>JAHAQQ010000033.1:0-305513 GCA_019190355.1 Penicillium palitans
TCTTTTTTCAATTTAAAATTAATTTTGGCCACCGGTGGCAATTCAACCCAAATCTTCTAAAAAAACAACAACCTTTTTAAAAAACCCCCCCCCCCCCCCCCCCCCCCACCACCAATTGACCTCGCTGCACGATCTGCCGAGAAGGTAGAAAAGGCAATTCAGGAGATACGACAACCCGGAGATGTAACTACACCAATTCCCTATTTTCCCCTCGACCCCCTGGGGCCCTAAGATCCCTAGCATGTACAGGCTGGAAAATACTTAAAAAAATGGTCTTGATCAGCTATTTTGTGTCTGTCAAGGCCGTAATTATGTGTAATAATGGGCTTTGATGGGTTTGATGGGCTTTGTGGAGGTCTATTCATTCCCACCATACAGAACAGCGACCTCTTACATCAATCGTCTCTATGGACCGAGTCTGGTTGCCGGGTTCGGTTAGTTTCCCATAGCCTTTAATTATAACGAAAAGGTTGTTAGTAAATGTATTAGATATAGATCCTCACAGATATGATCTGTTATATATTAATAATATACTAAAGAATAATATACTAAAGAATAATATACTAAGCAGCATATAAAATCTGGGATAAATCTTTCACAAGGTATATGAGCCGAACAAATTGTAAACCTGTCTGATCTCTTCATACCTGGTGATGAAGCCATACTTATGTCTCCTTTCCATCCCTGTAGTTCATCTACCCCTCTCTATGGAATGTACATTTGTAATGGGAGAAGCAGAAAGAAGATAGCAAATGAGCGGTGACAGCGTTAAACGCTGGTCTCTTCTTGATTCCATGGTTCGTACATGGGTTTGTGGAAGGCGAACATGCATTGGAAGTAGTCTTGATTGAAATTCCATCCTGGGATATAAGATCCTCGGATTTGTATGGAATATGTGATAGAGGGGTCAAGCTGCATCGACGCCGCTAAACTCGATTCCGTAGGAGTTCAGAATTCTTGGCATGCAAGATGAACAGGCCTAAAGGCATATCAATTACGACAAATTAATTTAGATTTTCAACATTATAGGCCCCAGTAGAGACCCAAAAGTGATACTTCGTGTGTCCCGGTAAAAGGCTATTGGTAAAGCTCCAATCTCGAGTAGTGAAGAATATAAGAATCTAGCAGTGCTTTATATAGTAGTATTTGAATTTAGTTATACCTTCACTCTTGCGACTTGATTCCTAGAAAATAAATCCCACAGTTGTGAGTCCTGATTGGATAAGATGGGCCGAAGGAAGCTGAACGTACAAAGCCCAACGTATCAAGCCCCCTTTACTGTACGTCTGACGTGTCTGGCATACCCTGTAGAACAACTCATACTTGCATTTCCCCTCTTTTCCCAGCTTCATCTACAAATAGAGACTGCACTGCACTACCAATTACTAACTCAATCATTTAACTTCGTCTACTCTGATTCATGTAATGTGGCATTGCCGAAGGCGTTCAAAATGACCCGAAGCCTCTCTAGTCAGACTCTTGCAGGTTTGGAATCTCTGAACTCTGGCCAGGATTTCCCGAAGATCGAGTACAATCAGCCACTGTCATCGTGAGGGTTTTCAAACAATTCTACCTCGAAATTGACTAACCTCTCCATTTCTATAGACCCTATGATCATCCAATGATCACAATACGCATCGGAGAGAAGGAATATCTTATTTTGGGGTCTCATATTCGAAAGTATCCTCTATTGGGTTACAGTTCCCCCCAAAAGACATACATAACACTTTCCGATATTCAAGAAGATGTCGGCCACACCCTAGTTCATTTCTTGTACTCGGGTACTTACGAAACAATCAATTCGCCACTCGACGTAAATACATCCCACATCGAACGAGAATATCAGAGAAGTGTTCTGATCTACCATGCCTCTAGGAAGTACCACATTACCGACCTCGAGATCCTTGCCAGGAAGTATATTGAACACTTCGGCGAAGCGATCTCCACCTTTGAAATACTGCGTTCGACTAGAGAAACATTCTCCAAGCTTCCCGAGGACGAAGCCTGGCTTCCAGGCTACGTGAGAAATGTTTTGCAGCGGTCATTTGTGTCAGGCAATGCACGATTCAATATTGATGATCTGTCCGGAATTTTGAAAGGTTGTGACTCTTTTAGTAGAGCAATCATGCTATCAGTGATCGAAATTTTATCGTCGCATATTCAATACTCGGAAAAGGGGACCAGCTCTCAACCCCATTTTGCATCCGGAGTTTCCGCAGACAGGCTTACCTCTACTGAAGATGTGGTGGCAATTGGGGAGTGTCCTGGTCCCGAAGAGCCTCCTGCTGCTCCTGAAGACCCTCCTTATCCTGACGACTATCCCGCTGCCCTTGACGACCCTCCTGCTGCTCCTGAAGACCCTCCTTATCCTGACGACCATCCCGCTTCCCTTGACGACCCTCCTGCTATTCCTGAAGACCTTCCTTATCCTGACGACCCTCCTGCTGTTCCTGAAGACCTTCCTTACCCTGACGACCATCCCGCTGCCCTTGACGACCCTCCTGCTGTTCCTGAAGACCTTCCTTATCCTGACGACCATCCCGCTGCTCCTGAAGACCCCCCTACTGAGTTGCATGTTAAGAAAGATGCTACCACTGCCGACCTGGTCGATTCCAAAGGCAATCTGGTCAAGAGATTGCTACCCGATATGACTCTATATCATGACTGGGAAACTCTATCACCGGGGACAAGGCGTAGAAGGAGCAGTAAGCTGAAGAGGAGAAACCTTCCGATCCCAAACGCTGACGGCGCCATTTCAATTTCTTTGATATAAATGCTCTCTCTTTGTCTTGCCCTTTTGGCTTTCCTTAATCACCAAGTTACCTCACTATTACGAGATCGATATTCGTATGTATCGCAATAGTACCTATGCTTCATTCCCCCTATAGTCGGACACGTAGTAAATATCCCTTTGTACTTTCCACTTTTGCTCTAGCAGTGTCGATACTTCATCCGAAGGAAGAAAGCATCACGCCTAAATTTAACCTATTCTGTATTTTTCTTCCATATCACGGGATCAGTGATCCCTCTCTAGTTTTCCCCGGGTCAGTAGATCTGTACACGCGAGGGCGACGGGCGAGGTTTGACTACATGTGTATACTCGGGTTTTGCGAATGGTATGTTTGTGAGAATATCCATGCTGTATGAGCCAGGAAACCATTGATTTTAGTTTATCGAGGGAAACTAGCGTAGGGAAAGCATGGGGGGCACTGAAAGTGGCGAACGCATTGAAATTGACCTGATTGTTGGCCTTTATGCTTGGCTGTCGTAAAATACCCGTAAATACCCGTAAATACCTGTAAACACCTGCAAATCCATGTGTACATGTAAGTATCAGCCCCACGTAAACAAGTGTGGACCAGCTGGGCACTTCCTCAACCAGGCACCTTCACAATGACTCGAATTCTCAGCCCGCGAGCTGGGATATGGGCCCTGATTGTGCTCGCCCTTGGAATTTTTTACAACGCCTATGTGCACAATATCATTTTTCTCACAATTGGCGTTGGCCGAGAGATCCAATCAATTGACGATTTCCCATGGACCTGCACTCGCCTCCAGCATCCTCTCTTAGAAGGATGTGAGGATATGTGGTTAGACGACCAAGAAAGAAAACTGTACGCAGCGTGCAGTACTGTTGACTCCAGACAGGGATGGAGTCCCGGTGGCAGCAAACTCAACATCTCCGCGAGATCCCGCACGGATCATATCGCAGTGTTGAATATTGACCAACCGGGCGGGGACGGGCTGTATGGCCTCCACAAGCTCAAAGTCGGTGGTTATCTCGGCGATCTGGATCTGCATGGATTCGACGTGCGCAGTATTGAAGGCAGACTTCGATTTTGGTTGATCAATCATAGACCCCCAGTCGATCCTACAACAGGGGAGTTCCTTGATGCCCGAGCTGTTGGAGCGAATTCCACAATTGAGTTATTCGATTTGGATGGTGCTTCAGAGACACTTGAGTATGTCAAAACCATCGCCAGCCCCGCGATCATCTCGCCTAACAACTTGGCCGTTGATAAGGATGGTCTGGGGTTCGTGGTTACCAATGACCGCAACGCCAAGGTTAGCACTTTCGGAGAGTTGGATATGTTGATTGGCGGAGGAAGTCTCACCTATTGTCGCTCTGACACAGGAAAGTGCCATGTCGCTGCCAACAAAGGATTTTCCTTTGCCAACGGGATCGTTCAAGAGAACGGGCTTTACTATGTGGCTCATTCAGTGACTGGAATCGTGACTGTCCACAAATTAGTTGGCGACCAGCTGGTTCAAGTTGACAAAATCTCCACGAGATACCCAATTGATAATCTGTCGCTCGACGCAGATGGGAACCTCTTGGTTGCTGCATTTCCGGACTCCGTTGCATTTGTGAAGTCTATGGAGGACCCATACAGAGTTGTTGCCCCTGCTACCGTTCTTGCTGTCAATGGGATAGCCACTCAGCTGAGAACTCGAAGCGGGAAGGATTGTGAGGTCTCGAAGCTTGTGGAGGACAGGAATGCCAAATGGCTTCCTAGTTCGACTGTTGTGGTGCAAGATGTGCAATCGCACCGGTTGTTCCTTGGGGGAGTCTTATCGCCATTCATCACCATATGTGAGCAGCATATTTAGTTTTAGTACTTTTGTGCTTGCTCTTTAGAATGGCATGAGCGGGATGTGCGCTATTTTTGGCTTTGAGATCACGGCCCGAGGATTGGGCAGGGCATACGCCCTGCTGACAATGCAGGGTCATTGTGGAGGGGTGGGGGAAGGTGTGGATTGATCTGCGCTGTCAGTCCAGGTCCAAATATAGCTGTCAAACAAAACTTTTGTCTGATAGCAGCTAAGTGAATAAATGTTAATACATACAGTCAAATCTAATGTAGATGTCACCTTTCAACGCTTATCTCATGGCTTATCTGCCCACATGTGCTTATCTTTCTGATGTATGCAGCTGACCTATAATCTTCCCTTTCCCCGACTTTCCCCTCTTCTTTAGATCTTCCCTTTGCATTCAGACAGAAACTCACTTCACAGGCTTTTGTCCTTGTTTCAGTTTCCTCTTGACGGTCCATACCAATTCCCAGGAGCCGTGCAAGCAATGGCTTCCAACACGTCCTCAGACAATGCTGCGTCTGCCGCGGTAGATAAGGATGATCTGATGATACCTGTATGCTTTGTCTTCATGTTATTTCAAGCTACGACTAATGGAGTCTGTTCTAGCTGATCGACTTCGGCCCATTCTTCACAGGGACCCCATCCGATAAACATAGAGTCGCTCTATCCATGACAAAAGCTTTCAAAACATCCGGCTTCCTCTACCTAAAGGCACATGGCATTCCACCATCCATTGTGTCCGGGGTATTTGCGTCATCTGCCCGTTTCTTCGCCCGCCCCCAGAGTGAGAAGGATTCGTTGGGCTGGACAACCCCGCAGTCGAACCGTGGTTACGTCGCTATTGGGCGGGAGAAATTGACTACCGTCGACGAGACAACTGGTGTCGAGACTCTGCGTGCGTCTGCACCAGACATCAAGGAGACTATGGAGCTTGGTCGTGAGGGAGTCGAGGGCCTGCCCAATCGCTGGCCCGATCACCTCGACGATGAAGGAAAACATTTCAAAGAAACCATGCAGTCATTCTTCGAAATGGGAAAGACTCTGCATAAGCACATCATGCAGGCCATTGCATTGGGAATGAACTTGCCGGAACACTTCTTCGACGACTCTGTCAATGCCGGTGACAATAATCTCCGTCTGCTGCACTATCCTCCCGTTAACAAAGAAGTCTTCAACAATAACCCTAACCAAGTCCGTGCCGGCGAGCACAGCGATTACGGTTCAATCACTCTGCTTTTCCAGGATCGACACGGTGGGCTGCAAGTTCGCAGCCCTCAAGGAACATTTGTTGATGCGACTCCCATTCCTGATACCATTGTTGTCAATGCCGGGGATCTGCTTGCTCGATGGTCCAATAACACTATCAAGAGTACCCGTCATCGGGTCATTCAGCCGCCCATACCCGAGGGCTCTGAGAACGACGCTTCGGATTATCCTGCTCGGTACAGCATAGCGTATTTCTGCAACCCCAACAGCGATAAACTCATTGAAGCACTCCCGGGAACATTTGGGGACGAAATGCAAACGGAGAAGAAATACCCGGCGATTACTTCAGGCGATTACCTGGTCCAGCGATTGACAGCGACTTACTAAATAGTCGGACCATGGATTTGAGATTGGCCCGATGTGGATCATTTTCGTTTGCTGCGTTTTATTTGCCTTGCACTCATGAGAGATTGAACATCGATATCTGCGAATCAAGTAATCTAGATATTTCTATCTTCATTGAAGTTCAAATATGTAGTCTATGTATACCAAAACTGCACTTAGCCCGGCCGAAACACCCTTCAGTAGACAGCAGGCGAAACAGAAATCCGGCCACCATCAGTAACCAAGATATTACCATTGATATAACCACCCGAGTTACTAGCCAGCCAAACAATCAAACCCGCAATATCCTCCTCACTACCACCACGAGTAGCAGGAATCATCTCCTTGGGGAACGAGCCATCCGAGATAGCCCGACCCTGAATACCCGAAGCCTGGAAGATATGATTGGCCATATCCGAGTAGTAAAGACCAGGCGAGAGGCCATTGACCCGAATACCATAATGAGCAAACGAAGTCGAAAGCAACTTAATGAGATGTGTCGTAGCGGCCTTGGAAGAGTTATACGCAAAGCTAAACGGCACCTTGCGAATAAATCCAGCAATCGAGCTAGTGATAATAACCTGTGCCGTCGGGGCAGCAAGAACATCCTCCTGCGGCGCAGGACGTCTCTTATTCGCCGCCTCAAGCAGAGGCAAGAACGCCAACACTGTGTAATACGACCCGGTAACATTGACATTCATCACGTTGTTAAACTCCTCCATGGGGATATTGAAGAGTTCATCGCGGACTTGTGATAGAGGCGGGAGGGTGCCGTCTTCTGCGGGTTGCGGGGGTTTCATGAGCGGACCCATTATGCCGCTGTTGGCGATTAGGAGATCGACGTGTGTTGTTTGGGCTGCGACGGCTTTGTAGGCTGCCTCGAGGGATTCCTTTGAGGTGATATCGCATTGGATCGGGATGACGGTGCCGTTTATGGCTTGTGAGGCGGTTTCTTGGAGTGCGTCCTCGCGTCGGCCTAGGATGAAGATCTTGGAGACTTTATTGGCGTCCAGGGCTTTGGTCATGATACGTCCGAGGCCTTGGTTTCTATTAGCTTATGTGTACATTGTTTGTATCTTTGGGGGTGTGATGATTTCGTTCTTACCACTTCCGCCTCCGGTGATCACGACCACCCGGTCTTTGACTGAGAATAGATTCGATGCTTGGAGATGGGCCATGGCTATTAGTTTGGTAATGTAAGGGGTTTGGATAGAGAGAAAGACAATTGAATGTGATGTTATCTATATCAATCCCCATGTCATATCGTCATTCTGGAGTTTCCCCTCTTTGGATCGGCGATGTTGCCGAGAATACATTATATCGGACCAACGCCGACTTTCTATTTATTTCGGCATATGACCAATGTGCTTTTGAAATGCATGGTTTTTGTGGGCGTTTATATTGAATATTGAAATTGTCAGTACTATTTCATTGCATACATTTAGGGAAGATCCATACTTTCGCCTTTGAGTAGGGTATCCATGCCTATGTAGGCTTCCTATTCACAACAAGGAATTGTGATATTTCGATATTCTGATACTCCGTACATAACAGCGGTGACGCAGATCGTCACTGGGCCCAGGCCACTGCAAATGCTTGCCTAAATACTCAAAGCCAACCGTCTGCAAGCATATGTAGGTTTTCATAGGTCACCCCCAAGGCCCCTTGGGCGCAATAGCTCAGTAATGCATGGGCGTTGTTAACTGGATATAAGGCTGCTTATGATCTACGCGGATAAACTCCCCCGAAGAAGAAAAACATACACCAAGTCTATTTCCTTGGGTCTATATTAGCCCACTTGCTTCTATACACCTACAATATGCCTAGGTAATTCGTTAATACAGTTCATTTCCCAGCTTTTCATATCACCGTTAGTCTGATCAACTTGTTCGAGGCTTCTAGTTGATCACACGGACCTACGCGAGCCGTCTCGCCTGCATGGTAGAATGACTGCAGTATCTGCCCAATGCGGTTCTCTACATGATTTATTGAATATTGCACAATGCACTCAGTAACTAGATGATAGTACCCCCAAGCCTACCTGTGTGATAGTGCTAAGCATAGAACACGTACATTAAGCCCTATTGAAATGCGGAGACTAGTTGCGGGAACACTTGCCGATCCACTTTGCACCGGATAGAGCTTGTGAGGGGTCAGATTCTGTAAAGTCAAGGTGCTACAACATAGGTTCTTCGTGCTTCTAGACACGGGATTTAATAGTTTGATGTGATTTTCTCTTCCGCTCGGTTAAAAAGTCCACTCTTTTCAGCTTAACCTTTCGGTAATGCTCGTATATAACGTAGACTTAACAAGCTGCATAAGCGCTGCCACACAACGAGACACCCAGAACGAGCGGTGAAGAAAACAAAGTTGAAGCTGTGGTGGAACATCCCTTTATGGTATAGCTGGATACACACGAATATAGCGGTAAATGAGGCATCCACGACTTGGCTACACGGCACATCCCTCATCTTTGCTTCTTCTGAATAGATACGTAAATGTCACACAAAAGAAGCAAATCCTCCCCAACTTCTTTCCCCACTTCCTCCTTTTCACAGCTCTCAAGGCTCCCTAAAAGTCCAGTAAGTACCTGTTTCTAGAAAGATTTGCCGACTTGCCCACTGACCATCTAGTCATGACTCAATGGATCGGATCCCTAACTAGTCAGAATGGCAATTCTCTGGCTGGTGTATTCATGATTAATGGTGAGCCATGGGTATTCGAAAAGAATGCTCGAGGCCAACCAGCGGCTCCCTTTCAACGGGCCCCTGCAGTCGTGAATATCCCTTGGAAGGAGCTCGACAGTATCCGCCAGTCACTGCAAAGTTGTGAGCCTTTCACTGCGACTATTATGGGCTCTACTATGGAGATTGTTTGGTCTAATGGTGTGAGAATCACTGCCAATGTGCCCCATTGTGACACCTATGGTTACTTTTCGGGAGAGGGTGGCTGGCGGACGCAGTGAAGTCAGGTGCTTATAGGGTTAGGTTGATGAACTACTCGGGCATTTTGCACTCTGATATTGCGGTTTCGGGACTATCTATACGGGAAAAATCCCCTCTCCTTGGATTTCATCGGCTGAGCAATTCTGTTTCTACTCGACCACTTTTCATTCTTATATATTTAATATGCTGATAATTTATCTGAATTTCGTATAGCCTTTCCCCTTGTTCCTTGAAAAGCCATCCGGCAGCGTCCGGCCGGATTCGATTTCCACCCCCACAGATATCTCAAATTGTACTTTAGTCTGTTCAGGTCCATGGAATGTTGGCAGGGGAAGCTTACTCCGACGTCATCTGTTGCCGAAGCATCCCGGGGTTGTTGTCTAAGAGCGATTTGAAGTATCTTGCAACTATTCAATCAGCCAAGTGTACAGACAACGCCCCCTCCGAGAATAATGAATTGCCATTAAAATTACACCAAAGAACCTTAACATTACCATGTGGCAATTTCACCACTCGGAATTCATCCCCGTTCAGAGCTACCCACAGTTGAGCCCTGAAGATGGTATCTTCGCCATTGTGCGATTTTTCTTACATCAAAAGCAAGGACCCCAGACTTTGGATTACCTTGACCGGTGATCATTTATATCCTGATATTAGCTGAGCATTATATATACTCTACGCAAGGTCCGTACCTATCCGGCAGCTTTTGCGCACTACAACTAACTCGATGCTTTGACGACGAGCGATAAGGAGCATTTCCCTGTCTTGAATTGAATTCCAACCTTCATCAGAGATGGCGTGCAAGAGTGTCATTCTATTGAGCCTATTGAGCTCACTGCCTTTCACGGCTGCTTCTCCAAGGAAGCACGCACAAGATCCAAAAACAACCCTTGACCCGCCACTGCCCTCTGCAAATTTATCGGCTTCAGCACCACCACTTCGAACTTACAATAGCTCCAGACTGTATACACCTTTTACTGGAACTCCGACAACAACAGGTGCACTGACAGCTTCTTCAATCGGAACGGGCATCCCTCACGGAGGCGTTGCAGCCGCAGCGACAACATATCCCGGTGATGGAAATCTCCATCATTCTGAGCCTGCTCCATATGTCCCAGCAGGTGGTGTCGGGACCAACGGAAGCACGCCTGTCTACAATACGAAGAGCGATTTCGACTACGAGTCTTTGGTATGCATGCGCACTAAATCTAAATAGCAGTCTTGTGGGCCAGAAGCTAACCTATAATCTACAGGCCCTTGCTCTATACCAAGAATGGATTGAACTCGATCTATTCCAAGACGGACTCCGTCGGTTCAACGATTCAGCCTTCCAAGCCGCCGGATTGACCGCTTCAGACCGCGAGTTGATCGCTTTCATGGCGCAGCAAGAGATAGGCCATGCCACTATGCTCAGCAACATTCTCGGAGCCCGTGCCCCACAGCAATGCAACTATATCTACCCGTACACGAATGTTAAGGAGTTTATCGACTTCTGTCAGAAACTCACTCGCTGGGGCGAAGCTGGCGTGTATGGGTTTCTGGCTCATCTTGACTCGCGCGAGGCAGCCACTCTTTTGACCCAGTCTATCACCACGGAAGCAAGACAGCAATTGATCTTCCGCCAGTTTGAGGGTCTCTTCCCGATGGTTGAGTGGTTTGAAGTCGGCATACCACAGTCCTGGGCTTGGACGCTGCTGGCACCTTTCATCAGCTCTTGTCCTGAAAATCAGACTCACTTGATTTGGCAAAATTTCCCGACGTTGATGGTTGTCAATCAGCCTGATCCGTGGACTTCGGGAACTGCTCACAACCCTTCGTCGGGTAATAACAGAACGAATGGGCATAATTCCTCCGGATACAATTCCACTGGGTATGATCCCACTGCGTACATTTCTAATGGGCATAATTCCGCTGGGCACAATTCTACCGGGAACAATTCCACTGGGTTCAATTCTACTAGGTACAATTTTACCACAACTTCCGATCAAATTTCAAGGCTCAACATGACTTCCGGGTTCAATCAGAGTGCAGGATTCATCTTCAATGAGACCACCGGAATCAACAACACTGTCGGACCAGGCGTCAGCATCCCCAAGTCACCGAAAGGCTCCGGAAGATTCAACTCGTCTACTTCAGCTAATAGCTGCGGCGCCTCTGTTAGCAAGATTCGCCCAATACCTCTCACGGCCGCGGGTCGTCTGGTCCTGTTGCAGTGGGATCTTCCTGGGAAGAAAGTCGGCCCTAACAACAGCTATGTCACCACAACGGAGACAAAAGCTGGTAGTGCACAGTATGTCCTTTGGGTGTCGCAACTGAACATTACCTACACCCCTCTGCATGTTGTCAGCGGCAGCAATGGAACCACCAACACCACCGATATCACCAATGGCACCAATGGCAGCAACAGTACCAACAGTACCACTGATACCATTCGAGGATATACTACCCAGCCCGATTTGGAAACATACCAAAGTAACCCGGCTTTCAATGGTACCATTTTTATTGCTATCACAGACAGCGCTCCATATGTGAGCCCGTTCAATCTGAGCTTGATTAACCCGCATGTGGTTGCCGGTCCAGCTTTGTACCAGGCTGGTTGAATGATGGATCCGTGTATTTACCGAGTTTGTGTCAAAGAGTGCAGAGAATTAGCAGGAATCAATTTATAAAATCTTGTTTTCAGATTACTATCCTAAGCCTAAAAAATAGAAATCTAGACCAAAATATAAATGAAATGTAGAGCTGGGAGCCAACTGGCGATCACCTTAACCCCGGTGGATGGAGCTTATCGCCGAGCCTCAACCTCATTGCTCCACGTCAGTGTTTGTTAACCTTTTTTTTTTACCCGCCACTCATCGTCCCTCCACACCAACACACCTGAACGAGATGGAGACTCCAAGGAATCGCAAACAGCGCCGTGCGGCAGCTGGATCTTCCACTAAAAAAGATGAACCCGAAATCGCCATGGCCCATCCCCAACGCGATGATCCGACCAAAAACAAAGCAACCGTCGAGCGCACACTATATGACATCATCGCAGAGCGACAAAGTGGACTACATCAAAAGAAGGGAGCAATTCCAGCTTCAGTTGAAGCACAGGGAATACCGTCACAGTCAGGGGGAACGCGATTCGTGACGGTCGACGCGTCCGGGGAATTGGTCGACACCGACGGCGATATTAGCAGCCATCTCTCAAATCCCTCGCAAAAGAATACCAAGAACAAGAAGGCTCAAAAGGGTACGAATGGCACAACTCTCAAGCAATCCGACTCTGAATCCGAACCCGACAAACCCCTCCCGCCATTCCTCGACACTATCCTCCTTTCCCTGCCTCTCACAACCCTCCACCTCACCCTGGGCTACCTCGCAGCCCACCAATACGCTGAAAGCATCGACCTGCCCAAACTTTTCAAAGAATCCGTGACAATCGCGTTCCCTCTCCTTACTTTCTTCGTCCACCTAGCACATGGTCATATCGTCTCCTTCAAAAAGCGCAATTCAAAGGCGGAGCCTACTCTTTATTTGTTCCCATTGACAAGGGACAAATTGACCTTTTCATTCCTACGAAGGCTGGTTTTCCCGCCTACACTGAAGACTCTGGTCTTTCTCCCTCTTTCTGCGTTGCTGGGTGCGCATCTTATCGCTATCACAAATGGAGAGCCGTATTATGCGGTTATGAAGAAGGCACCTGCTGTTGGGACTATTTGGATTTGGTGTATTCTGGAATTGTCATTTGGGGCGGCTGTGCTTGGGGCGTTGGGACCTTTGATTTGGGGGGTTTGGTGGATGGGATATGGTATTATTTGAGCTGGGGATGGAGAGTATGCATTTTCCATTAAGAATGGTTGTGGGGGATAGTAGTTGCATTGGGGAGGGATTTTGATCGCTTTGATGAGGATTGGGAATGAAATCTCAAGATAGGTTTATCAATCCATCCTAATTTGTAGAATAACAAAACATATATTAAGACATAGACATCTCCAACTTTGAAAACATAAACATCCAACGCAGACATACCGAAACAACCATGACAAAGACATCGCACAATGGCAGCAAAATATCAATTCATATCAGATACATAGTCAATTTACCAACCTATTCGAAGAGCAGTAAAATCCTCTACAAATCTTCCCACCAAATCCAAATACCCGAACGCCACCATGATCGTCTTTACAACACACCTCTCAATACGAGCCTTGGGCAAGAAATCGTCGACACTATTTTCGGTGTACGAAGACTCGGCTTAATTGTCATTATCCCTGCACAACCTCGTCGCGCTGGCAGTCCTCTAGCCTTGGCGTTCATCTTCATCGAATCCTTTCTCACCGACTGGAAAAGCCATAACATTCAGTGGGGCCTGTTCGTAAACGCACATCCAGGCCAACGACAAACTTTGATCCAGATATATATCGACACGTATCCAAGCGGTTGCGTCTAGGAAAGACAGGGTTATCCCCAGGGAAGACAGCAGGACTTCGTATTTCCTGTGTTTGTGCTCCACTTGGATCCTGCTGAGAGGAATTGGGAGTTCTATAGATATATCACTAGAACTACTAATAATCCCCGAGGACTAATGGAGGAGTGTGCAGGGTTATCCTTGACATGAGCGAGTGTTCGACGTGTTCTAGATGCATGGACAGGACGAATTCAGTCAGTTTTTATTTGTGCCTGGAATTTGAATTTTCTCGGTACTTTGGGCACTTTAGGTACTTTGTTCTCGACGACCATGTTGAAAGCGTGGATTTGACATGTCGTAGATATTAGGGCCGAGCTTCTCCAGCGCACAGGTCAAGCTCAACAAAAGCAAAAGCAAAAGCACCTACACCTGACTAAAAGAAGAAATATTGTAATTCCTCTGCAGAGGAAACTGACCTCGTGATTCGGAAGATATATATTTACATGTGTTAACTTGACACATTTCCGCATTTCTATTCCCGATGACATGTTCCTCTGAGTCACATGTACCAGTTTCCCAGAGGGATGGGAATCCTCATCCTTGTCTTCGCCTCATGCAAGGTGCGATATGATATTTCTCCTTATACCCAAAAAAAGGGCAAGACTTATAACCCCCGAGAAAAGCAAGGACAACGATGCAAACCCGTAGACCTGGTAAAACAAAAAAAACAAGCTGACGTGCAAGACCTGACGTGCCAAAATCCCATCGGGCCGATGTAACATCCCGAACTTTGTCAAAGCGGATGAAACCCGACAATAGCGGCCCGCGGGAACACAGCTCCGTCCGCTCCGGAAATAGCAAGAATGCAAAGCCACAGCAGGAAAAACAGCCGGAAATAGTAAGAGCCAGGCCAACTGGAACAGGACCCGCTGAATGGAGTACTCTGTACTCCGTACCTTGAACATTGAAAATAGCTGTAGTTACCTATATAATGAACTTTAATAATATATAAAAAAAAGAAACCTAACCAAGACAGTTAATGCAACCTAATCGAGACCATCAATAATTAACCTATTTAGCTCCGTCGATCCCCGCTCCGGTACCAAGGACGCGCCCCTTGCAGGGAACCAGGGAACCTTGGAAACGGAACGTCCACGGGGTTTCCAAGGGTTCCAAGGGTTCCAACCTTGGAAGGTTCAGGTTTAGGTTCCCACCCGACATGCATATATTGGCGCGGATGCACTTCATCGTGGGAATGTTCCCATCGGTCTCGGATTCGGATTCCGTACGACCGCCCTCCCCAGCCCCACGTACTTTTTTTTTTTTACATTGGGACCTCGCATGTGCATGATGCGAACTGAATCGACGTGGGGCCGTGAAAAAATATAATATAATAATTTTAATTTGCTTTTTTTTTTTTTTTCGTATTTTCGTTTGGTGTCATATACATCATATTTCTTCTGTGCAGCGGGTTCTACGGATGCAAGCCGAGATCCAAGATCGAGAACCGAGGCCTTGGGCTGGGACAGGGAAGTGGGACTGGAAATGCGGTGTGGGATGTTCTAGAGTCTTACTGCATGATGCAGAGGTCGTCGTTCGGAGGTTGGGGACCAGTTAGTTTGATGGGTCTAGGTTAGGTTGTTTACTTTGACAACTTGATATGTATACTAGGTTGATGGTCGTGAACGTGGATTTGGTGTTATTTGGAATTTTCAAATACAAATAAAGTAGGACTATGTAGAGAATGTTATTATCTAGCTACTTTGTAATGCTGGTGTAAATGAATAATAAAATTGTTATTTGATTTGGAAACTATCGTGAGAATATTGAATCTAAGTCATGAGAATAAAGATGAGAACCACCCGAAAAGGAAAAAAAATAAAAACAAATGCAAAAATCCCAAATGTCCGAGAACGCCATGTTCTAACCCAAACGCCATCCCCTGTGCCATTCATTCACCGCATCACTTCACCGCCGAATGAGTAAGATACAACTCATATGCGATGTAGATAGTGCAAAGATACTATGCCCCGCTTTCTTAATTTAGACTGCAACCCGTCCTTCAGGGATGAGTCCAACATGCGACATCTCAGCCGCAGCGGGTAGTCCACGTCGAGCCGCGGTGGCTGCAGCAGAGCCGTCACCGTCGAATCGGGATAGAAGGGACGCCACCATCTCACGGTAGGAGTTCATCTGCGACAGTCTGAAGCGCTGGATTTTTCCACTTGCAGTGCGCGGGATCTCTTCCACGAATACGACACCTCCTTCCAGAGATTTGTATGTAGCCAGTTGCTTGCGCGCGTAGTTGTAAACTTGCTCAGCGGTTACGCGACACACGGATGGGTCGCGAGAGCGAACAATGAAGGCGCGTGGGACCTCGCCGACACCATCTTTGTTCACGCCGATCACGGCGGCATCAAGAATTCCCGGGTGTTTGAGGAGGATGCCTTCGACTTCAGCTGGGGCTACTTGCCATCTGTAGAATGATTAGTATGTTTGTTGGGTTGATGAAGAAAACGGGGCTCGATGATGAACTTACCCTCGTACTTTGATAAGCTCCTTTGTCCGTCCGACAATGTAATATTGGCCCTGCTTGACGTACGCCACATCCCCTGTTCGGAACCACCCGTGTTGCTCCAATGCGTCCGTGCGGCCCTTGTATGCACTGAGCAGACCCGGTCCACGGACGTACAATTCACCCGAGCAGCAATCATTCTGCACGATTTTGCCATCGGCTTCCACCAGGCGGGCCTCGTACCCGGCAATACAGGTACCGATACTTCCAGGGTCGCCCTGCTGGCCCCAGCGAGTCTGGAATGTCACACCGACCTCAGTCATTCCCCAGATCTGGCAGGCGTATCCCATAGGGTTGATATGGCCACGGAACTGCTGCATGGAGTGACCATCAATAGGAGCGCCCGCAACACCAACATAACGCAGCGAAGACAACATATCACCGATGGGTACAGATGACTGGTTGATAGCGTGAATGATAGCAGGGACGAGGTAAGTCTCTGAGATCTGGTACTTGTGGACAGCAGCCAGGAACTCATTGATCTCGAAGCGCGGCATGACGAACAGCGGGTGTCCATAGCGAACAGGGAACAAATGTGTCCAAAGGGCACCAAACAGATGGAACATGGGCAGCGAGATGAGTCGACTGACTGGATGCGGCACATCATAGTAAATGGTGCGGTGTTGTGAGACAAGGGCATAGTGGGACAGGATTGCTGCTTTGGGAAGTCCACCTGTACCGCTGGTTGGGTACATGGCTGCAGGCGTGGCTTGTGCAACGACAGGGTCGGCGAATTTCAGCCAGTCGCTTTCGCCGTAGCAGAGTAAATTTGCGAAATTGTTGTGACGCGCATCGCCATTCATTGCGCAGAATTGTCCTGCCGATGAATATCCTAGTTCGTACCACAGGAATAATTGTGCGCAGTGGTCGATGGCTCGCTCGTCTACGAGGCAGATCTGTGCTGGGTGGATGCCCCGGGCTGCGGAGACATCGAGGACGGAGGGGAGGGCATCGCGAGTTGTAAGGATCAATTTGGGCTCGGCGAGGCTGAGGATGTGGTCGAGTTCTTGAGGGTGGCTGCGGGGGTTTGATCCCATGTAGACACCGCCGGCGCCAATTATACCGAAGAACAGTGCGGGATATAGTATCTATTGCATATGACAGGCCCGAGTCAGCGATGATTCTTTATTTTCCGAGAACAATCCTAATCCAATATTGGATTTGAATCATTCTCTCTTTCTTTCTTTCCTTTTTTTTTTTTTTTTGGAATTTCTTTCACTCACGCTATTTCCCAAGTGTAGCAATACACAATCTCCTGGTTGGACATTGTGAGCTTTCAAACCAGCGATCAAAGTCCGAACTAGTTGTCGGAATTGAACACCTGTAAATGATCGAGAAGGATCCTCTGCATCAATGAACAGTGGTTGGTTTTGATTGTAAGGCTTTGGGCCATCGAATGTGAAACTCAGCAAGTCAGAGTAAACCTCCTGAGAGTGCATATTGTTTGAAGACATAGTTGGATTCCAACCCATAGTGTGTGAGAGATGTAGAAAAGTAAGAAAGGTAAGAAGGGTATGAAGGGAGAGACAGATAAGTGTAATATATTTCGAGTACTATAGCATGAAACGGTGCAGTTCGGGGGATTATATAGGTAAAATGTAAATGTATATTCCATTTTGTCCCTTTGATTTGATTTTACCTTGACATGACCCCCCGGGGTCTGTTCCACCTGTTCCAGGATTTGGAATACATGCTTATGTAATGCCGCTAGTGCTGCATTGGGAGTAAGGTGGATTTGACATTACTATAACCACTAATAACTACAATTATACAATAGAAAAATCAAGAAATAAAAATCAATAGATACACAAGGAGCTGAAAAAAAAAAACTTGAACTCAAAGTTCTAGAGTAAGGGAAAAGAAAGAAAAAAAAAAAAAGACCAAAGGACCCAAGACTATGTCATAGAATGGAATTACAACACTATGGGACTATGGAGCTATCTCCACCAAACATGTTCGACACTAAGAGCTCTTAGCCCCATCCATTGTGGCGGGTTTCAAAAATCCAATAAATAGATTAAAATTTAAAATTTAAATTAAACCAATCTGGTGGTTACTAATTCACTAGCCCTTTGGAAGAGCTGAGCCACACGATTAGATCGGCTTTTCATCGGTGTCCCCGTGATTCCCGATGGTTTCTCTTGCCTTGCGTGAGATATAGTTTAAGAAAATGGGTTCGTAGGATCGACCGGATCGTGAGATATGCTCCAAACTTTAATCAGATGAACTCACATTCCCTTTTTAAGGAAATTCAAAATGTCATTTTCGTCAAGGGCTCTCCCCACGAGCGTAGGTAGGGGGTGCCTATATCCCGTGTTCCGCCGATATGACCTTATTCGTCTGGAATCCTTCCACGGGGTAATTTTACCCCCTGCCAAATCTCCCCGCTGTCATTCACCTCTGACGTCCCCCATGTCAGGAAGGGATGCACACTCCTTTCACTTGCCACTGGTGGTGATGGGGCCCAATATCCCCCAATAGATACCCAAAACCTGCAGCTGATATTCAGTGGAGACCCCCCCATGTCCTCTTTGCTTTCCCCCTGTGGAGTCAGGTTAGTCTGAATCTCAGAGGCGGCTTCTCCTCCCCGGATCCAGATCCAGATCGACTAAACATCGGCTAACGAAACCGTGCTCCACTTCCCAGGTTATGTACTGCACCCGTGCATCGATGCCACTACCTCGGCGCTGGGTGGGGGATTTAGCGTAAGAACTTCGCCTTGCCAGATAAGAGAGGGGCGGGAATTGGACATAGCGCGGGAATCATCCTTCAGCTGCATCTTGATGATCGACCGCGCGTTGAAAAAAAACAAAAAAGTAAAAGACAAAAGTCGGAAAAAAAAGCAAAAAAATCCCAACAAACATGAACTGCTCTATCATCCGGCGGCTTATTGCATTAACTCATGGCACGATTCCGCCACACCTCCCATAGATCCACATTGGCATTGTTGGATGGCGCCTCGAGTGTGCATCCGGTCGAAGGGGACTTGTGGTCCATCAAACGCCATCCCTAGGCTGCAGATCGGCTGTTTTTTATTGAAGCCTTTCTTGACCGTATGATCAGGTGTGCACTGGCCCATCATATCCGGCGCTTGCATCCCATCAGGGCTAGTCCAGTCGGACCCTGGTCAGGTTGCACTTGGCCCGTGATCGTGATTCAGTGCGGTCCTCACCTTCACTGGTCCTCGGTTTGTTATTTGTGGAGATACCTAGGTATCGAGGGTAATTAGGTTGCAATCAAACTTCAATGAGCACATTCTTTGATCTCCCTTTCCGGTTGATCCCCGAAAGGAGGTTCCACTCCCCTTTGGATGGAGGACCAGACAAAGTTTTGACAGGCTACAGCGTGGGTCGGGGTTGCGTCAGACACTTCCCCGAGGTGTATCTGAAGAACCAGAAGCAGCTGAAAGCAAGGGAGTAGGATGGTTCTTTGATTGCTGATTGGCAAGAACCACTTGCAATAGTGTGAAGTCTCGGGCCCCGGAGGTGATAGTGTCATACATCATACACCTAGAAGGATAAAGGGAAAAATAATGGACCAATGGACCAAATTATAGGATCATATGCAATGCATTCCTGATTTTCAGAACCAAACTCAAAGAGACCAAGAAAGAAGGGAGCAGATTGGACGAATAGAATGGAGAAGATGGGAAAAAGGGCGTCACTGTTCGCGGTGATGCCCGGTGACGCCCAAAAAGGGACAGAGGAAACTCGATTGGGAAAGAAGGATGCGAAGGTAGGAGCCATGCAGAAGGGGGAGCATGTGAGGCTGATCGTTTGGTGGAGTTGTTGGAGATGCAAAAACAAAAAGAAAACAAAAAGAAAAAAAAGAAAAGAAAAAAGCAAAAAAAAAAAAAAAAGAGAGACTTGGGGTTTGACATGCTTCACTTCAAAAATGGAAGACTTCGCCCTGGTTGCATTGTCAACTATTTCTTTCTTTCCAAGGAATCCCTGTCTTCATTAGTTCATTCATCTCCGGTCATCTTTTGTGAACCTTTTTATATGGCCGTGAGAGAACCCATCATAGTTATGTCAGAGAAAAGCCCCATCACAATGCCTCCCAAGGTGATCGTGGCGCGACACACGCCGACTCTGAGTGAGGCCACTCTTACGAATGGAGAGAAAATCAATGAGAAGTCCGAATCCAAAGAATCCGAATCTATCCACCTCGACCTCTCAAAGGAGATCGATGTGGAAGCACAGACCCAACAGGGCACCCAGCGCAAACCCAAGGTGTTTGCATCTACCCGATATGCCATTCTCACACTATACCGGCGTCTTTTTACGCTAGTCTTCTGCGCCAACGTTGCAGTCTTCGTGTACGTCATGAGCACGGAACAAAAACTGTTGGCCCTGGTCAATGCCACAGCTGCCAATTTGCTCGCTTGCGGTTTGGCCCGCCAGCCACTGGTGGTCAATGCTATCTTTGTGGTGGTATGCTCAATGCCGCGATCTGCGCCGCTCCTCCTCCGACGGATCGCCGCGAAGGTTTACCACTATGGTGGTGTCCATAGCGGCTGTGGAGTCGCATCCCTCGTGTGGTATGTGGGATTCGTCGGCGTGTTATCCCACCAGTATTGGAAACCATCCATGGATGGTCCGGAAATCGGAATTTCAGCAGCGCCAGTTGCATTAGCTTATGTCATCTTGGTGTTGTTGTTGGCGATAATCGTGGTGGCCCACCCCGCCTTCCGGATGAAACGGCATGATTATTTCGAACTCACCCACCGTTTTTCGGGGTGGCTTGTCGTGGCCTTGTTCGTCGCCTTATTGCTCGTATTCTCACGAGGCGCTAGTCAGTCCATGGGCCAACCACTTGGAACATTCCTCATCGAACTGCCCGCGTTCTGGTTCTTGATGTTCACGGTTGCGGCCATTATCCAGCCTTGGCTATTCCTCCGAAAGGTCGCGGTGCGGGCCGAGCCACTATCGACCCACGCCACCCGACTGCATTTCGACCATGCTGTTACCACCTTTGGAAAGGGCATCCAATTAGCCAAGCATCCCCTTCGCGACTGGCATGGTTTTGCCACTTTCCCAGACCCTGCTCCCGCAGGTGTCCATGGCAACCCAAGTTTCTCTTCCTTGGTGTCCAAAGCTGGTGACTGGACTGCAGAAACCATCCAGAACCCGCCTACCCATCTTTGGAAGCGCGGGGTGTTGATCTATGGCTTCGCATATGCCATGCGCGTTTTCAAGCGAGTGGTAGTCGTCACTACCGGATCAGGCATCGGCCCCTGTCTCTCGTTCCTCGGTGATGAGAACCGACCCGCCCTCCGTGTCCTCTGGCAAACTCGTGCGCCTCGAAGGACCTACGGTGACGGGGTGATGCATATGGTCCACAAGATGGACTCAGCACCCATCATCCTTGACACCGACAAGTGTGGGCGTATGGACATGGTGCCCATTATCCTGCAGCAGGTCAAGCACTTCAACGCCGAAGCGGTGTGCGTGATCAGTAACCCTGTGCTGACGGCGCGAATCGTTTATGAGCTTGAATGTCGAGGGACCCCGGCCTTTGGCCCGATTTTTGATTCCTAATCCATAATATTGTTATTTCTCTGTCTTTGGACCGTACATACCTGCTTTTGCGCTTCTTTGTTTTCTTCGGCCCCTTTTTTGTTTTTTTTTTGTTTTTCTGATTTAGGAGTTTTGTATCTTTCGAGCATCGTGCCATATATCCCCTCCGGCTCGCGGCGTTTATTGGCGGTATACTGTTTGTTTTTGTTTGAATTCCATATTTTCGAAAGGATGTTGAGTTGCAAGACTCCTATTCAGGGGGGGGCCTGTTTGTGTACATATGTCAGTGCTTCCCAGGGGAATTTGGAATCCCGCGCTATGACCCTGCTGGTATCCGTTAGACAACTTCTCCTTGAACAACCTATAAAATGCAACCATGACAAACTTGATCACTATGAAAGACAATGTTCATGTATGTGATAGCCGTGCAATTCCAAATACATACGAACCTGCTCCACCCGAGGGTTTGGGGGCCAATTATAGTGGCTGTGAGTGATACGGGCTTAACTATACATCAAGTAGATTGTTTGTTTAAATATGTATCTGTTTTTAGTCTATCGTCGCCTGTCAAGATCGATATTTCATGTGCTCTAATTTAAGTTGGATTTCGTGCATGTTCTCGCATACAGAGACAAATCCCTTCCTATATCTTGTTGTTGTATAGTCAGTTGTGGTCAACAATATATATTTATGAGTTTGGCGGTGACACCCAATCAAGGAATACCAGCGGAGTCCGTATCTAAACTATGAAGTATATGAGGCCAAATATATATCTCCCTTCAAAGACTATCTGAGAATAAACAAAATCAAATACTCAATATCTAAATCCTCAACTGAAATCTAAATCCCACGAACTAAAAAACAAATACATCCCCGACCTCGAACGTTACACCAAACCCACCGCAATGTCCGAACCACGCAAGGTAAGCACAGCCCAAACCAGCACATACATTCACACCCATGTCCCAATTCCCCTCAAAAACCACACCCCCACCCACGCACATTAGCGTGTCCCGAGATTTAGTAATGGACGACACAAAGCACACAGACACAGATTGGTACGTGCATTATGAAGATGACTGCCAACGCAAAAAAGCAAACCCCGCTAAGGAAACCCCGCTATAGACGCACTAATAATCAGCACTAGACTAGCCGGTCTCGCAACGGTGCTGCACCTTCTCACTGTGATGACTCGATGGCGAAAGTGGCAATCGTGTCTAACGGCTTATGGCTGTCGGGGTATGTATCACGACCTCCGAGTCTGTGTGGTGGGATGCAGCTGATACTGCTAGGGTACCTAATTGTCGGGCTCGGATAGGGAGATGATTGGGCGTGGTGAATTCCTTCCAAGGTTGTACAGCGAATAAGAATGACGCTGTGTGGGGTTCTTGCGGGTGCGTGCCTTATCGGGGTCTGGGGATTGTCGTGATGGGTGGGAGGAGATTCGCAAGGGCGGGATTGAGTGGTTCAAGGATTTTATGCTAGAGATTATTGAGAAAGTTTGCCGTTAGTGGGGTGGTGTCAAGGATCATGTTGAAAGAATAATAGTCCGTGTGGATTGTGGATCAAGGAGACAGCATTTGGCGTGTATACGGGTGTTTTCAGAGCTTTGGTCCTGGATAAATGGAAAATTGGACAGTGGTATTTCGTCTATAATATTAAGGAGGTGGAACTATGGATGTGATTGTATATTTCGTTAGTTAGAGATGAGCTTTATAGAGCTGTTCGTTTCCTTGCTCCTGAGGCTTTTGCTATGGTATCACGAGAAGGCTAACGCTGAATGCGAATTTTCAAACAGCCTTCCAAAAATCGCCAGAGGGAACGGTCGTAGTCACAGAAGATGGTATCCGATTAGAGTGTTGGTTCCATAAGCTTCTTCAGCTTACGGAGAGAGAGAGGTTTGACTAAATAGTCGTCGACACCTGCTGTCAATGCTGCTTGTTGCATGGTATCCGAAGCGACACCTGTAACAGCCATGATGCGGGAGGGTTGAAGACCATGGTCTTTTTCGTGTTGTCGGATCTTACTGGTTGAAACCAGCCCGTCCATTATAGGCATTGATAAATCTAGAATTGACAACCACACAGTTAGCAATTTCGGAATGACGGATATTCAGCAAACTTGTACACTAACCCATCAATATCAAGTCATATCTTCGACTTGAATTTTCAACCTGTTCCAATGCAATCAGTCCATTAGAAGCCGTGTCGTAGCTACAGCCAAGCTTTCGCATGAACGTAGCCAGGATCTATTTCATGGTTATAAGTCAGATCACCAGGCATATATTTAGGGGAATGATACACGAAGAAGCGAGGACAACCTTTGCGTAACCGAGTTTGCGGTGAGCCAACTTACTTGGAGGTTGATGTCATTGTCGTCTACGATGAGAATATGCATATCGTTCATTTGTCCATTCGATCGGATCGGCAAGCTCCCGATAATAGGATCCGGGGAGACCAACTTCATTGGAGGCTGTTGTGAAAGGTCTTTTGATATTTCCACCAGGCTCGATGGGGTAGGTTTTGACGGAAGAATTTCATGGTTTGTTGATGAAACGGGAATTGGAGCTTCAAGACTGCCAGTTTGAGCTTGTGACTTGTGCAGATCCATGATTCCTCGAGCGGTTTCGCAGATCTTCTGGGGTCCATATCTGCATCGAAAGTTAGCTCAAGTATTTACAAAAATGGTGAACTCTACGTACGGCTGTGACATCAGGACAGCATTCAGAGGAAGAGGGTGAGCTGGTGAGGATGTCGTGCTGGCCAAGACAATGAAGTATTTGTAATGATGGCCGGCACTTGTAGTTGAGGGTGATTGGTTATTCAACATAGCGTTGAATTTCGCCTCCTCAATGACCGCGATGTCACCCTCTCCCTTCTCAAGTGACTCTGCCAGTATGGTATGCCATCCTAGTTGTACCCGGAAGACATTTGCGAGAGTGCCTTGAATAGAAAGCTTTCGTTTCGCATCGGAGCTCAGGATACCAGTGGGCGTTTCCGTCAAGTCAGGATAACAGTTAAACCCAATAAGACATGCCTTCAGAGTATCCTTGTGTCTTTGAATTCCTAGCGAGGAAAGATTGTCGAATAACTTAGCGGGAACATGGTCCTTAGGACGCTGTGCGGGAATATACACATCGACCTGGGTACCAACTCCGATTTCGCTCTTAATTTTGAGATCACCACCCAGGAAAGTCACTAGCTTGTGCACGATGCTGAGTCCAAGCCCGACACCCTCTGACAGGGCGTCTTCCTGGGCGAATGGAGAGAACGCTGAGTTTTTAAGAAAGTCTTGTGATATTCCTTGGCCCGTGTCTGTAACGCGAAGATGAACAAGGTGAGTGTCTGCTTGAGTCTGAGCTGCGGCTTGTGACAATGACACCTCGATGAGGCCGGTATGCGTCCATTTCATTGCGTTACCGAGGAGATTCATGACGATTCTCCTCCAGGCACCAGCGACTGAGCGGATATTCCAAGAACTGGACTGCTCAATGTTCACTATCACTGACAATTCATCCTCATTTCGAGTAAGACGAGGGGTGGGTTCAAAGGCTGACGTTGCAATAGCTGTTTCGCTCGCAAGAGAGGAGATAGACCTAGGTACCTTTCGGCCAGTATGGAGGATCACAGCGACTTCTTCAACCAAGGTATCGAGGTTGAAGTCGGAGACAAGGGTTGTTCCAGAATCTTCAGTGTTGGTAACGCTCACAGTCTGCGTGGTTGCCAAGTTGTTGATTTTACAGTAATCCAGCCTGGCATTTGTCAGTAAAAGGTCTCATTCACCGGACCGGGAATATAACCTACAGGTGATCTATTGTGTCTAGTAAGGTCAGTCCTGATGTTGAGATCATGTTCACTATGTCACGCTGCGCAGTCTGAAGTGGAATATCACGTAGCAACTCTGCGCTCGCGAGAATTCCGTGTAGCGGGGAGCGAAGCTCATGACTGATGGAGGTTACAAAGTCGAACTTTGAGTTTTCACTGGCGGTCCAGTGTATCCTAGATACTTCGGAAATTATAGAATCTCCAAAAGCTTTAAAGTAATGCAGATCTTCTGTGCTCAAGGGACGATGGTTTCCGTTAACCCAAACCAGTGTGCCTGCAAGCCATCGGGATTTGTTCCAATCCCACAGAGGATAGAAAAGCACACACTTAGCTTCAGGGAGCTGATGAGCGAGACGATGAGATATTTCCCGAATGACTTCGGTATTGGGAGCAGATATATCCGAATTGCTACTTTCGGAGTCCACGGGGCTGACCAGATTACTCCTGCTGTCTATGTTGAAGATGTGGCCATCTGGAAAGTGTGTGATCAAGGAATTCAGTAACTCCTCGTTCACTTTGAGTTGGAATTTCGAGCCATTGCTTTTATCTGGCCTGCAGCTTGTAGCCTGGCCTAATGAGCTACAGTAGTCTGCATCTTTGGGCGAATTTGCATTAGGAAGATTCAAAGGGCTGGCGCGTGAAGCAATGAGAGAATCTGTCTCAAAATTTGACAAGGCATCCCAATCATCATGCCGTCCAGAAGATTCGCTAAAATGGAGTTAGAAATGACAATTATCCAAAGAAAGAGTGACTAACAATTGTGGGTCATTTCGGTGGGCATCAAGAAAGACCACACCGTCCAGATCCAGAGATTCTTTCAGTAGAAGACTGGCACGGGTAAAAATCGCAGCTATGCGTTCAGTGATAGGCACATTTTCTAGCACTAATGATTCCGGGGGTCCTTCTACGGAAGAGGGAAGCAGCTCAGCTCGGTCCGAGGTTCGAGAAAGCGATGACTGTAGTGTATAGTTTGACGCGACATGTATGTTTCGAGAAAATACTGACGCTTCCTTTCTGTTCAGAGTTGTGGACGACCTTTGATCAAGGTGTGAATAAACACCAATATCCTTTTCCGTGGACAAAGAATCTAGCGTTCCATCCACCTCGCCTGGGGTGGCTATTAGCCCCAAATCTGTATAATTGAGCTGCTTCGCAGATGCCTCAATCTGGCTTTGAGCGGAAGAGCTAGTGGGGTCAAATTTCGAATGACTTTTGACGAAGTTTGTCAACCCTTTGACCAAGTTCTCTGAACGACGATGGTATTGCACGATCCGTGCATTTTCAAGGTGGTTTGAAATCGAGTCAGCAATCTCTTGAAGAGCAGCCACATCTTCGTCTCCAAATTTCGTTCGTGGCTTGTTGTCCACCACACAATATGAACCTAGTACAAACCCGGAAGGGCTGTACAATGGCACCTCGGCGTAGAATCGAAAGAAAGGCCAGCCAAGCACATACGGCCGATCTTTGTAGAAATCTTCCTTGGTAAAATCGCGAATGATGTTGCGTGTCGGGTTGGCCGTTATATTTTCCGTGTCTAGTATCCGGGAAGGATCTTGTCCAGTGAAAAGTCGAATGGCGTGGGGACACACTCCCCACTCCAAGTCAAGTGTATTTACACCCAGGAATATGCCATCATCTGGGCGATGAAGATCTTTGTTTCGAAGGGAGATTGAGGCGGTTGCTTCTGAAATGACATGCTGACTTTCTCCGTCGATGATTGAAACAAAAGACCGATTGCATCCAAAGCGATAGACACCCAGTTGTGTTAGGGCGGTCAAGGTGATATCATTTGAAAGA
The DNA here is from genome assembly GCA_019190355.1 of Penicillium palitans. Classification (NCBI taxonomy): domain Eukaryota; kingdom Fungi; phylum Ascomycota; class Eurotiomycetes; order Eurotiales; family Aspergillaceae; genus Penicillium; species Penicillium palitans. Next base: position 27,243 of record JAHAQQ010000033.1, read on the forward strand.
CGAGGGGAGGGTATATCCTGTGGGACGTCATGCAGCTCGTGGTCTGAGCTTGTAGGGACTTGATCAAAAGTACAATAATATCTGTTGAGATCGGGGGATGCGTTAGTGGAGATTGCAATCACCGGGCGGGGAATCAACCAACTTTGATAAATCCCGGATTCTCTCTTGCTCGACATCCACCGACTGACCCATATTAGATGGGTCAGCTAAGATATAGCTGGTAACTTCCACATAGGAAGTTAAGAGGTTCTCGAAATATGAGATGTTGTCAAAATAAGAGAGATAAAAACGGGGTTACGAAAAAAACGGGTTAAACTTGTTTTTGGGGAAACCCATGCCTGGTGGGGCTTAGTGCCTCGGTAAGAGCTCGACCTTAACCAGACATGGGCTGGTCTAGACTTTAGTTCCATATCATCCTATACCTACAGACATAACACTGTTATGTCTTTTTAGTGGTCTTTCTGATAGTCCTTTGGCGGTATTTAGATGTTCTTTTTGCTCGTTTCAACTTATGAAATGGTGCTATAGGTGTGTATTCAGATGGATACACCCCCATATTGCAAACCACATGTAGGAACAAACAGCCCTGGAGGTTGCCGCGAGGTCATATGACCTCTTTCGTTTGCTCCTAGGCAGTCATCTAGTAGTTTCTCAATATATAATTCTTCTCTCCTTAATACACTTAATATTTCCAGGTCTCACTTCCAGCAGTTCTCCTGGGGTATCCCCTCAAGGGTGCACACGATCGCGCATTTCTTCTCTACCCTGCGCAATTATGGAATTTCTAGATCTCCCATTGGAGATTATCTACCTTATCACCGGCTTCTTGGAGCTCGACAGCGACATCAGCGCTCTATCACGAGCCACACGCCAACTGAATATCGTACTGGACCCTTGTCTATACAAGAATAATGTCAAGCGATACAATAGCTGCGCCTTGCTCTGGGCAGCTGAACATCGGCAAGTATCCGTTGCTCAAAAGAATGCTCGATGCTGGTGCCCCGCTAGTCCAGGAACGACTGCAGTCAATGTTCTTGGCGGCTTTCCGTGGGCACGATGCTGTAGTCAGGCTGTTCTTGGAACGGGGCCTTCGTCCAGACGGAAAAGCAAAATGGTGGCTTCGGGGGCCGGGACCCGAATGGAATTTCTGGGACAAGATTACAGAGAACTATGACCGACAACCCGTTTGTCTAAACGCGGAAGAGGGGGACCCAACGAATGGGGCTATTCGCGAGGGGCACGCGTCAGTGGTCCACCTGTTACATACCTACGGTGGAATGGCATATTGGGATCAGGCCAGGGTTGCGAAGGCCATGACCACGGCAATTTTAGCAAACTGCGCAACCGTTGTGAGATTCCGCAATGAGAGATATCCCGAAACAATCAGATACATGGTTCAACCCGACAGAATGCCACCGCGCACGACTAAGAAGGTGGGGATTGCTCGGATTTTGATCGAAGCCGGGGCTCTTGTGGATACTGCAGACTCTCAGGGGCTTACTCCTCTAGACTACGCAGTGAGATCCGGCGATGAAGATCTTGTTCGGCTGTTCGCTGAGGCTGGTGCCTGTGTCAATCCCGCATTGCCAAATGGAGTCATATTAAGGTACATCAGAGGCGCTGTACAAATGATGGATATCCACTGACTCATGAGTGGATGCTGTATATGATAATCTCGATGCTCATCTGGCGTCAAGATAACTTGCAAACTAGTGTTAAATTGCAATCCATGTACAGTGCATTCCCCGTATTAAAGGTCAAAATAAAAAAGAACGAAGACAGTGCCGGACTAGCACTTCTTCACATCTGTCTCCTCAACGCTAAACTCCTCCCACGCAGCCCGATCAAATCCGTTCGGACGACTAGACCGCACGAACTGATTATCAATTCCGCCAATAACTGCAACTGGCTTCACAATCTCGATATCCGCACCATATGCGCGCGATGACCATAGCTCTGTCATGGGTTTGCGCCCCTCCGACTCAGAACCGGCAGGCTTGTACAAGTGCGGGAATCGCTCCTGCATGCCCTTCAGCACGGTCGACGAGATGCGGTCAACGCTGTCACAGTGACGCAACTTGAAGAACTCGGGCGGCTGCACCTTGCGAAGCTCCTCTTGCACATCAGCGGGGTATTGGCCCATTGCAAAAAGGAGAAGGTCGTAGTGCATCAGCGAGGCTTTGCCGTGGTATGAGCCGCCGGTCTTTGCGCGGTGATAGAGACCAGTCAGCGCGGCGATGGCGCCCATGCAGCCTGTGCCGTAATCGGAGATAGGGAAGGGGGGCACAACGGGGTTTGAGAGGCCCATGAACTGGCCCTGGGCCCAGGCGATTCCAGTAACCTGTAGTTGAGGTCAGTTGATTTAAATTCTGTGAATATTGGATCTGATAACTCACGCAGTCTGCGATCTGCTGCCATCCAGCGCGGCCAGCCCATTCGCCTTCGTATCCGAAGCAATTCTCATTCACGTAAACGATTCCTTTGCCACGCTTCTTGGCCAACGCAGCCATGGCCTCTGCTCCATAGCCAAGCTTATCCAGTGCTCCGGGACGGTAGCCATCCACGATAACGTCCACATCATCCAGGAGTTTCTCGAACTCCTTTCGTCCATTCTCGGTCTTCAAATCAAGATCTGCTGCAAGCTTGCCCATGTTACCATCGACTTGGAAGAACGGCACGTCGGAAAGGTTTGGGCTGGTTATCTTCAACACATCGGCGCCATACTCGGCTAGAATACGGGTAACAGTTGGGCCCGCGATGATACGGCACATCTCCAATACCTTGACGCCCTCGAGGATCTTCTTGCTGCCGTTGCGTCTAGCTGGGAAGGGGGTTGGAGGAAGATCACCAGGCAATTTGCTGACTTTCCATGCAGGTTCCTCGACGTTGAGTTTTCCCTGTCAAAGGATTAGCTTGCTTGCTGCAATCGGATACAGCACCGTTTAAAACTTACATGGGGGGTCTTGATGAAGTCCTCATGCTTATAAGCAGTCACACCAGCCTGGCGTCTTTCCTTGTTCATCTCTTCAAGCTCTGTAGCTGTGTATTGCTGTACCTTATTCTCAATGACCTTGATGATTTCTTCATAGTCAGTAAGGTCTGGTCGTTGGCCCTCCAGCCCAATCATGTTCAAGGTCGTCGTAGCCTCCAGTGAGCCATGGATATGGAAGTATTCGCCTGGGTTCTTAGTCTTGTAAAGATTTGCCGACATACGTCGGTAGCCGTTTGATTGGGCAGCCAGCAAATCCGTATCTGTCACAGTCAGTATTGTTTTGTCATTTCATAAATCAGTGCACACAAAGTACATACTCTTCAGCTTGGATTTCACATCCGGATCCAACTTTGACAGACCATCCACCTTTGCCATGTACGCTTGACATCCGAAGGCAGTGGCAGCTTCGAGGTTGACTTGAATGCCCCGAGGTCCCGCGCCAGCTCCAAAGCGCAGGTCAGCAATAGCAGCGGCTACGGAACCTTCGATGCCCTTCAGGGCGGCGAGAGTCTCGGTCTCTTTAAAAGGAATGGGGAAGTAGATTTCATTATGACTGGTAGAGAATGAGACGAGGTCTTTGTTTGCAAGCACCTCGGGTGGTAAGTCAAAGCGTTCCGACTGCTCGCACAGCTCAGAGAAGATGCGACTGGTCTCAAGGACTGGAGAGTACATGCTGCCTGTCATGTTGCTTCTTTCTCTCTTCGTAGATACTTGCACTTGGATGTTGATTGAACGTTCAGGGTGATTTGTTCGATATCAGATCAACGCAAATCGTGGTTGCCACGTGAGAGTCCGTGATTAAAAGGCACGAGATGTGAAGAAGGTTTGTGGGGAAGTGAAGTAAGAGTAGACCGGCTATATAAGGAAGGGTCCATGACGACTTCTGATAATCGGGTCCCGAGTGTTTGGCCGTCGGGTGGCCACACCCGCAACATTACCCGTCGGCCTGATATCTACATTGGGATTTACCCAGGTACCACTACTTGGCGGGAATTATAAGAAAGACATGTTGATTTTGTTCTGAATATCTCTCTCTACTACTTGAGACTTCGAATTGTCTCAATAGATGGCGGATACAAAGCACACACCTCGAACTCTCAAGCTGCACCCCGCACGATGCAGATCCGAAAAAGAGCGCCATCCGGCCCCGGGATCGGATGCGATAAGATCGGAACAGTCACGTGGGGAAGTCAGGTTCTTCGATGTTTGATAGAATGTAGGTATCTGTTTAGAAGATGATGAATATCAAAATTCAATTATCCTGCGACTTGGTTATTGATGTTGTTTGACTGATTTAACAATGGGATGAGGCAGAAAGGTGGACCTTTGGTCAGGGCACATGATATAAAAGACAAGTCCTAATTATACCACCCCTACGTCGATAGCAATGCAAAAATACTTCATTCGTGGTCTTGCACCAAATTTACCTGTATTGTTAGCAGTTCCTGGCCCGGGGGCCCCGATATAACTAGCCCCCTGCATCTACAAGCGCTCCATCCGGTCACGTGACCTCGAAAATGTTAACCCCGAATCTCCAATGAGTTTTCCAGTAGACGACGATGCTACTACTCCGAACCAAATTGCGGCCGAGGGCGCTGCGACTTACAGCTTATCGCCCGACCCGTTCCAAGTCCGACATCCCGTTCATTCGTATTCAAGATGGAACTTTTTACAAAAAGTATCCAACCACCGAAGATCCGTCCAATCCACCTCTCTTCCCAAACCTGAACTTCACTCTACCCGCTATTCGCGCTTCTGGCTCAGGCAAGGCGGCACGTTTGCAACACTGGGCTATCATCGGCCCATCTGATCGAACCGACCTCCTCAATATCCTCCGCGGCGAACACATCTGTATTCCGCCCAACGCACGTTCATATCCATACCTCCTCACAGACGAGATCGCCGCCAAGGACCCACGGTTACGTGTTGTGGAAAACGCCGTCCAATATGTTGGATTTAGTGGCGAGGGCTCGGGCGCTATCGGGGGAGTCCGTGGCGCATACCTCAGTGCTCGCTATGAGAGTTATCGGGAGGAAACCGACTGGACCCTCCTGCAATACTTGCGTGGCCAGACCTCCTTGAACCCGATGGAGGGCGAGGAAGAAGGCACGCTACATGATGAGGATTTCCTTCAGCGCACCATTCGGAGTCTTGAACTAGGAAATATGCTCGCCTTGCCAGTTTCGAGTCTGAGCAATGGTCAAACCCGCCGAGCGCGAATTGCAAAGGCAATTCTTAGCAAACCAGAGTTATTACTTCTTGACGAGCCATTCAGTGGGTGTTCTGAGTTTACATTTGATGGCTGTGACATTCTAACCTCTACTTAGTGGGATTGGACCCGGTGGCAGTAAGAACGATCTCTAAACTTCTTCATGAGCTAGCGAAGAAGAATGCCCCACGGCTCGTTCTGGCTCTACGCCCCCAGGACAAGGTGCCAGACTGGATAACACACATTATGGTTGTGGGTAATTCCCATAAGGTTCTCCTGCAAGGGCCAAGGCCGGATATCGAAGACACGCTCGATATCTGGAGCTACGTTGCAAATAAGTCTAAGCCGGACTCTCTGCTCGAAGAGCAAACACAAATATTGAAGAAATGTAAAGCAGACTTGAAGGCTGGTGTCTTAGACCAAGAACTGCTTACGGATTTGGTGGCGCATACGAATGCTATAAAGTCCTCAGAAGTCCAGGCGCCATTGGGCGGAGAGCCAGTCATTGATATGGAAGGAGTCCATGTCCAGTATGGGGACAAGGTAGTACTCGGTGGTTGGCAGCAGAATGTGAATGGCGAAATAAAGGACGGGCTACACTGGCGTGTTCGTCGGGGGCAACGTTGGGCGATCCTCGGTCCCAATGGGTCAGGCAAGACAACCTTACTATCAATGATCACATCCGACCATCCGCAAGCGTATGGGCAGCCCGTCAAACATTTCGGGCGATCCAGGCTTCCGGAACCTGGCAAACCAGGAATGTCAATCTTTGAACTGCAATCCCGCATTGGACACTCATCACCGGAGATCCATGCGTTCTTCCCGCGTCAATTATCAATCCGCGAAGCGCTTGAGACTGCCTTCGCCGAGACCTTCCTGTCAAAGCCGAAGCTGAACATTGAAAGAGATCAAGACATATCTGCAGCCCTACATTTCTTCAAACCCCAGCTCGATCCAAATTACACCACGAGCGAGGTTCCAAAAATATCGACTGCTGGCCTACCGCCCATGACGAAACGGACTCACGTCAGGCTAGAAACATATGCACTGATGGATCACGTTGTTGGGTACGCGGATGAAATTCTCTTTAGTGAGCTCACCACCGCGCAACAACGTATTGTGCTTTTCCTCCGGGCACTCGTCGCCAAGCCGGACATTGTTATCCTCGATGAAGCTTTCTCGGGTCTATCTGCAGCACAGCGCAACAGGTGCTTACAATTCTTGGAAATTGGCGAGAGACCTAAACGCCGTGCCCTTAATGCCCAACCCCGTTCTCTAATGGAGTCGAAATTCCGGTGGTCTGGTCTCTCGGAGGATCAAGCCTTGATCATGACTAGTCATGTGGCTGAGGAGATTCCTGACAGCGTCCGCTACTACATGCGACTGCCGTCTCCTGCAGGCACCGTCAATGCACTTGATTTCCGCTTTGGCATTCTACAATCTAAAACTACTCTCAGACAGCCTCAGACCTGGGAGGCGGCCTGGTCTCCCCCAGAGGAGTTCACCAAACATGCCCGCAGGACGTGGCGCCGCAAGCAACATACTTTGCCGGTACAGGATATGACCGAATTCGAATGGTGGTCGATTTAGAGGTATAAACATTTAGATTTCATCTAGCATTCTTGGCGTCTGTATTATAGAGCTTCTGTACATTTAATTAAAATCCCAATTCATCTGCATTTTTCATGGCCTTTCAAAAATATAAAAGAAATCAAATTATCCACCGGTCCATAACCAGACTCGCTAAACTACAACTACCTCCGTATCGCCATGCCTGTGCCTCTCACAAATTCGCCATCATCTAGTATCGCCTAGGGAGTTCCTCCAACAAAACTCGACTCGGCGTCAGCCAACTCCTGGCGAGAACTCTTATCACTCCTAGGCTCATCTTCCCTTCCATCTTGCCACGTTGAGCAATGGCGACAGCGAAGCGCCTTTGATCAATTAGCCGAGGCAAAGCACACATCCGATCAAAACACTTACCGATTCACCGATATACTGCTTGCAATATGGACACCGGACAGTAGGCTTGATGACCTTGTCGTGAAAGATCCACATGTACAAATGTCCGACCGCGTACAGAGTGAGGCTGACACCCAGGAAGTTGAGAACTGTCTCAATAAACACTCTGCATAAATCTGTGTCAAAACTGACCGATAGAATACCTTCGATTAGTAGGCGAGGGAAGTAACTATACATACCCATAAGCCAGAACCAGTGCTCCATCTTCTCTGGCTTGGCGGAGGGTATTATACCCATACTGCTGGTCGAAACTAGGACCCTTGGAGAGGACGGCGAATTTCTGATCCATGTTACGGTTCAGAAATGGCAGTAGAGAGACAATTGGGAGAACCATGTCTGATACGAAAGACGTGACGACTTTCGTGAACGCATTAGCTATGCTTGGAGTAGAATCTATATGTTAGCAGGGTGGTTAGGTTATTATGCAAGAGGGAGAACTAACATTAAACCCAACGCAACCTCGAGAACATTATCCCGCGCCGCGAAATTGATAAATCCATCCCAAGCATGTCGCACTTGCTCCTGGGCCTTCTGGCCAGTACGTAGGAAGACGTCGGTGCTTTCGTCGAGACCGCGCATGTTGGTTTATGGTGCAGCTTGTAAATCCTATAAATTTTTGTAAAGCTCAAAAGATCATATTCAGGCAAAAGCCAAAAAAAAGGAGAAAACGCCTCTGAAGGGGCGCCTTTATCGGAGCTTTGGCGTCCATGCGGGTCATGTGGGTTAGGGCGTGGGGATGTAATTAGGTTATCTTGGCGCTTCCTTCATAGATGCAGTACTCCGTACCTGGGGATTCATATAGTTTACTATTAAGAGCTCATGTACACTGTAACCACGCCATTGTGGATAATAAACATCTCTGTCTGGGCGTGAAGGCGTTTCCTGGGCCTCAAAATGGCTGGGTTTATGCTTTGGGTGTATCCAAGTACCTGGTACCTAGCAGTAAGCGGCTGATGATGCCTTGTGATAAGTACATAGTACCTTGTCCGGGATTAGTGCGGATCACCAAATAGAACTGTAACAAGGGATAGCTGTATTGGCATTTGCTTCTGCTACTACAAGGCTCTATGGCTCTTTAAACATAGCCCATTCTGTTTATAGGGAGAGATCGGAGCCCATTATACCAAAATTGCGATTCCTTTCACGACTAAAACGATATAGCAAGTCCTTCCGCACTAACATTTCCTATGTTCATGACATTTCGAGAAATCTCGCCTTGATAGCAGTCATACAGCCAAGCACTCGCTCACGATTCGGCAAACCGCTACAATCATACCATTCCCGATTAGAAACAAGACCCATCAAATCAAGACCCAGGGCCTGCCAATCGATTGAATAGTCGGCCTCCCTGAGTGATTTCAATTCAACGAATATATCCTCTTTCAACCGCCTCTTCCAAAACCAATCAGGGAATGTCCACTGCCATGCAGAAAGCATATTCCGTATGTTCTTCACATCAGCCGATGTGTAGTAGTCGATGGGGCAAGTCCACTCAGCAATCATAATCGCGACTTCCAATGGTACGGGACTACATCGGGACTGCGTACATTTTTCCTTGGTCTTCGTGGCTCTGTCAATTGCCCTTTGGATTGTTTTTTGAACCTCAGGCACTATGAGAGGATTCTTGTAGATATCGCATCCATACGCGAACCCCGGATAAAATATCCCCGTCCAACGCTTGTAGTCGCTGAGCGCGAAATCATCAATTCCCCATGATTTATGAACATGATCAAGCCAGTATTCTCGGGCAACACGAACGAATTTGTCCATTTCACTTTCAATTAATGCCGTTGGTATGATGTGGTTGAGAAGAGCCCAACAGTGGGCATGGACAATGAATCCGATATTTTTGCCTTTGGGATCACTCGGTTCTTCGAGGATTTCTGTATAGAATTTGATGAATCGATCATCATATTGGAGCCTACGTGTTCTGCCACCAATTCGGGCCATGTTGGGGCTTTTTGGAATCACGTAAGGACGTTGGTATTCACTTCCCATTGCAGTGATACCACTCAAAAAGTACTGGGTAGCAGGCTCTTTGATTACTGTGTCCGTTAGAATGAACTGGACCTAGGATGCTTTTGTGATACTCACTGGCTCGACACATGCATGACCACATGCTGGGGAACTTCTTGAAGTCTCTCTCTTCTACCTCCTTTGATGGGACCATCACATGTTCCAATTTGGCCTTCCTGTAGTGTTTCCACTTATCTTCTCTGAACAAGACAGCGGAAGTGGTTGGATTTGCGGGTTGAGAGTGAATCATCCCCCGAACCCTCACTCCGCATAGAATGCAAGTTGGGGTTTCATTGATATCATCCGAATCGATATCCCAATCGATATCCCCATACATATCCCAGTCAGGATCAGCGGCCATGGATGTGCCAGCGACGAATGTAGTGCTAAGTTGATATGGTCATAAATAATTATATCGAAGTTGGAGCGATATTTGGAATATATATAAACATAGAAACTCAATATAGTGATGTAACAATGAAGGCTTGAATTTAGAGTATGCTTTTCAGAACCGGGGTCAAGTGAATATTGAACAATGGTATGAGCTTGATATATCAGGTTGGTTCGACCTATCCTATTCAATATAATATAGCGCTTAGCTTTGCCAAACACTTAAATAGTATGGATATATAAAGGTAGTCGACAAATAATTTGGAATTCTTCTCATTCACAACTATTATTTCTGTGATGGAGAACAGTTTACCTATCGGATCGATGAATTCTATCTTACTAAACGATATACAGGGCCACAGTCCGAGAAGAGAAGCGCTTCAGATCGTGGATTGAACTGTTCCAAGCATCCAAATTTGTCTCCGTCCAGTAGAGAATGAGGTGATACTCCGCTCCAATAAAACATATTTGTTAATTGGTCTTGCCGGAGAGGTTGGACAGTCAATTTGTCAATGGATGGATGGCTCAACATGGAGCTGGCTGCATCGTTCTGACCAGCCGCAACCCCAAGGTTGATCCAGAATTTATTCGGGCCGTCGATGATATTAGAAATCACGCCTTCGATGTCCAATAGCGACCCCAGATGATATGACGATATTCTAACATAAGATCACGAATCACGGGACTCGGTACGCCATGCCGTAAGCCTAAGCCGACGCTCGCCGAGACAGCAGTCCCGTCCTTTTTAGGGGCAAATGAACAAAGGCGACATGGTATAGACAAGTGGGCTGTACAGTCAATCGGCGGAGATAGATCACCTAGGAGAAATTGGTTCTCGGCAGTCCGTAAGCTCACGGAAACCTATATAAGCGTGGAAGATGTGCACTCTCTCCATTTGTGTCCCCCAAGGAGTTTCCATTCGCCGGGATGGGAGTAAACATAAGATTCACCAATTGAGCGCGAAGTTGAGAAAAGAACCAAAAGAATTACCATGAAGAACCCACATCATGAGGATCATGTCAAAGACATCATCGACACTGAAAATAGTGCATTACATAATGAGGAAATCATAAACTCCTTCAGTCCAGAGGAGCAGAAGAAAATCATCCGAAGAGTTGATATTCGCTTGGTTGTTACTATGGGATGTTTATTCATTGTCAGTCTGTTGGATCGAACAAATCTCGGAGCTGCCTCGGTTGCAGGGTAAGCCCAATGGATCGCAATTGCCTGTACAGCAGGTCTGTACATACATACTCAGCTAACCAAACACAGAATGCGGAAAGAGCTGGGTATGAACGCATCGAACAATGGTCACAGTATCACTTCGTTGGTATTCTTCGTCACATACATCCTCTTCCAGATCCCTGCCACAGTCATTATTCGCACACTTGGACCTCGAATCTTCCTCGCAGGCATTGTGACTCTCTGGGGAGGCGTTATGATTGTAAGTATGGATGGCTTAAAACTAAAGCGTTTTGCTAATGCTCCTAGGGTTTCGGCTTCGTCAAGAACTGGGAATCCATGGCTGGCTTACGCGCAATCCTCGGTGGTCTAGAGGCTGGACTGTTCCCCGGCAGCGTCTATCTTCTTAGTATTTGGTACCCTCGCTACGAACTACAAAAGCGCAATTCTGTGTTCTTCCTTATTGGAAGCGTTGCCTCCGGTTTTGGCGGCATCTTAGCCTACGGGTTATCCAGATGGATGGGCTAGGCGGGCTTTCCGGTTGGCGGTGGATTTTCATTGTAAGAATCCAGATGCTCGATGCTTTCTGATTATCGTGGGAGATCTGATATACTGATAATATTTGGAAAACAGATAGAAGGCCTTCTTACGTGTGTCCTAGGCCTCGGCTCCTACGTTTTGCTAGTCGACTTCCCGGATAAAGCTCCGAAGTCCTGGAAATTTCTTAACCAAACCGAAGTCTCATTTATTATCACGACAATCGAACGTGATAGAGCAGATACCACTGTTGAGCCTTTCTCTCTCCAAAAATATCTAGCAAACGGCAAAGACAGTACGGTCTGGGCATATGCGATCTTATATATGTTAGTTACTATGCCTAGCTACGCGATTGCATACTTTCTTCCGGTCATTCTCTACTCTCTTACACACAGTCCGTGCCTCTCACCATGTCGTCTGATATCACACTCTATACCTGGAACACTGCCAACGGTGTCAAGATCTCTATCACCTTGGAGGAGCTTGGTCTCTCCTATAATACTGAGCCAATCGATAACTATTGGAAAAACATTCAGAAAGAGGAGTACGTGTATCCTCGACACCCCTAACACAGAAGGCTTCCTGCTAATCACGATCAAAACCTAGGTGGTTCTTAAAGATTAACCCCAATGGCCGCATCCCTGCCCTCACTGACGGCCCACAGCGCGTGTTTGAGAGTGGTTCCATTATGCTTTACCTCGTCAACAAATACGACACCGACCGCAATATCAGCTATGCGCCTGATACTCCCGAGTACATTGAGCAGGTGTCCTAGCTGATGTTCCAAACAGGTGGAATTGGTCCAATGCAGGGTATGTTGGAAAGACGAGATGGATTTCTCGGACTTTTTCTGATTGTCATGTCTCTAGGCCAAGCAAACCACTTCCGACTTGTGGCTAGTGTCCGCTCCAACTACGCCATCAAGCGGTATATCGACGAGACCAAGCGCCTTTACTCGGTCCTGGAATCCCGTCTGAAAGAGAGCACCTACCTGGCAGGCTCTAAGTACACAATTGCCGACATCACCAACTACACGTGGGTCCGCCGTGGTCCTCAACTGCTGGAGATCGATCTATCCGAGTTCCCGGCTCTCAAGAACTGGGTAGATGAGATTGACAAGCGCCCTGCGGTGCAGAAGGGCACCTTGACCGCACAGATGAGCAATGGAATGAGATACTCCGAAACTCCCGCGCTAGGATTGATGGAATGGCTAATTCCGATCAGTATTAAGCGATTGGGATGTATTTCTTTTCATGTGCTAACCTGTCACGAAAGGCATTGTCTTACACAGTTGATATCTTGTTTAGTAATACAAAATAAAACCAATACAATACCACGTTCAATGATTTGATATTCCAAGATAAATGAGGGGGTTCCATTCCCAGCGAAGTCAGAAGAAGCAAGGAGCACCGTTGTGCGAATGTTGTTTGGGATTGAAAGACCAAACATTCTCACAGTATGGTCGACTAGCAGACCCCTTTCTCTACCACCCTATAATTAGGTGAGTTTAATTAGACAGACAAGACGAGGACAAAAACGACTTCCACGGCGAGCAATCCATAATCTCAGACGTTCAAGTACAAGCATGAGGTTCGGCTCGGTCGGTTTCCCCACTCACGCCGCGAGTCGCCTTACCACCCGCATGATGATCCACACTCGGAAGTAATTTGAGCATAACGGCGGCTTTACTCGGTTGATTCGGCTTCGAACAACGCGGCATGGGATAGCGGCGGGGTAGGCTGGCCGCCATTGCCAAGAAGTCCTATTTGGTTCCTGAAATTCATGGTAATTAGCAATCGACATAGCCCCACAAGCCATTATAAATGTAAAGGAGAACAGAAAAGACACATCTATAAACGTTTATCGCGTTATCACTTCTCCACGAGCCACACACTTCTCTCAGCATCCCCTACACACAATGGCACCATTCGGCAAGATCTGGTCCTACAACCCTAGCCCCCGGGTCATGAGAGTGCGTCCTGCATACTCACTTGTTCCAAGTGGCTGCTAATTCAGGCCTCCAACAGATCCAGGCAGCTGCCAACTTCAATGGTCTGGAGCTGGCCATCCCGGATTTCGTCATGCGCAAGACCAACCGCAGCCCCGAATTCCTGTCCAAGTTCCCGTTCGGCAAGGTGCCCACTTTTGAGGGTGCCGACGGCACTAACCTGATCGAGACGGATGCCATTGCCGAGCATGTCGCTCTGAGTGGCCCAGCCGCCGAGCAGCTGATGGGCAGCACCCCTATCGAGCGGGCCACGATCCGGCAGTGGATCTGCTTTTCCCAGGGGGAGGTCATGGATAACGTGGTGCAGCTGGCTTTGTGGCGTCGGGGGGCCAAGCCCTACGATGAAGCTACTGAGAACAGCGCCCTAGAGCGTCTGGATCGCTCTCTCACCTTCCTCGATTCCCACCTGAAGGACCGCACCTGGGTTTGCAGTGAGGATAAGATCAACATGGCCGATATCACACTCGCCTCAGCGCTGGCCTGGGGCTTCTCCATGGGGATCGATGCCGAGATGCGCGCCAAGTACCCGGTCACCGTCGCCTGGTACGAACGTGTCATTGGCGTCGACGAGGTCAAGCAGGCTTTTGGCGAGAAGAATTTCATTGAGAAGCGTCAGGTTCCTCAGGTTTAGATAGATCAATTCACTACAAAATCTGCATGCAAACTACACAATAAATGCAGCTGCGCTCATAAAAATGCTTTGTATTGCCAGACTAGAGATATCATAAACAAAGAGCACCGACATAACGTAATGTAATTGGCACAGTGTTCCAGTCAGGTGACAGACTCTGTTTTCTCGCCCTGTCTCTATATGTGCAACTCGCTAGTAGCTTAGCTTCTTCTTCCTCTTCTTCCTCCTAGACTAATGCAGGGGTTTTCCAGCATCGATATTACCCGTAGAGTCTGGTTCATCACACAGTCAACTCCGGCCTATAGCACACCCTACCATCCAACAGAACCGACGTGATATACATGTCACACCCCTAGGACAAGAGAGTGGTCCCTGCCAAAACATTTACGTTGGTAAGCTGATTGTTGGGCTAGTATTTGGCACTTTGACCTATGTTAAACGCCTTCCTAACTATCTTTTTCTTTCGGCTCAGTTAGGGCACCGAGCTGTACCGAAAATTTAAAATACGCCGATCACCTGTTCATATAGTGGCAATCCGTACCGAAGTGTCGATATCCTGGACCTGCATGTCATCAAAATAACTAAATCAATCTTATCTATCGTCTTGGGCCCGGCAAAAATTGAGTTACCCAAGTCCAAACTTGCAGCACAAGAGGCTCACAGACCGGCCTATCTGAGACCCTATTCCAGAGTTCCAATGTATGATTGAATACCGAGTAGGACAAAGGAATACAAGCTAGTACTACTCATCGCAGCCAAATGAGTATCGTATGCTGATAAGACAGCATCCTATCGTGGCAATATGGCAGGTCAAAACGACGAGATGGCTGAGCTTACTGTATTTAACTCTTTCGGGATGCACTCTATGGCTACCGATTTTATATAATGAAATATAAAATCTACCTCATTAAGATTGTAAGCCTAGAAAAAGAAAAGCATGTCCGCACTGAAATTGTTGCCTTGTACTCCGTATTTACTTCGATGAGGCTGTAAATACGAATACGAGAAAATGACGAGAACCGGTAAGGCGGGATCCACTTATTACACTTCTAAAGTATATCTGGGAACATCAATCTCGTTATGATGCTGCCTATCTTCTATTTTTGTCTGCCACTGTTCATAAATCATCCTTATAACCCCCTCTGCTGTGCCCCTTGACGAAAAAAGAAAAAAAAAAAATCTCAACCCCCAATTATCGCAACCTCAACTTACGCTGAAATTTCCAGCATACATCCCGTTGATACACTCTGTTGTTGCCGGATGCTGATTTGTGACTTTGTCTAATTGATCGAGTGTTCTCTATCGTGTGACAATATGGTTCATTATTGGGAAGACACGAAGCGCTACTCAAAATTGGGCTTCGATAAAGCATGGGACACTCTCGACAAGCTGGGCCCTCCCGTGAATCGTCTCTCTAACAGACTAGGTGCCGAGGCCTTCTGGCCAATGTCCATCGACCAAGAGAGCGAGAAAGCTGCGCGCATCATTCGCAGTTTCTGTAAAGATGGCTTCTACGCCCCTGAATCCCAGAATACTACCGATGAAAATGGCAAGATCAATCAGCCCAAAAGCAAACAACGTGTTATCAAAAAGATACCGCAGCATGTTATCAAGAATGCAAAGGGATTGGCTATCTTCACCACTATGCGCACAGGTCTGTGGTTTAGCGGCGCCGGAGGTAGCGGAGTGTTGCTGGGACGCATTCCCGGAACTAATGAGTGGAGTCCACCATCCGGTATCCTCCTACATACCGCTGGGATTGGCTTCTTGGCTGGCGTGGACATTTACGATTGCATCATGGTTATAAATACATACGAGGCGCTAGAGGCGTTTACGAAAGTCCGTTGTACTATCGGCGGTGAATTGAGCGCCGCCGCCGGCCCTGTCGGCATGGGAGGAATGGTTGAGAGCGAGGTTCATAAGCGACAGGCGCCAATTTTGACATACATGAAGAGCAAAGGTCTCTATGCCGGCGTCGCGTTGGATGGTACGATCATCGTTGAGCGCTTTGACGAGAACGAGAAATTCTATGGGGAGCGCATTTCAGCCCAAGAGATTCTAAGAGGCAGCGTCAGGCACCCGCCTAGATCTGTTTCCAACTTGATACAAACAGTCCATGCAGCTCAGGGAGATACCGCAGACTTTGTACGTCTTGTTTCCTCGTCTGGGGATATCCCCCAACTTGGCACCGCCAAGTGATCTTGACTATAATACCCCGAGCCTCCGACCGCTAACGTCTGACAAAAACACAGGGAGAAAACGTTGCATTCTGAGGATCTCTTCACGCATAAGAATGACAAGGAAATCAAGATTTTGATAATTCAACAAACCCCAAGAAAGCCCAGCTCCCCCACAAGTAAGTTGGGAATAAAGCATGTACAATCCAGCCTTTTCTGCTCCTTCCTGTGACGATGAACAACACCTCCAGCCAAGTTAGTCGCCCCCCAATATACAGTAGCAGGGAAGTTGAAAGGGCACTTACACATGCAACCCACTGCGTGCGCAATTCCTGATGAAACCCAAGAATCGGACTTCGCTTCAATGGCAATAACATTGACAGATCTTTCTTCTTCATCACCGTACCAAATAGAATAATCTGGCCGCCCCTTTAAACTGCATAGCCTATGCTTCCATCGAACAGGTTTATACCTCTATATACGTTTGGCCTGCACGTATATACGTTTGCTCTTGGTGGGACAATATTTCTGGACGTGCTCATGTGCGTAAAAGATCAACTCATTCAGCGTGAATCGATTATGAGCTTCGTTATTTAAGGTGTCACCAAGTTTTCGATTCGTGAGAGACCTTTTCCTTGCTTAAGTTAGTTAACTCTCACTTAGGATCTTAAGTGTACTCACGTAGTTCAGCAGGTAGCAAGATTGGTTTGATATCTTTCAGTTCAGTGTGCGAACTTTCTCTCATTTGTCTTAAACCGAGGTCTTGTTGGACGTGATTGATTCTGAGCGAAGAAATCGGTAGACTCGGGTAGATTTGATAACAAGTGCAATTTCTGGGTTGGAAAGCTCGATGAGAATTCACAGGTGAGCTTATTCAGATCGTGTTATTTAAATCGGTGGTCATGTTCCAACGACTTGTAATGACTTATCAATCCGAGCACGAGTAGGGAATCTTGATTTATATGATGAATAAAGCTACTACTATCTCGCCATTCGCATTCGAAACTGAAACTTCCCTCCAGTCAGACGTCCCGCGACAGTTCGAGAGAATCCCGCAAATCGAAGAATGAAAGAAATAGCCAATGGGAGACCAGAGTCAATAATAATTCTAAACCACATTACTCTTGTAAGAATTTTAAGTCGTCGCCTCTTTTCTTGATGACGCAGAATTTAATACTCTGATCTATGCGGCTCAAGGTGATATAGGGGACGTTATGCGTAAGATCCAACTCCGATGTACTTTTCAGATGTATTTTCGGATTTCCTTTTTATATATGCTTCCTTATATAAGAACCTGTAGTTTACAGTGTTATTGTGGCTGGATCCATACGAATTTACACATACACATTCCAACAAAATATTTAACTTCCATTGATACATCTATACACGAAATTGATCCTGGATACGCAAAGTAGTAGACTCAAGAAATCCAGCAACCCAAAGATTCTCTATCTCGCGGCGTTGAACCTTTTGCTTCAATCCCTCTAGACGGGCCTCTATATCATCGCATTCATCTTCAAACTCCGTCTGATCTGCGAGATCCCGGATGAACCAATAGCTGCGTTGTTTGAGAACGAGAGAACATCTTGGGGTCTCTGCAACCATATCAAGTCCTGTGTCTTTTACTCGTGCTATTCGCCACAGTAAACTTATAATCCCTTTGTAAACCCCGTTGTTAGGCTCTAATTCATGGTTGTCTGGGTATTTCCTTGCGTGATCAGCCGTGGCCTCTGCCCTTTTTACAAAGGCGCGACACTCCTTTTGGAAGGTTCTCTGGCATGGCGAGCGTAATTGTTCGCGGTTAGACATTCCTTTTGCTGGGGAGGTAACTCGGGTTAAAATTGGACTTACCTAGGTAGGTCTTATTGTTAGTTATTTGGAGTCTATTGGACTGAAAGAGATAGAAAGTGCGGATCGTGTTCTTGGAGGTTTGAATGTGAGTTGCTTGATTGATCTACTCGGGAAATTGCTGGAATATGAGCTATTTATGATTTCTGGTCAATTACTACCTAAGCTATGCACTGAAGGTCTCTTAGTAGAGAGATAAAGATACCAAAGCTACAAAAGCCTTTGTTTTGTTGTGATCCATTTCTCTTGGGCTGGCTATTCAATTCTTTCATGTCTTTGGCTTCCCAGTTGTACCGAGTCAATGGCTTTGTCGATTGACTGATCATGGTTTAGATAAAATACAATGGCATTGTTTGGATTCTTTGTGATATTTTCCTCCTTATGAACACGTTGAAGGTGCTAACAAAGCGATGATGGCTTTATTGTCGTGTGTAAAGAATGACAAGGGCAAAGGAAAATGAAGCAGTACCTCCTCCGTTCATAGAATGGCAAAAGAAAAAACTCCTATGTGTATAGGTTTATATAGTTTTGGCCTCTGTCGTACACACCGCAGACTGGTTTTGAGTCGGGGACTGGTTCAAATCCCCACTAGCACTGGGAGAAATACCCCCTTCGTCGGTTGGGCTAGGGGTCTTTCGCAGCCAGCCACCCTTCTCATTGATCTGTGAATCGCTTGTACTGCTCGTGTTGGTTGCATATCGGCTAAAAAACCTATACCAAACCTTGGGGTGCGTGACCTTAAACAAAGGCCGCATATTTGACAGGACTTCTCAAATGAGTGGAAGCACTGACATCAGCGCGATATAGGAATCCCAGATCGAATATATACACAGAAACGAACCACACAAAACTCGAAAAAAAGGAAATGAATAGGTCTCACATTAACTAACTGTAATATTTTGAATATAACCGTATAACCTTAGAAGAATGACTGCTCTCCCACAGCAGTGGCTACTGGGTCGATATATTCCACCCTTGCATAGTAGCCGATCAACGCCCATGATCTCCAACTAGTCAAACCCTACTCTAGGAACAACATAAGCTCTGCCAGAGAATCTTTTCTGGAAAAGAAATTTCCATACGCACAGTAGCCTCTAGTGGCTGGGTTGCTGGGTGGCTGGGTGACTGGGTGACTGGGTGTTGGTTAAGTATCAAAGTTAGTGTCATGGCAACTGCAAACCCAGGTGGCCTAGTTGGTAAGATCGCCAATGAGCCATAACTGCTCTAGACCTTCCTTCTAAGAAACCTACACGGGTTCGAATCCTCAGACCGCAAGTTGCAGGCCGATGTCTCGCCATTTCCCCTGCTGGATTTGTCCTCTTTTTTTTTCACCCTTTCTCTTTAGTCTAATCCCTTTTGCTCCTTCTGGTACCTCCTGAAGCGTAGAAGACTAATCTGGTACTCATCTGGTGAATAATAGTCCTGTATGGCGCTCTGTCTACTAGAGGCCAGAGGAACCTTTCCGAATCCACCGTTGCCAATCAATGCATTAGGTATCATGAATATGGATATATCTACGGTCTACATGCCCATCTTCAGTACATCGCCTTGCATATTACCGTGGTTAGCTTAACAACCGGGGATGTGTCAACGATAATTATGCACAAAGTACTCCGTACTCTGTAGACTCTTCAGCGAATTGGTGAGCCACTTGGTGGATCATCCTGGCGCATCGATCCATACCCTTGGTGAAATCGGGGTTGGCAAACCCGCCAATGTTGTTTGCCCGATCGTGGAATCGTGCGATCTCTCTTGGGTTTATTGACATGATACATCCCCAGGGTTGCGATTACTACTTCGCCTTCTATTTTGGGCTTGGAAGGTTGGGTTGGGTGGCCCGCTGTCATCACTTGGAGTCTCCCGCGGGTTTTGCCTTCATGTTTGGTGGGTGAAACTCTGGATGGTATTAGGAGAAGGTTAAAGGATTTTATGCTTATCTGGGAAACATATGCAGTTAAATCGAAAGGGTTGAACTATTGGCTATAGAACTTTTATGCTGGGTGGATCTGGCGATGGGGTTAAATGTTGGGGTACAATAGGCGCTTGGAGACGAACAGATGGATTTTCTCGTTGATACTGCTAGAAATATGTAATCAATTCTTACTCTGTTTTGGTTCTCTGTTCTCTGTGTCTCAACTAGGTACGGAGTAGATCAATCAACCTGCAGTCGCCCCTCGCCATGCCCTGTTTACAACAGTAAGTGGGAATGTGATTAATCACATTTGAAATGTCTCCAGCATACTCCGTACAATTATCTGCAACATTAAACCAAAGCAATAGATTTACGTAATAACCAGCCTTGATCTTCAAAGTGAACATCTCGGTCCCGCTTTCGCTCTTAGCGCCTATACATAATAAATCGGCAAAGCTGACAAGCTACCGAATACTCCACAGTACAAAACCCAACACATAGCAAAAAGCAAACGCTATTACATCACAATGCATAGACTATATACACAAGACTCCATGCCATCGAACTCTGCCCCCTCGCTACTCCGTAGACGTCACGTATTACCTCGGTGGTGGGCCATATGACATCGGTCCGGGGGTAGTATACGGCGAGAGCATAGTCGCACTCCGTTCCCTAGCCGCGCGAGATCGGTACTCCTCACGCTTCTGGATCTCCTTCTCGTCCTGAATCAATGTGCAGCATGTACAACAGGTCGCCCGCACGCAGTCCGATGCGATACTACCCTGGATGCCATATGCCTTTCTCGTTCTGGTGTGTTGGACAGTGGCCAATAACCCTGGTTTGATGTTAGAATGGTGTTTGCGTTTTTCTCGGTTTCTCGGTCGCTATATTTTAGACAAGCTTCGAACTGGACTTGGACTTACATTGACATCCGCATAGCAGTCCCATCCCCGTGCATGACCCGTTGCAAGTCTCGTACCCAAGCATATTGGTCGGGTCCTCCTTCTTCGATTTCATCGAGAGTCGGTGTTGTGTCCTCCCATACAAAATGCACGGACATAGTAGTCCCAGGCAGCAGATGCCGAAATTCGAAAATTCACACAGTCCGTTGCTCCATCCTCCTCCCTTGATCTCCTGATTTGAATGGGTGGTTTGGCCAGGCTGGTGGTATGCGCTCAGGTCATCTGGTTGGGCAGCGGGTGATGTGGTTGCTCTGGTGGGTGGAGGGAAATACGGCGACTTGGGTGACTGTAGGGGATTTTCATCCGGAACGATGGGCATGGTTTCGCTCCGGGGTGGCGCTTCGGGGTTTACTTTCAGGGGCAGTGGGCCTGGTGAGTTCGGGGGTGGCGAGCTGGGAGGTTCAATATACGAGGCATATTGCTGGGTGGGTATTTCGACGCCGCGCTGTTGTTCATGGAGGTGGGTGTATGACTGCGTTGTATATGGATGGCTCGCATATGAGTGGGGAGACATCGGGGTGCTGTACTGTGGTTGTTCGGGCACGTTCGCATACTGAGGAGATATGGTCATGCCGATCTGCTGGTGCCATTGGTGCTGCTGTTGCTCTGGTATGTTTGTATACGACTGAGTCGCATATGTCTGAGGAGACATGGTGTGACTTTGTTGTTCGGCTATGTTTGTATACGACTGGCTGGTATAGGATTGGGTATACGTTTGAGCGGCGTGCTGCTGGTGCTCGGGCGCAATTGCGTACGACTGAGGAGACATTGAAGTGTTATGTTGCTGCTGCTGCTGCTGTTGGTGGTGGTGGTGTTGTTGTTGGTGGTGTTGCTGTTGTTGCTGATGCTGATTATGCACCAAAGGCGCATAATTGGCCGGGTGCTGCTCGATGGGCGGACAGTTTGCATAATCTGGGATTATTCCCTGATGCTGAAATTGCTCTTTCTCACTCGGCGCATATGACCACGCTCGCTGGTGCTCTTTCGGGGTTTCGTCCACTGCAGTATGGGGTGAGGGCGCACTCTGGTCCGCCGGCGGAGGTGAGGCTAGGTCTCGTTGGTAGGATGATGGGTGCATTTCGAGTGGTGTTTCCATAAACGAATATCTCGGGTGGTTTCCTCCTACTGTAGTGTCCACGTTCAAACGACTCATTTTGAAGTTAAGACAGTAGGTTTTCTGGTGAACCTGTTATCAAATAAATAGATACAACTCTGATCGAGATTGTGCAAGAGTAAAATAGTAGATTTGGTTGATCGCAAGGTAGATAATTGAAAGTGGGAAGCTGTATGACACGCGACTCAACGGCTTTCTCACGGGGATCAACATGGGTATTAGGAAAAGAAGCACTTGCTAAGGGGCATGCGATCGATAGTGGAAAATGGGATGTATAAGGTCCCAGTGGCTATAAGGCCTCAAGTGTGAATGAAGGCGCATGGTGGAAGGAAGCCGGCGTCGAACTAAGGAGTGGAAGACCATAGGAGCCTTGTAAGCGGGGAGTACAAAAGTCAGAGGTCTGCGGGGATCTCCTCTCCTTTTCTTCTACGACGAAGCTGGTTCGTTGAAAAAGAACCATCCTGGTTGGTGGTTGGCCCCTAATGCATCTTCTTCACCTCGTCGAGGACTCTGGTTGGATTACGACCCGCTCGGCTCCCAATCACTTTTATCCCATCACAATCACACTTAGGCGCTGTTGGGTTTTGACTAGGAACGGAGTCGTTTGAGTCTGGTTTACCTAGGTACGTATTTATTATTACTACTACAGAGTAAATATCTCTCTATTATTTATACCCAAGCTTTTGTGGAATAGAAGAATATGACTTAATCTAACATTCTATCCAATACTATATGTATACTTCAAATAAAATAGTTACCATGAATGATATTGTACCGAGTCGATAACATGATCCTAAACAGGCAGCAGCTTTGAGAATTTTAATTCCCGTCCAAAGTATACCGCTTGGTCTTGGCCATGTACTACCAGTTGACATCTCTTTTCGAGATAAGGTCATTTCCGTGGCTTGTCAAAGTGGGGGCAATTAATTTGAGACGGGCTTTCTAGTTCGTTTAGTTCGTTTAGTTCCTTTATCGGGGACCTACTGTGAAGGAGATCCAAGCCTTGGTCATTTTAGTTATTTTAGTCTGTGAGCTTAACGGGTATTAAGATATTAAGATGCTACTAGTACCTAGGTAAGATGTTAAAATGTGTTATGTTACAGAGGTCATTCAAGGTGAATCAAGGACACCTATTAGCGATCGACATGGCTGCACACTATGCATTGAGACAGGTGATTGGTAGATCATACAAGATAGGAACCAAAATCAAGATCCTGAGAAATGCCATAGAAAATATTTAGGCTTGAAGCGCAAGGTATAAATCTTATAAACAGAGCCTATGGAGTACAATCAATATATTGTTATAACCCCAGTATATCATTCCAAGATCTCTAATACTTAACATATGTTATAGTTGTATCTATTTTTTATCTCAATACTCTAGGAACCCTAGCCACAATATCCAACTAGTTAGAAGAGAAGCTCTGTAAAACGTCGCACAATCGACCGAGTACCTCCGTACTTGTATAGCCTTGTAGTACTTATAGGAAGCTGTATATTCTTCGCATCAAGTGAAAGTGAAAGAGGCAAACTCCCCGTTCAGAATTTTTTTCTTTTTTTTTATATAACCTCATCTTTCTTCCATATTCTTTTCCTTTCTCTCTTTTTGTATTTCCAAGATCAATATCTTCCTCTTCCTCTTTATCTCTTTATCTTTTTATCTTTTTATTTTATCTTTTTTTATCTTGTTTTTTTTCCCTTAATCGGATCCACTCAAGGGCGGTGACGATCCAAGACTGTGTCTCTCAAACTTCCCCATCTCCCTTTCCCTTTAACTCCTTGAACTCTTCATCCACCCCCGGCATTCTGACCGATTTGCGGCTTTTTACTAGCCTGTAAGATCTCTCTCTGCCTAAACGTGCCCCCCCATAACTCCTTCCGCCCCCCCACCCCCTTGAATGCAAATACTAGTTGGAAATTCTTTCTGACGCCAATCTTTCTTCCTCAAGTTCTAGGCATCTATCTTAGTCTTAAATCCTTCCTTTCTTTTTTTTCTTTACGCCTAAACCACTCCGGTTTCCGCTTCCATACCATCCCGTCCTGTACTTGACCAATGTCCTCCCCATGTCAAACTCGCCGTCCGTACCCGAAGATACCTTGCCTAGTCCCCTGGTGACACCTGCTACACCTGCCCAACATGATTGCTCCAATATCCAGGGTACCCCACGTCACCACTTGGGGCAAGCCCAGCATCTGTCCCAGGGGGGGGAGGTATTATCACCATCGCGCGCTGAATCCCCCACCCAATCCTGGTCTCAGCCCGCCTCCCGATTATTCTCTCTAAAAAGGACCGCGACCACACCTCCGGAGAATACCGCGCACCCGGATATTGTCTACAGGCCTCAGCTGTCAGAACGTGACAGTATTTTCGCTACTCATTACCTTCCCTCAGATAGTGCCGCAAATACCCCACAATTACCCCCCGAAAAGGCCTTGGGCAATGAACGCCAGGTCAACTTGATCCCTAGCCTCGACGATGCATCCGTGTCTCCAAGTGCATTCTCCAAGGTCTCTCCCCATCGTTTTAACGTCGACCCTTCCCGCATGGAAGTTGACGTCCACAGAAACTCTCCATTGCGTTCCTCTACTCTCTTCTCAACCGATCTCCCTCGCTTGTCTCTCCTGCGCGCATCCACCTCGCCGACTGATCATCCCAAGAAAACCGAGGTAGAGACGGGCGTGCAGGCTCAGTTAGGCGGTTCTCAGCGGTACAAGGTGCCATTGGATAACACAGGTACGAAAACCAGTCGGTTTCAAGGCACTTTACCTGAACGGAATCTCTTCCCGTCCACACTAGATGATGTCCCTCGTACCTCCCATTCTTTGACCATCCCATCCTCTGGCCAGGGCTCGCAGGTCAGTCGGGGTCCCTTATCCTACAGCCCGAAAGAGGAAACACCTCAGACCGCTGTGGCGGTTGAACGAAGCCCCAGCAGAGGTCGTCGTGGTCGAGTTGACAGCTCAATTGAAGCCAATCTGACCAACGCGGAGCCGGCTTCTAATGTGCGCAGCCGTAAATCCAGTCACTACCTGGGCCTTTTCAAAGAAAACACCACTTCTTCACCGGATCGCAAACGACGGGAGGATCGCGGCCGACCACAAGATGAGACGGAGTTGAGGGATCGCATCATGGATTATGAACAAGAACCACATCATTCAGAGCAGGGAACTTCGCTTCGTAAAAGCACATCACTCACCGCACTTGACGATACGCCATCTTTCCAACCTCCACCGCAGGCTGAGTTGCCCCACACCATACATGACCATGAGCCCTACAAGCGTCACCCTACATCGTTGCCTCGCAACTTACTGGAGGAGATCCGAAACTTTCATCTCACGCCTGGCGGTCGTCATGGATCTTCTTTCTCAAAAAGCATTCCAACTCAATATTCAGAGCGCAGCCGGGACTACTTCAAGAAGGATCTTCATGTCGAGGTATCTCCGACTGACTCTTTCGAGGAAGAGGACCAAGGATCAGGGCAATTTGGGGTTGAGGAGGAGGAAAATGAGCAGATCTCCTCTGCCGTTTACTTCCCTCACGAACGTACAGTGCCTGATGGGGTTGATGGCCTACAACAATTTCCCGATGGCCCTCTCGATGTGCAGCCGGGTCAGGTGTCCGCTGCAGAGAAAGGTCATGAGCTAATGTTAGTACCCCAAGAGCGTAGCGATTCTCCCGAAAAGGAAATCAGCCATGTGGATATATCCTTTCGATCTAAGAATGAAAGTAAGATCCTTTATGGGGATATCCATTCTCCACGGGAGAATTTGCCACAAAAGCCTTTGAGTACCATCTCTGAATCCGGCGATTCAATCTACGATTCCGAAATTGAACCCCTATCAGCCGATGAAAGTATACAATCTGTTGACGAGGCTGAAACCCCGACTGCTACACCGACCCAGCGTTCCCAACTTCTTTCTCGTCCCCAACCCCCGCCTCCGGGCCCTCTTGGTGCCGTGGAATTGAAGCCCTATCGCCATCAGGTTGGCGGGCACACAACTGTGTTCCGCTTTTCCCGACGCGCTGTGTGCAAGCAATTGAACAACCGAGAGAATGAGTTTTACGAACGCATTGAACGGAGGCATCCAGATATGCTTGTATTTCTCCCAAAGTACGTAAAATCAATTCCACAGAAAGCAGACGGTTATTAGTGTATCGAATACTAATATTCTTGTCAGATACATCGGAGTGCTGAACGTCACCTTCTCCAAGACATCTAAACGAAAGAACCAGGTCGATTCTGCCGATGGAATAATTCCAGCGACAACACCTGCCAATGGAACTTCAGCGCTTAGCCCTCAGCTTCTCGAGGCAGCAGAATCACAGGAGCCACAGCGAATTGTCAGCCAGTCCCAAGTCACAGGGGTCATCCCCAAGGTCATTCTTGAGAACAATCGCCACATCATTCCTGCCGACCTTTTTACCCACCAACAGCGACCGCGGACAGCAGACGCCTCGGTGAACCGCGCACGATCCGTTGACGGTCTCAAGGGTATGTCAGCGGAGTCTGATACATCGGCTCTGAGCAAGCGGGCCAAGATCTGGGGCGCCACGACCGTCAATCTCAAGCTTCAAGAGCAGGTTCTCCGCGAGGTATTCAGCCCTCCTGCCATTCATCATCATCGACGACATGCTCGAGGTCATATCCATCTGCCAAGAGCTAATTCCGACATGCCCGCCACCGCCCACCGCCGGGAGAACCTATCAGAAGACCGCACAACTAGCGATCGACGACCAGTCCCTGGGCCAATCGCAGCTCTCAAGACAGAAGCGATTGACATAAAGGCGCCCCCGAGTGAAGGTCCCGCTCTTTCATCGTCAGCTTCCACTGCCCTAGATGCCAACCAAAACCGCCTAGAGAAGATCCGGACCGAAGAGGAGCCTAACCGAGCAAGCTCGGTCTCTCGGGCTCCTCACAGACGGCGGCATTCCGGGAGTGGCCTCCGGAGACGTGGCAGCATAAACTCCCGCACGAATGGAGAGCTTATGTTCTTCGATGACGATGAGTATGGCGGGGACAAGGAGGATGAGATTTTCTCCATGGAAGCCGATGCATCAATGTCGAATGCTTCTTCCACCGCGAAGCGGTCAACTTCGCCAGTGTCAGAAAGTAACTCGACCAATGGCTACCACGCCACCGAAGCTTTTGCTTCTAGTAGAACCTCTGATCCATCCCGTTTCAGACCACAAGAACCTATCCCCCCGATCTTGCCCAGCAACCCCAAAGAGGCACAGCTGAGAAAGGATGAAAGAGTGCAGTTCTTCCTTCTCCTCGAGGATCTGACAGCTGGTATGAATAAACCATGTGTGCTAGATTTGAAGATGGGCACTCGACAGTATGGTATTGAGGCGAATGAGAAGAAGAAGAAGTCTCAGCGACGGAAATGTCAGTCGACTACCTCGCAGCAGCTGGGTGTGCGACTCTGTGGCATGCAGTCTTGGAACGTCAAAAAGCAGGAGTACATCTTTGAAGACAAGTATTTCGGACGCGATTTGAAATCCGGTCGTGAGTTCCAGGATGCGCTCACTCGGTTCCTTTACGACGGCGTCAACTATGCCAGCGTAGCCAAAAAGATCCCTGTCATTCTGGAGAAATTAGCTTTGTTGGAGCACATGATTCGACAGCTGGATAGATACCGACTCTATGCTAGCAGTCTCTTGATTCTTTATGACGGAGAACCACAATCTCCACCTGATCAAGAACCGCCTCGTTCTGGTGAACGCACGTCACTCAAACATCGGACCTCCAAAGACGGCCAGAGCAGACTGAACGTTCAATTAAAGATTGTCGATTTCGCTAATTGCGTCACTGGCGAGGACGAACTTCCTTCGGATACACCATGTCCACCTCACTCCCCACACGACATTGACCGTGGATATCTGCGTGGCCTGCGCACACTCCGGATGTATTTCCAGCGGATCATGAAAGAGGTCAGTCTGGATGAATTTGTGGAACGCGGCGAAGGTGAAGCTATCGCGCTGGGCTCTCAACCTGCTGCTCGTGAGAGACCCTCTGCTCAGTATTGGGATGAGACCATGATGGAAACCGATGCGGGCGAAGTCAGTTTCTAGTTCGTTTTTTTTTTTTTCCTTCTCGTTCTTTTCGCCTTTTTACTCTCTTTGTTTTGTTTTCTTTTATCTTCTTGGCCCACTGCCGATACGTGGCGTTCGGAGGATAGACCCTTCCACATGGGAACGCCAGCATTCATATGCACCCGTGCCTGATCTCGCCTGATCGACACTACGAAATAACGACCCGGCCCTTCATTGGGTGTTTCTATGATCCCCGTCAACGCTTGGATGCATTTAGAGTCGTTTTGAGGTTTTTTTTGCTGTTTTATTTCACAGAAGCCTTTTCTGCTTTTTTCTCGGGCGTGTATCAGTTTTCTCAGTCTTGTTTTATTGATATTGATAATACCCCCCAATGTCTCCAAATCCTTTTTCTTTCGGTTTCCTTCATGGGTTGTTACTATGGTCTTACGTTATTTGTACATGAGTATCCTTTTCTTTATCTCTAGATGGCCAATTTCCCTTCATCTCCACCTATTCCACAATATCCATTTCAAAATGACATGATCGGACCACTCTTGAAGCTTTTCCTTCGACTGGGGTTGTCTCGTCGACTTGAGTAAAAAGAATACGTATGTAGGCCGAACTCACGCTCCGGAGAATTGCAGTCCTAACACTAGATCTCAATACATCCATGGATTGTATTGGAGGCTAATGTCATGTGATCTTATATATGATGAATGTATTCAACCTTCACTTTTTATATGTACATACATGAAGTATACCTGTGAACATATACCTCACCAAGGTGTTTCCTAAATAGAATTACTAGATATTCGGAGAGTTGACAACTTTTGAATAACATATATTACTTTGTAGCTCCAAAGCTGTTACTCCAATGACGTAGAAAGCATTCAACAGCACAACATCCCGGGATCCACCCAGCCGACACCGCTCCCCGCCCTTGAAGCTCCATCACACGGACAATTCTGCTCGGCATTCCATCATTCAAGCCACCTACTTTCTATCTTTGAACGCCTTCCTGTCTCCCATAGCCCATTTACACCTACCTCGCCTATCTTACCCTTCCCCTCAGCAAAGAGTCGGGTACACCGCCTAGCGCAACCGGTGCGGAGAAAGCACGATGACGATCGATAAGCGCGATTTCGACGCAAATCGCCCGCTCCTTCAGGATATCGATACAGAACAAGATACAACCGACCGAAGCGCAGAGCCAGCGCGACGACAATCATGGAGCCCCGCTAATCACGAACTTGGCCGGAGTGATGATGGGCTATTGAGCGATGTCGTCGAGGAGATTGTCGAGCGAGACAGACGGAAGATGCGGAAGGAGGTTATCCGAGTGCTTAGCTTTGGCTGGGGTGTTGTTACTTGGTATGGAAACCCTTCCTCCTTGCTCTTATATCTACGAGAAGATCTTAATTGGGGCCCTGGAAGCTGACCCTTATATTCGTGTCTTGTAGCTTGGGAGCCGGCAGTATCACTGCGTTCTCTCTGTATGGCCATCTACTCCTTACCCGACTCCATTACTCGCAGCTCCAGGTCAATGCTGTTTCTATCGCTGCGGAACTCGCAATGTACCTCCCCGTCCCCTTGTTCGGCTACTTGTGTGATCGGTACAGCCCGTCGCCACTAGCGATGTTCTCGGGACTGGTCTTTGGCATCGGGTATCTCCTTGCTGCGTTCACGTACCATAGCGGCCCGCCTGTTGATGCGGGTGGCTCGGGATGGCCGTTCTGGGTGATGATCGTGGCGTTTATCGCCATTGGTATGGGGACTAGCTGCATGTATCTCGCAGCCGTTGCGACATGTGCCAAGAACTTCGGCAGGGGAAAGCACAAGGGTATTATGCTTGCTGTTCCTATTGCGGCGTTTGGTCTCAGTGGTATGTGGCAGAGTCAACTCGGGACGTATCTGTTTTACGAACGTCTCGAGGATGGGAGTCACGGTGATCTCGACGTTTTCCAATACTTCGTCTTTCTGGCGTTGCTATTGCTGGGAATTGGGATCATCGGCACCTTTGCATTGCGCATCGTGGAAGACGATGATAAGTATATTGATGAGACGGTTGAAGAACTAGAGCGCAGTGGACTCCTGGAGGAGAGTGATTTCTTCCAGCCGCGGAATGAAATCAGACAAGCGGTTGAGTACGGCACATTCTCTGATGCATTGGACGAGGAGGAATCAACCCTGTCCGATGAAGAGCGTGAGCAGCAAAGACTAGAGAAGGAACGCGAGGAAGAGGAGCGCCGGAAAAAGAACTGGCTCCTCAACTATGAAACCCGAGTCTTCCTACAAGACAACACCATGTGGTGGCTGGCCGCCGGCTTCTTCTTGGTCACCGGCCCCGGCGAATCGTACATCAACAACGTGAGTTTGTCTAAAGTCTTACCTCCACCTCCACACCATTAAGCTAACTTATTATCCAAAGCTGGGCACAATCATCCCGACTCTCACACCTCAATCCTATCCCACAGGCGCATCACCCCCAGCCGGATCCCCCTCAACCCACGTCACAACCATAGCCCTAACCTCGACCATTGCCCGTCTCCTAACAGGCTCACTTTCCGACTTCTTCGCACCCCCAGCAACACACCTCTTCCCTTCAATTCCCGAAGGTTCCCGAAACACATCACCTGCATCTTCACGCCTCACTCTCTCCCGCATGACCTTCCTCATTCCCTCAGCCTTCCTCCTCTCCCTGGGCTACCTCCTCCTCGCCTCCCCCCTCCCATTAGCCCACCCAGGAATCTTCAACCTGACAACCGCACTAATCGGCTTCGGGTACGGCAGCGCCTTCTCCCTCGCACCCATCATCATCTCCGTCGTCTGGGGCGTCGAGAATTTCGCCACGAACTGGGGTATCGTTGCCATGATGCCTGCGGCTGGTGCCGCTCTCTGGGGTATTGTCTACTCCGCTGCTTATCAGAATGCTATGGATCGCGGTGACAGTGATGGCTTGTCTGATGGTCAGTGCCATGGATGGCGATGCTATGGATTCTGGGCTGTCGGCTGCACGGTTAGTGTTTGGATTGCTGTTTTGGCTTGGTTGGCTGCTTGGAGGGGCTGGAAGAGGAGGGGGGTTGTTGTTTAGTTGTTTATGTAGTAAGGAAAGGGTTGATTTTGTGGTTTGTTTTTAACATGTCTAATTTGTTTGATGTCTGGATTCTATATGGGCGTTGATAGTGGGTTCTACACATGGATTTGGTTTCGCATTTGCATATAGCTAGGCAGCTTTTTATTATTCCGGGCCTTTCTAGCATTTTATATTGATGTTCAAATATAACATTTGCATGGGAAAGAAAAACAATGGCTGCGTTTGTAGGTGGTGGTGTACTACTCGGACTACCCTGTACCAACTGGCATTCCGTCGATAGCAATATGCCCCATAAACCAACCGGACATCTACTTTATTTGGAGGATGATATCCAATTCTCCAGCCAGAAGGGATGAAAAGCAGGGTATTAGAAGCCCAAGTAGCAATCAACCAAAAGATAATCCAATGTGCCAATTGGATGCAATATCCAGAATGCAAAGGCATGCTCTGCAGTAGCTCAAGCTAAAAATGGCAATCATAACCAAAATTAAGCATGAAGACAAAAAAACAAACCTAAATGTCGGTCGAACTTGGATCAAGTCCAGTGAACACTTTGTACAACCGCCTACTGGCAGCGGGTCCAATGCGCGCGTTCGTCAAGGAGCCGTTTTTGTTCGCGGATTTCTACAGCAGTCAGCAAGGGATTCCAATGGAAAAAAAAAAAAAAAAAGCCAATCTAGATACTAAACAAAAGCCAGTATATAGATTGAAATGAAAACCCACCTTGATATCCTCCAACATCATAGCACCATGCATCCGCATTCCACGAGTCAAGTCTGCAACACAGGGATACTGTCCCGCAATCCCATAAGCCATGGGAGCCGTAACGCGATTGACCTCCTGAATCATCTTGATAAAAGTATCCTGCTTATCAACGCCCGTCTTCACCTGTCCGGTATCCATACAGAAAGCAGCATTATGTGCTTCCTGTCGTTCACGACGGTATGGCACTGTCGAGATGTGCTCGGTGAAATTCTTAATCCACTCTGCGGAATCGGCTGGTGCGGTCGTGTGGTGAATGAGACATGAATGCGTGACCTGCAATTCGAGCAGAGCGTCTTCGACAGTCTCGTCGTTGACCAGGGGCGTCGTGTCGGGCTTTTTCTTTGGTTTTCGAGCTCTGCGCGTTGTGGTTTGTTCTTGTTCTTCTGGTACGGTTGTTTCGGCCATTTGGCGCAGGACTTCGGCTTGGAAGGCTTTGTTGCGTGCGTTTGTGTTTTTGCGCATTAGGGCGGTCAGCCCTTCGATTAGGTAGATGGGTTTGCAGTCTGGGTAGGCGCTTTTTATTCGGAGGACGTGGATTTCTAGGGTTTCTCTCTCTTCGTCGTCTGGTGGTGGGGTTATCATGTTGATGAACTCTTGCGCGGGTAGTAGGCACAGCACGTGGTCTTCTTTTTGGATGAAGGATGGACAGGGCTCCCAGTGGCGTAGGGTTCTGTTGTACGTGGCGTTCATTTTGCGACGCCATTTGACTACGTTGGGAATTGCGCTGGTGAAGAATGTATGTTGGACGCCGAGGCGTTTCATGAACTCGACGGTTTGAGTGCCAACGCTGCTGTCTTCGAGAGATGTGGCCATGTCGACGATCATCTCTGGTGTAGAGTCCTTTTTGTTCACTTTCAGCTTGTTGACGCTCGCGATATCGGCTGCCCGTTGTTTCTCTTTCGCTTTCTCCTCTTTGACCTTCAGTTTCCGCTCCTTCTCAAGCTCGCGCTCGCGCTCTCGCTGTAGCTTTGTCTCTTCACGTGCTTTGGCCTTTGCTTCCTTTTCGGCGGTAGTAACTTTGCTTGTCTTCTTTGCTGGTTTCCGGGGTGCTACTGGCTCGTCAATGTCGTCGTCGGAGAGGACCTCCACAGCCGTAGATTTCAAGCTGGTGTCTTTCTGTTTTCGAGTACCAGACTTTGCCTTGGGACCTGAAGTCTGTTCATCGCCAAGGCGAGATAATAGGCGAGCAGTTGACTCGGAGAAGATAGTATTCGAGACTGTCGGTTTTTTCAATAGCTCAGAAAACTCTGGCAGAGCAAACGGATCGCTGAATTCGTCAATATCACTACGCCCTCGGAAACTCGAAGGCGGAGGTTTCATGGGGTCCGAAAATACGTCATCGTCAGCAAGTGCAAGAATATCCCGGGTTGAAAGATTCGTTTTCCGCGATGGTGGCTTTGGCAAAGGAATGGGAGCCGAAGAGTTAAAGACAATTGGATCCGACTCTTCAACACGCGACTGGGATGGTTCAGTCTGCGCCGCGGCGTTTACCGGCGGGAGGTCAAAATCATCATCGGAGATTGAGAACCAAGGCTCTGCGGCAGAAGCTGGAGCTCGAGGTTCATTTGGCGTGGTGCTTTGTCGCAGAGAAGAAGTGTCTTGATCGCTCACTCGCCGTTTCTTGGCGGGCTTGTCGAAGACGTCTTCATAGTCGAACAGGGATGTATCGAACGGGTCTGACGAAATCGGATTGAGCTGGTGGGATGGACGTCGCGACGGAAGTTCGGCTGGCTGTCGCGGCTTGGGTGGCTGGGGCTTGGGTGGAGTAGGAGGATCGGAGGATAGAAGGTCTATTATTTCGGGCATGTTGAGAGACCCCAATGCCACTAGGGCCGGCGATTAAGGATAAAGATCAATTGATAGACGCGACGTCACCGCGAACAAAACACGAGGTCATGTGACTGATATGTGAGAGTGGTTGTGTGAAGTTGGGGGAACAATGTTCAGTACGGGAGATGGGGGAACTGGTTTATATTGAGAAACAGTAGATTAATATAAAGTACACGGATTTAAATGCATGGACTATGGATTATATCGCTCGAGGTAAAATTGCAGCTATCACTGCAAAAACAGCCCCAACCAATGCGAGAATGACAAACACCTGCTGCCACCCATTGAATGGTCTTCTTTCAGCTTTGAGCATGGTGGATATCTCTTCTTCTAGCCTATCACCCATAGCAGTGAGTGAGAATTCCTGCTGCGCCCTGTTCTTGCCAGCAAGAGCCATGCGCTGAAGGTCCTCCCGACTTAGTCCGTAAAGTGCCTTGTCCATCACAGCAGTCCACTCTTCATCTGCGTGAGCGTCGCGGAGCCAGCCCGTTTCACCCTCGACAATCGTCTCCAATGGACCGCCAGTATTAGATGCTAGTACTGGGAGGCCAACACGCATTGCTTCAACGGGTACAATTCCAAAGTGTTCGTTGATCGGCGTGTAGAGAAGGAGCTTTGATTGCGCCAACAGGGTATCTTTGAATGCAGTGGGAACAGAAAGAAGGAAGAGGACATCAATGTTGTCGGGGATTGAAAGCGCAGAGACAACTGTCTTGGAGGTTGCAGTCTTCAACCCGAGACTGGTCGCGAGCTCATCCAGCTCTTGGTGGTAGTGAACATTCTCGTGGACACGATTATCGTAACCGCCTGCAAAATACCATGTTAGAGATTATACAAATAAAAAATCCATGCACAAGGTCTTACCAGCAATCACCAGCCGCGTCCCTTTCCTCTTCTCCGCTCCTAGTCCATTATAAGCGCGAACCGCCAGCGCCATATCCTTCTTACGCTCGAAGCGATTGATGCTGAGCAAGATCTTCTTCCCACCCCAGAGGGGGTCTTCCTCCGCCTTCTCGGGCACTGACACCGCGGAGTCCATATCGACACATGGATAAACCACCTCCACGTCACCCAACTTATCTGAGCCAAAGACGTCACGCACGACCCCACGGGAGAACCTAGAGTTTGCAACAACCCGATCCGACGCGCTCATCGCCCATCCTTCAAACCAGTCAAACGGAAACCGGTACAGGACCTTCGCCAAGCGAAGAAGCGACCCGCCCTCATCTCGGCGTGCGAGCAATTGATCTGGGAAATGACAATAGAAGAGAATGCGTTGACATCGGGACTGGCGCGGGCGGCCAAAAGACTTCAAAAATGGCACGCAAGCTGGCAACTGGTCCACAATGAAGATATCATCGCCGTCCTCCTCATCTTCGGTGGTTGTGGTAGTTGTCTCCGGTGTCCCCCTTGTCCCAAGCTCACCTAGTAGTGACACGGTAAGATGTAGCTGGCGCAGCGCAGCCATGAGGATGTGAAGTCGGCCGCAGACATGGGCGGGGAAGAGGGTGTTTCCGCGCACACGGACGTCCAGCGTGCCATCGCGCGCCTCGTCGAAGCAGTGCGCCTTATCGCGGTGGGAGGTGTAGATCGTTACGCGGTGGCCTCGGTTCTGAAGGGCGAGGGCGACGTCAATTATTAGCCGCTCGGCACCTCCGATACCCAGATCCGGGTGGATTATTGTCACATTGGACCGTTGGAGGCCCATGATGAGTTGTTTTTGGAGCTTGGAGATTGGAGCTGTTGCGACAAGCTTAAAGACACGTGGGGTATACGCGTCATGTGATGCAAATATGCGACGACTTAGAAGTTAGATGGCACTATTAAAGATAAGTTATTTAATTAACAATTAGGGTTTAGAAAACAAAGATAGAATAAAACTATTCTTCATGGCTATATCTCTCATTCTACATATGTACTTGTAACTATGTTGTACGGCAATTCAGCCGAGATAGATCACTGCGCCTTTCTTGGCTGGCAACTGCACAGGGCCTTGCTCAGCCTCAACAGAAATCACTTCCCAAGGTGGTTGGTTTCACTTCTTCATCTCACTCCTAACAGATGAAACTGCCAAATTCGAACCATGTCAGGCTTGGAGGCTCTGGGAATCGCTGCTAGCATCATTCAGGTTGCTGACCTTGGTACCAAATTGTCGGTCAAGCTCTTTTCTTTCTATCGGGAGCTTAAAGGTGCCAATGAATCCATCCAAAACCTATCCAGCGATGTTGCAATTACCTCCGCCATTCTACGCGAGCTAGGAGAGAGCTTGAAAGAAGATGAACAGGCAAAACTATATTCAAAGACCGCATTCGAAACCCTGAAGGATGTGTTGACCCAGTGCGAAGAGGTTCTAGAGCAAATCCGTGGCATGACTAAGTATAACGACAGTTCAGAAAAGACCCGACTCCAGCAAATAACCGAAAGGTTTCGACAAGTATTACTTGAACCGAGCCTGGATCCGCTTAAAGCCAACTTGAAGAGGCTGAAGTCAACGATGCTCCTTC
The DNA here is from genome assembly GCA_019190355.1 of Penicillium palitans. Classification (NCBI taxonomy): domain Eukaryota; kingdom Fungi; phylum Ascomycota; class Eurotiomycetes; order Eurotiales; family Aspergillaceae; genus Penicillium; species Penicillium palitans. The sequence goes on from JAHAQQ010000033.1 coordinate 63,470, forward strand.
TGCTAAATGTTATAATGTACGCTGGGCAAATACGGAGGTGGGTTGCCCTTCACGTTTCTCGTGATATGTCTGGTTCTTATCATGAAATAGCAACAACGTCCCGGCAATGCCCCAAGAGCAGCGTGACTTTATAAAATGTCTTCTAGAGGAAAAGCAGAAAAATGACGCCCAGATTATGGCTACGCCAAACCATGTCACAATAAACATGTCTGTGGATTCTCACGTCGACCCCTGGAGAAACGGTGATTCGACAAAGGGCGAGCCGTCCGATCTTGATGAGTACAGCCTTCTCATGCAAAAGATGCTCCAAGAAATCAACTCTTGTAAAAATCGACTTGAGCAGAATCGCCACTCAAGGATTAGAAGTGGAGTTCTAAATATACATTCCAGGGAGATCCTGCAATTCCAATTGCAGCACGGTCAGTCGATTATTCAGCGTTTCGACCACTCCCTTTTCGTGTACGTACCATGCCTTTTTATGAATCTCAACATTGATTTACGAGACTAATGTTCTCACCGGGGTAGTGAGGAGGTACCTGTTGACCCAAGGCTGAAAATTAGCCCAAGTCTGAACACTAGTCCCCGCCCTCTAGACGATGGCTTCCGTGACGTGCCCTCCGCCTTTGGTTCTATAGCAGAACTTGATTCAAAGGCTCCGACTGATACTCGTGAGGGCGATGGAGCTTTGCTAGAATGTATGGCGCCATATTACCCGAGGATTTCAAAAGCAGCGAAACGCTATTCACGCAGGCCAAGTATCTCTCCGGCAGTATCTCTATCCAGTCAATCTTCCACGTCGAATCTTTCTGAGCCTCTAGATCCTATAAGAGTCAACGCCTCCGCTAAAAAAGTGATCCACAGTTACAAATGTACTCATCCAGGTTGCACGGCATCACCCTTTGAAACCCAATTCCTTCTCACGTAAGTCTAACAGCGCCTGCATTCGAGATCATCCAAGCTTGATTGTTGCTTACAACCGAGACAAAACAGCTTCCATGCCGAGGTACATTCGCAAGACCGTCCTGATTTCTGCCCCGCAGAGGGCTGTCCATGTGGCCAGGGAGACAAAGGATCCAAGCGCACGAACGAGATGATGCATGACGGGCTGATACATGGGCCGGGTTATATGTGCCCCTTCTGCCCAGCCAACCAACACGATTATCCCGAACTAGACAGCCTCCTAGGGTGTTAATCCGGTTATTGTACACCTAACGCTTTCGGTAGACTAACTTCACTGTGCAGACATGTCCGAACCCACCACCCTGGTAAAAGTATGGAAGATCCCATCCTCCGCCAGGCTATCTCGACGCATCGTTTTGGTAGCGGACGGGATGTAACCAAAGGAATAGATTTGGAGAGTTCGGGATTCCGGCCTTCTCCCCGGCACAGGCGTCCAGGAGGATTAGCATCACTGCGGCCAGCCAAACGAATAAATTTGGATAATTCAGGATTCCGGCCTCAGGATGTCAATTGTCCTCCCCGGCGTAAGCTTCCAGGAGGATCGGCATCACTGCAGCCAGTCTCCCGTGAGCGCGATGGAACAATTTCTCTAGATAATGGCAACACCCAAGCCTTGCCGTCTGTTGACAACGCCCTGGGTGGATTGCATGACGTCTACACACCACCACCCCCACCAGCCATCATAATTTCACCCCAGGATATTGAATTGGAAGACATCCCAAAGCAGACATTTATGCGTCGTCGCACACAGCATCAGCGCCCTCCCTTAAGGAGGGAATTGGATAGGACGGATAAGTTTGACCGGTTGGTGTTAGAATGGACAAATTTGACACGAGAAGAGTTAAGTGGAATAACAGGATGATGATGAGCGGTGGTCACACATGAACATGAAATATATCGTCGATAGTTTGGCACTCCTCGCTCTAGTAATTCCTTATGACGTACGAACCTTGGAGGCAAAAGTTAAAACTCAATGTGCGGTATAGAAGGTGTCGAGGTGTGTGTCAGATATTAGCCACATATACTCATAGCAAGCCATGCAACAATGGGATATTTAGTATATACTAACTCCGATGTTACCAAAAGGAACTACAGAATAAATCAATAGCAGAAACTAAATCGATCATAACCTATCAAGTGTTTACTCTACAGCGTGAGGGAGATAGAAAATAAGCCGACATTGTAAACTTCATTGACAAGAATGTACGAAACAAGCAACTCAATATGAACGAGCGAGCATCCATATGAAATTCAAGCAGAGAGAAAAAGCGACTGAGGGCTGACAAGATCCCCCGGATTGCAAGACAAATATTGAAAGCCGACGGAATGTACAATATCGAGGTTATTCAGCGTAGGGACAATGAAAAGATCAATGAAAAGATCTACCACCTGGTCATGAGGGATTCATGAGTGCGAGTAGAAAAAAAAAAGGAATACGTGAATAACAGAGATAGAAACGGGGGGGTGTTAGGGGCTATAGGACAAGGTATTGACGGAATCGACAGGGGAAAGTGACAAAAACGTGAAAGCTCATAATACAGGGAAATGGGAGAGAAATTGACTGGAATCGAATAAAATAAGGGGGTATGAAACAAGGGCCGAAGAAAGAAAAAAAAAAAAAAAAGATGAGAAGAAGAGTAACAGAGAAGGTAAAAAAAAAAGGTGTACAAGCAGAGAAAACGATAAAGACAGATGATGATGCGATTGCTTTTGATGCTGGGCAAGCTCAAGCTCGAGCAATGTCAAAGTCAAAACCGCCTAGAAGCAGTTAAGGGTGCTCTTCTTCTTTTTCTTGTTGAGGGCGAGCATGCGCTCTTCGAGTTGAGCACGCGCAGCCTCGGCTTCACGGCGGGCACTGCGCTCCTCTTCGACGGCTTGGAGGGACAGACGGGCAGAGCTGCGTTCCTTGCGGAGGGAGGTGAGTTCATCCTCGAATCCCCAGGCCTTCTTCTTCCAGGCCTCGCAGTCGCTCTTAACCTTGGTACTCTGGGCTTCCAGGTCGCCGAGGGCCTCTTCCAGGGTGGCAGTCAGCTGCTTCTCAGCGTACAGGTGCTTCTCGATTGTTCGAATTCGAGCTTCCTGGTCCTCAACCATTTGGACGTTGGACAACTCTTTGCTGGCGTGTCGAGAGCTGGGCGGGGACACACTACCGTTGGCCTGGGAGGCGATGGTAGGGAGGGGAGGGAGAGGGATCGCCGGTGGAGGCGAGGGAAGAGAAGCAGCGGAAGAGCTCTTGCGGAGGTTGGATGTGAGAGAGCTGCTGCGATCGTGGGAGCCATCGGAGTTTCCGGTGTTCTTGATTTGAAGCTCAAGCTGCTCGATCCTCACTTGGTAAGTCTCGATATCGCCTTCGTAGATAACAATCTTGGCCTTGGCGTCTTCCAGGGCCTGATCACGCTCCTGCTGAATGACGGACAGACGGTTGTGGTGTTGATCAAAGCTGTTGGTGATTTGTTCCTCTAGCTCCTCCACGAGACGCACGCTCTTCTGCTTCTCGATCGTGATCTCCTCGACCAGGGCTTCCTTCTTCTTGACCTGTTCGTCCTTCTGGCGAAGAGTATCCTCCAGCGTAGCCACCAAGAGAGCCAGCTCATTAACCTTGGAATCCTGGACATTGTGCTTCTTCGTTATCTCGTCCAGGCGGCTCTCAGCGTCCGCATTGGCCTCCAGCTGCTTGCGAAGGTCTTCGTTGGTGCCCATGAGCTCAGCATACTTGTTTGAGAAGTGCTGTTTCTGGTTCAAAACGTCTTGGATCTGATCCGTCAAGTTCTCGGCTGAGACCTCGGAGTTGAGAAGAGTCGACACAGCCTTGAGCAGCTTGACTAACTCGTCACGAGACTCGGCAATATCTTTCTGCAAAGTTGCCATGGATTGCTCATGCTCGGCATCCTTCTCGAGAAGACGAGCATCGTACTCAGCCTGGGCAGCAGCCTTAGTCCGCTCCTCCAACTCGACCAGTTCACGCTTGTGAGATTCCTGGAGGGTATCCAGCTTATTATTGTGAGAATCGACAACCGATTTATGGGTAGAGATTTCTTGCTCAAGCTCGGCCATGCGAGAAGACAGACCCAAGTCAACAGCGCCGGCATTGGTTCCTTCTTCGACAGTGGTCTGCGAAGCCAGTTGATCCCGGGCATCGGAGTGGGACTTTTCCAAACTGGCGATTGTAGCGAGCTGGGTAGCAATAGTAGACTTGTGATCCTCGATGTCCTTCATCAGGCTATCCACAAGCTCCTGCTGTTCGGCGCGGCCACCCTCAAGCTCTCGAGCAGCGCCTTCCTTCTCAGTAGAGTCAGTATCGGCAGCAGCACGCTCAGAACGCATAGCAGCGACCGAAGCCAAAGCACCCTCCAGCTCAGCGAGAGTAGTAGTGAGCTGCGACTCCGAGGACTGGAGGGACTCCAAAGCACTCTTGTGCTTATCTTGCCACTCCGTGAGTTCTCCCTCCAGAGCACCGATCTTCTTATCCTGCTCCTCGGCGCCGGCGTCCATTGCCCGGGTAGCGCTTTCCTGGGACTTCAAAAGCCCCTTCAGAGAATCAATCTCGGTCAACAGCTCCTTTTGGCGGGATTCGTGGGCATCTCGAAGGTGGTTGATCTGTCTTTCTTGGGAGACGACCTGATCGCGCAGTTGCGACACCAGGGCCATGTCCACAGGCGAGGCACCCTGCAAACTCGACCGTTCTCTGGTCAGGCCAGAGATGATAGTGGCTTTCATTTCCATTTCTTTCTTAACACCTTGGTTCTCAGCTTCAAGGGATTGGAGGCGCTCCATACGGCTTTGCAACTCGTGCATGGTTTGATCCAAATGGTAGTCGAAGTTGTGCATAGCGTCCGGCTTGTCAGCAAACTCCTCGGACGCAAGGAGCCGGAGACCGGTAAGGGCTCGGGTTGCACGGTCAACTCCCGACAGAAGGTTCTGGCTAGTCATGCGGCGGATCATTTTGAAACCGGGGGTTGCAGGGGGTGAGCTCGACTTGGCACGTTGAGCCTCGGCCTTCAGTTTTTCGACCAGTCCAAGAATCTCTTCATGCTCGTTTTGCAACTCATTATATTTCTGAGTCATGAGCTCAGCACTCTCCTGATGCTCGGCGAGCATCTTGCGCATGCTTTCGGACTCTTCAGAGTCCACCAGACGAGTCGATAGCACCTGTGGGGTTGAGGGTGCGGGCGAAATTGCCTTTGATCCGTCCTCATAGGATGCGCGCAAAGTGGATTGCTCCCCGACCGAGGATAATTCCGAAGAGAGTGATTGCGAGGATGAGTGTTGTGGTCCAGCCTTCGAGGTCGGAGTGCCTCCATTTCCTAAAAAAGTCACCGGGCGCGGCGAAAGTTCGTTTTGGACGTCGGGTGCCGGGTGGCGGGCTTCATCAATTTTATCCTGGCGAAGCTCTTCAAGGGCCTTGAGAGCCTGCTCGTACTTGGATTCGAGATTCTCAAAGTCACCAATGGTGTTCTCATGCTGCAGGCGCAGGTCGAAAAGCTCCTGGGTGACAGTCTCAAGCTTGTCGGCAACGAACTTAGACTGGGCGGGACTTGCGAGGGGTTCCTCACGAAGAGCCTCCGAGCGACGTGCCTCCAGCTTGCTGGTCATGGTTTCCAAGACCTTCAAGTCCTCACCCGTCTCATGCTCGGATTCTCCAATGGATTCCAGCTCGGCTTCGATGGTTGGCTCGACAAGATCCTCGTCAGATTCCGGAATGGCTGTCTCAACTGCTTCGCTGAGAACGTCGAGAGAGGGCGTGTGTCGATGAGAGGCCTGAATACTCCTGGGCTGGTGATAGTGTGGGTAGTCAATACCGTTGGCACTGTCGTGTCCATCCCCACCATCTTGTTGGTCAAGCTCGCCGAGTAGGCGGTCTAGCTGCCCGAGGCCTCGCTGGCGCTCAATGACATGTTCCAAACGCATCACCTCGCGCTGCATAAGTTCCATGTCCTGGTCACCCTCCGCGAGTCGTTCTTCAAGCGTCGAGATGTATTCCTCGCAGCTCGCTTCGCTGTCGCGGGCCCGGCTCAATTCTTTGCGCAATTCGGCAACAATAGCAGCGTGCTTCTCTTCCCCTGTAGATTGGCCATCAAGCTTAGACTCCAATTCGTGGAGGTAGTTCTCAGTGTTGAGTTCCCGGTCCGTCAGCTTCTGGACACGGGTCTGAAGCTGTTCCTTGACAGTCTCGATATAGGCGCACTTGGTCTCACGCTCGAGTAAATCACTCTCCGTAATAGAGAGGGAGGCGCGTGTTTCCGAGAGCGAAGACTCCAAGCTTTGGATGGTCTTTTCGTACTCCAGAACCATCTGCTCCACCGACTCGGCAAAGGACTTGGACCGCTGCATTCTCTCAACGGAGTTCTTCCCAATTTCGGAGGTTGCATCGTCCATTTCGCCGTTGGGATGCGACTCCGAATCATTGGCCATATTCGAAATCAGCTTGGCGTGGCGCTGGCTGAGAGAATTGTAGCTTTCTTGGATGTCCAGCAACTGATTCTGCAAGTGCTTTTCACGTTCGTTCTTGCGTTCGCTTCGTTCGGAGGATCCTCCTTCACGTCGCTCAGATCCTTCGGAGTTGCGGATCTGTAGGCGCAAGAAAGATATCTCGGACTTGAGTCGCTCAATCAAAGCCTGCTTGTCGCCGTCGTCTGCAATGTGTTGAATGTGAGGTTTGCTCTGAATAGCTCGGGCTCGCTGAGCATATGAGATTGTGTTCAAAGTCTCGCTGAGGTGGAACTCGGCGGGAGTGACACAAGCAATCATGTACGTGTAAGCGTTTCCACCGAGTGAATCCTGGAGTAGTCGGGTAAGCTTTGAGTCACGATAGGAGACGTGAGAGCCTTGTTGGCGTGACGAGAGTTGCGAGATGACTTTTCCGAGTGCAGCCAAACCCGCGTTAATAGAGATACCCTCCTTCGCGCGTTCTCCCGAGGCACCGGTGTTCTTCAGCCGTTCGCTTCCCGCCAAATCCACAAAGTGCAGTTTGCTATCAACAGTTACTGATTCCCCGGCGTGGAACGTGTCGACTGGCATCGACATGCGCTTTTCCTTTATGGGGCTCGGGGTTGCGTGATTTGGTGCAGACTTGCGCTGCACAAGGTTCAAGCTGAAGACGGCATGCGACCGAGAGGATTTGGCGTTGATTGCCGTGGAGTCTGTCTGACGGATGGTCGAGCCAAAGTTCAGGGCACCGATTAGATCGTCAAATGAGTTAATGTTGACTTGGTGCAACCCAGTCAGAATAATGCGGCCCTTGGTATCTTCACGAATCGTCACGTTGCTGCGATCGTTTGCGGCGGTCGATTCGGGAAGGAGCAAATCTCTCAGGTGCTCATTATAGATCTGTGGAACAATAGTCAGAACAATGCCACCGCCAGCAGTTTCCTGAAAGGAAAAACAAATATAAAATAAAAGCGCACCTCCACATATGTAGCCTTCAGCTGCCAGGTCTTCTCTTTTTCCTGATTCAACTTCCCAAAGCTTGCGGCGGAAGTCATTGAATATCGCTGGGGGGTTCGGAGGCCAGTAGTCGAGTGCGAACTCGTCCGATTATGTTTTGAGGGGCCGTCTAATTTATCGAACAAGACCTGCGCAGCACGGGGGATGATACCTAAATCAAGATGAATACACACGGTCAGTCCCTGGGTTGATTGGTACACCAGCATCTTTCAAACTCACCCATATCCTGCATGTTATTCTGGTCAATGGGACCCGAGGTACCCATTGTGAAGGACTTTCCCGCACCGGACTGGCCATATGCCATAATCGAGACATTGTATCCCTGCACAAATGAATCGACACTATCACTGACATATTCCCAGACACCCTCCTGTTCGGTAGTTTCAGGGAAAACCCGATCAAACACAAATAGTTTGCGCCCAGCGGACACATCGACAGCCAGACTAGTTGGGGCGGTGACTTGGACCGTGGACTTCTGGAATCGCTGAGGAATCAATTCATAACCAGGATCGGTTGGTTTCAATGGTGGTCGCACACGGACAGCTGCAGTCGGTTAGTGATGAATTTAGTTGCTGGCTGATGTTGTGTTTTTCCTTTATTGCCAGGTATCGGGTAACCATGGAATTGGGGGGGCGATCAGGGGAAGTATCGCAAAGAATCCACATACCGACTTTAACTGCAGTCTTGCCATCCTCATCCGATGCACGACTTCCACCCTGCCTGCTGCTCATACTTAAACGACTGGTACTACGCGGAGTGCGCATGACAGCACTGATGGGACGCGGGGGTGCGCCAGTGGGCGATCCTGGCGGTGAGACGGTCATTTCTCTCCCTAATATCCCCAAGAGAACCACACCAGGTGGAATAGAAATAAAAGGAAATCGAAGTGTTAATCGATAGGCGTAGTCATGAGGCGCAGAATAAGGAGATGTCTGGAATGTGGAGAGAAGTGTCAGTGTCTCCCTTATTTTTTCCTTTGTCTTTCTCTCGTATCGATAAGGAACATAACAACACAACGCGTACCTGATAGTCCCCAGTCCCCTTCTGTAAATTTGTGCAGGAGAAAGTAGGGAGGTAGAATATGGGTACTCTGTAGAATATGATAAAAATACAAATGGAAAGATGCCGGATTGACCACCGTGCACCAGCTTAGAATAGTTTAGCGTTTTAATTTAAGATGAAGGAGCGATTTTATCTTCTCCAAAGGGGAAATTTGTCTTTTTTGGGGTTTTTTTTTTGGTTCAGGGGTTGACATCGGGAGCTACTATCCAATGGAATGTACTACTCCATACTTGTCTACCAAGGTTTGTACTTACAATATCCGTTAGGGGTACCTATAACCACTATATTAACCTGGGAATATCTCCTTTTCTGTAAATACTCCGGGCACATGGTTCAATAGTCTCATGCCTTACATCGGGTCTTCCGATGCGAACTAGCAAAAATATACCTTTTGTCTTTCAAAGCTCCTATCTCCACTGAGAATAAATTAAAAAAAAAAAAATAGGCCGAGTGTCTCGAACCTCCACGTTATGCCCGTTCGTTTCAAGTTGGCTTTTTAGCTTCAACAGGGTACATGTTGGGGGGGGCACTGAAAGGAACCATCCAGACTCGAGTTTCCGTTCAATCCTCCCAATCGGCCATCTTCATGGGTCTCTGGGCGCCGATCGCTGCGTGTTCACTTCCAGATGGAGCCTAATCGTGTCAGAGACGGGCCAGCCAAACCAATCCGGTAGTTCGTTGGCACCCGGGATCCACTCCAATTGACCGCGATGCGGAGTCGGAGGTTCATCGCTTGATGTCCACCATCCACGATATGAAACGGGTTTTGACTCCGTCTATGTCCTCCGGACCAAATAAAATGCCTAAAAGCTTGAACCATTCAGCGAGGAACCCATTATTCGGCTGGGGTGCTCTATAATTGGCCCTAATTCATCCCGAACCCGACATATTTATGTCTTCCATTTTTGCCATCCACGTGGAAATTGCGCTGAAACAAGGGGGTACACAAATGTCATATTTGGGACTTTTTTTGACTTTGGTTCCTGGATTGAATTTGGAAAGAGGTCCACTATCATCAGAGAAACCGTTAAAGGATCGCCGATGGCTTTTTTTTTTTCGATTTCTGGGCTAATAAAACCCGTTGCATTGCATTGCATATGCTAGAACCCGAACCCTAACACTTGTCCACACACCACCATAACAACAACCAAATTTCTTTGTTCACAACCTGACATGGGGTATTTCAAATCCCTCAATGTCCGCCCATTCTTAAATTCCTTTTCATTTATACAACTATGGGTAAATACAAGACTTCCCGCCAATAGACAATGAACCCTTCTTCGCCATAATGCTAAGTACCTCATACAAAGCATCTGGGACAGCTCTATAAAGAAGATTGAGTTGGTCTGTTTGACTCGGTTTTTGAAAGAGGTATACAAAGAAAGCACGACAAATAAAGCACGTACATCGTCGACAACTCCGCATTGGTATCGTAGATCGGTGCCACCTCGATGATACCCACACCTATCAAGTTGAACCCACCAAGACCACAGATGATTGTCCTCAGTTCACGCTCCAGTCTCAGGGGTACCAGTGACCGGAGCGACTAAAGTAATCAGGTACTGAGTATTCGACTAACCCTCTTCCAGAAATAACACTTACAAGCAGGATCCAAGGTATCGATATCAATTCAAAGATATACCGGGCTGTCGATTCCGATGTGGTCACGGATATTCTTGATGGCAATGATATCGCTAGGAGAGCCGCTAGAGGCCTTGGGCTTCCACGAATTCCTAGTATTTACCAACCTGCTTCGTTGAGCCACGATCATCCATTGATTTCTCACAACTGGCTATCAAAATTAATAACTGCCACAAGACAGGCCCTTGGGCCTTGTTGATGCTCCGCAGCAGGGGCAGCATGATACTATGACCACCCCCGAGGGTGGCAGGGGGAAGAGTCTTTCTAGCCCGCGAAGGACCTCGTTCATCCACATCGGTAAGGGCTTGCGCATCAGGATACTGATGCGCCTTTCCTCGATTTACTTAATATTATATGCATTGTTGTATCTGCAATATTGACATAATAGTAATCTACTCGTTCTTTGTTTTCAAGACATTTTTTGTGTCCAGAGTCAAGGTTCAGCAACATATAACATGACCGGGACATCACCACACTTCAAGATCCCTACCTTGCTATCGAAAGGGTTCGCCTCTACAGGACATTGTAGTCACTGTTGAAACTCGATTCGCGTGAGTTTTCATCTCCCTTTTTATGCATTGCCTGGTGTAAGTCTTCCACACATCAAGGAAAGTCGCATAATAAAGATTAACATGGCGAGAACTTTGTCTGATTCCGCTGGGTCCTAATCGGGCACCGGCTGTGTGGGAGTGTTTCATGAAGGCCGTCATAGTGGTGGCCCCGGGGTATCGTCTGACTTAGTCAACCAAACTTGGAGGGCCGTCGCCATTTTGCTATACGCCGACATGGCTTGTGTCTCTGTCGTCGGCGCTGCCGCTGCACCCGAGTTGACGCCCAGGACGACGATCCTTTGTAAAAAGTCGTTTGGGTTCTGACAATCATACACATCATGTAGGGTGTATTCTAATGCCTGGAATTCTCTGGGGGCATCTCCTGTGGGTACACGAAATCTCTCAGTCAACGCCTTGCATCAGTCTTCCATATCCCTTGTGGTGCACAACTGCCTTATATTGCAGTGTACAGCGACTACTACATCCTCGCGGGCTCACGTCTACGGAAATCCATCTGGCTGGTGACCAAAAAACCAAGCCACGACAACCTAACCCACGACGGGTTCCATTTCGGAGAGATCATAGCGAACCCGGCAAAGCTGAATACGCTCGACGCCAAACGCGCATTGGAAATCGATTGCGACACGTACGATTGGCCAAATTTTGCGAAGAAGCCCAGCCTTCGAGGGGCAATAAATAGATTGATCATGACGTACTACAACAGCGCCCTACCGGTGTCAAACGGGACACCTGGTTGAATTCAAGAAAGCGAACTCAGCGATATTGAACTTATTCGCATTGACAGTTTGCGCATTTCTACCAGATGACAACATACCTAGGAGTGCGATGTCATACTTCTCAGTGTCGCTAGTCAGGAGGTTCGATGACCGAAGGTCAAAATTGCAGGAAAAGCCAAGTCGACCGTTTGTTTTCAGTCAGAATGTACATTTCAAGCATGTAGGTAGTGTTCTCACTAGTGTACCGCCATCGCCCGGCAGTGCGTCTTACCAGAGTTATCGGTGCGGACCAGAGAGCTGGGACTGGCTGTGATCACCATGTGCTGTATCCAGAACAGAGAGGTCAAGCAAACCCACCACTCAAGTGATAATTGCATTTCTGTCAAAACCATTAAATGAGATACCAGTGGCTAAGATATATTCAGTGTACATGTAAGCTGTTTGTGAGCTGTTGATCATGATATCTTGGAATGCAGCGTTCTTCTAGCGGTTCCATGTCCTCCACTCCAGAGTATCTCTAAACATCAAATGTATATGCAACATATAACGTATTTCACCTGCGAGTGGCCACCACAAGCGGACAACGACAATTAATGCTACTTTGTCCTGCTCATCTTGGAGGTATCCACGACCAACTAATGGGCCTTCAATCAGCAGCTCACTGGGCGCTCCCAAGTGCATGAGCCGGTCTGGATTTGCAGGATCAACTTGTTCCTGAAGCTAGGCTGAGCTGACCATTGCCAACCCCTTGATTCTCTGAGCGCGAGATGGGCCGTATATAGCAATCAAGTGAACTACCACAATCTCCAAAACACGTAGCAAATGTGATAGGGTACAGCTTCATGTTTCAACCACGACAACTCAATTTAATTTCCGCTAATGGTAAATAGGTATTGATAAGCATTTGTAGTAGCACATATCAATTTTGAAGCAATCGAACACTTACATAATTGCTATATAGAAATTCAGTCGCCGGACTCCAAAAATATATATCTCCCAGTCAACAAATCATTGAATTTCTCGAACCTCCCTAAAGTGACCAGATATCACATGGAAACCATTAAGCTAAAAAGAAAAGCTCCTTTAGACCACCGTTGTTGAGATATCAAGTTTTAATTTATCGCATTTACTATGTGTTTTGGATATGGTCATTACGACATACAGTTCGCCTAGCAAATATGCTTGCACTTGATGTAGCCAACTTTCCTCTCGTTGCCTAGATCTAGACACGATTGTTAAGATACCTTCATCTTTACTCCCTAGGCGCAATTTTGGAATCGATATTGGAGACAAAAAGAGGGTTTCTTGGCTACGGCCAGATGTCTTCTCTTCTCTCCTCTTCTCCAACAACCTGCCCTTTAGGGAATATGTACTGAACGCCTAACGTATTGTTGAAGCATTAATGAATACAGGCTTGGTTAGAGGTACATTATGCAACACATGGTTTACCTCAACCCCAGCCTAAGCCCGGAAACCGGGGAAAAGGAATGCAAGACAGACATTAGGGTTGGAGAAGACAAGGAAGAACACTTTAGATATAATTGTATGGGGCCGGGATTAACAATCGCTGCTCATTAGCCAAGCTTGATCTATAAAATTCTTGTCGGTTGATGTGTAGTCCGGCATCGGAGGTATAACGGGATTAAAGCGTTTTATTCATTTTTGGCATGAGTAATTTGAGCATAATGACAAAATTGTATCTAACATGACACAGGTTACAACATTGGAACATAGTAATCAATATATGTATTTACAATGGGCTTTTTATGTTCCACATGCCGCAAGAGTTCATAACCAGCAGATAAATTTCAAGGAGAATGCAAATGTATATCCGCTCAAGCGAGATAAATATATAAATTAAAGAACACCCAAAACCCAAAAGGAACTCACAATCCCTCACGCTCGGTAACCACAGCAGTTTCCTCCTTCGATGGTTGGATGCCTGAGATACCGTAGACGGTGATGAACGCCATGCCAAGGAAAGCGGACACACAAGAGAAAACCATTGCGACAATTCCCTTCGCCGTGAATCCGGCAGGTAGCCACGGAAGCTGCTTGTTTTCACCGGTTAGGTCGAGCAGATCTTCCGTGTTAGCGGCAGCATTTCCCTCGTAGGACATGTTGGCAGCTTTGCAGATGTTAATTTCGCTCTCTGTCAGAGACAATTGCTGTTGGAGCTGCTTCGGGGCTTCGATGAATGACATCGCCAAGCCCTGTGACATATGCCAATCGATGTGGCAGTGGAATAACCAAACACCAGGGTTGTCGGCGATGAATCGGACAACAAAGTTACCCTGGGGTGGTGCGACGAAGGTATCTCGGCGAGCAGGGTATTTCGGGAAGCCACTAGAGGGATTCTCGGTGGCATCGTAAGGGAGTGGGTCACCGTCGGCGTAGTCATTGAAAGAAGGACCATATGACGGAGTGCGACTGACAAGTTGGAAGTTGTGCCCGTGCAAGTGGAAGGGGTGCGAACCGCCGTCCAGGTTATTGAGGACGACCTCAATGACAGCGTTGTGCTCAAAAATGAAAGGATGTGTGTATTCTCCGTAAATCGCCGGGTTTGTGGCGTAATCCCCGGATGTGAGGACAGTGTACAATGTCGGGACCTTGGGCATCGTGTAGGAGATATTGTTGAAGAATGCATAACCTGCACCATCATTCAGATTGTCCATAATAACATCGACCTGAACGATCATATCAGGGTCTGGGAGGAGCTCCATCCGATCGTGAGCAACAAGCTTCATATCATCGTATGGAACAAGGTCGGAGGCGACGTCCACCGTCATCACAGCCTGCGGGTGCGCCGCGCTGCTATTGTACTCGAGCCAATTGGTTTGATTGAGTTGGAGAGAAGGCTCAATTACATCTAGTAAAAGTGAGTCGGCAACTGTCACGATCGGATAGTTTTTATCCGTAGAATTTTTCATGGTGACCAAGATGGCATAACGTTGCGCAACGGCGATATAAAGCGTATCGGCCTCTTGTGCGTCAACGTATACTCCATCGATTTCAACAATGCGGAAAGTGTGATCTTCGATATAGAAATACTGCGCCACAAAGGCACCGATATTGATCAATCGCATCAAATATGTTTTTCCAGCTTCGACAGGAATGTTTGTGTTCAAAGTGTCATTGAAGAGGAAGGAATCCGGAACAGGCTCAGCTCCCGTCGGGTTTTCAACGCGAATGAACGGAATGTCCTCCACAAGCTCATGGTACCAATCACTCATCGTAACGGTAACTTCATGGTCATACATGTCGTTGAAATATGCGTTCTCATCGTGCACAATCAGAGCCTGTCGATAGCCGTCCGGGTAGCAGGCGTCGGTATGACAGTGGTACCAGTAAGTACCATTTTGGGGGATGGTGAAGTTGTAGGTAATGGAGGAACCAGGAGCGACTGGGCATTGGGTAACCATCGATGGACCATCCATATTATTGGTACCATTTTGGAACATGCCGTGCCAATGGATGGAAGTCTCCTTGTCCCCAAGCCCGTTATGCATATTGACAATCAGGCGATCGCCCTTGTCCACCTCAATGACAGGTAGCGGCCACTGGCCGTTAATACCCACCACCTTGCGCTCATGGAGGCCATCCGGGTTTGCATTGACCCAGGTGACATTGAAATCCAGATTCACCGTCTTCGCTTGACAGTACTGCACAAGAAGTAGTACTGCCGCAAGGCGAATCAGCATTCCATGAAAAATAGCCATGCTTTGAGATTTCGCCTGATTTCGCCAGGGAGGAAGTAGGAGAAGAATTTCCGGAATCCGGACGAAAAGAGAGGGCGAACAAAAAAGACTAGGTAGCTTTGGAACGGAAGCTTGTAACAATGCTAGCGCAGTACAAGATTGATAAGTGGAAAGTTAATCCTTCCCGATCATCTTAATCGATCTTCTTCCGACTTTGTTCAGGTGGGACCCTTAGAACCCTGGGAAGGAATTTTCATCCTAATCAGATGTAACCCGGAAGTCTATTGTATATTCACGTGGGGGTTTATCAATTTTCCATTGGTTTAATTCCAGGTGTACCCCGGTGGGGGATAGCCATAAGGGAGAATGGGGTTTGCTTTATCAATTGTAGGCGAATCAAAGAGTCACGAACTTGTGCTCACCTGCCAAATTGGGAGAACATGGTATGATCGTTATCTCTTCTGGCGGGGTATACTTGCGAGTCAAAACCTTGGAAGAACGCAGGTGGCTGGATCCTCGAACATGTGATGGGACGTGTTTTAAAGACATATCCACTACCACCAATCATAACGCTAAAC
The DNA here is from genome assembly GCA_019190355.1 of Penicillium palitans. NCBI lineage: Eukaryota > Fungi > Ascomycota > Eurotiomycetes > Eurotiales > Aspergillaceae > Penicillium > Penicillium palitans. The sequence goes on from JAHAQQ010000033.1 coordinate 79,141, forward strand.
GGTCAAGAAAAGCTTCCTGTACGGATACGGGTGAGCTTACAAGAAGCCAAGCTCAACCGGATAAATACAGAGTGGGTCGTCAAACGCTTGTTCAAGAGGTCATAGCACATGTAATTTTTAATTTTGAAATTCCAACAATACAGAGAGTATGTTTCGGTAACCGCGCTACAAGCGGCCTTATCCAGGCGCTCCTTGACTTTCTAGTGACTTGATTCTTTGAATCTCTTCTCCTTCAAAGTCGTACATATCAAGCATCATGGGTAGCAACAAGGTTTTTGCTGTCACCGGTATAGTTCATGCACTGCTTTTTGGAAAAACACAATTGCTTATCAACTCGGTTCAGTGTTTTTTATTTGTTTTCGAGAATGTCTCGAGACGACGGTGGTTGTGTCAGTGCTGCTGGCTTTCTTGAAGCAGTCGCTCTACGAGAGTGATCGCCCGACATATAAAAGACTGGTGAAACAAGTATGTGTGACCGACTCGCACAATGCGATTCAAGTTCATAGGCTAAAAGTAAACAGGTCTGGCTAGGATGCGGCTTAGGACTATTTATTTGTCTTGCAGTCGGCGCAGGCATGATCGGTGGTTTCTACGGCCTCGGAACAGATACTTTCTCCAGCACTGAGGATATTTGGGAGGGTGTTCTAGGAATCATCGCATCGATCATTATCACGATTATGGGTGCGGCCCTACTGCGCGTGTCTAAACTTCAAGACAAATGGCGTGTCAAGCTCGCCAAGGCACTCCAAACCGAGCATGATCCCAATGAGACAAGGAAGGGCCGCGTCAAGAGATGGTTGGAGAAATATGCTATGTTTATCCTGCCGTTTATCACCGTTCTCCGTGAGGGTCTCGAGGCCGTTGTCTATGTCGGTGGTGTTGGATTGGGGCTTCCTGCCACTTCCTTCCCCTTGGCCGTCGTCTGCGGCCTTTTGGCCGGTGTCGCAGTGGGCTATGTTATCTACCGGTATGTCAATTCAATTGCCTTTGAAAAAGATACAGGGCTAACACACCGATAGAGGTGGACGACAGACTTCGATGCAGATATTCTTGATTATTTCCACTTGCTTCCTCTACCTCGTTGCTGCCGGTCTTTTCTCGCGTGGTGTCTGGTACTTGGAGAACAATGCCTGGAACCATATTATCGGAGGCGACGCGTCGGAGACTGGCTCTGGTGCCGGATCCTACGACATCCGTCAGAGTGTCTGGCACGTCAACTGCTGCAACCCAGAGATAGGAGGTGGTGGCGGCTGGGGTATCTTCAACGCGCTTCTTGGTTGGACCAATTCCGCCGACTATGGCTCCGTGATCGCATACAACTTATACTGGATCTGTGTCATGGTCGGCTACGGGCTGATGTACTACCGCGAGAAGCGCGGAGCTATTCCTGTCATTGACCCGGCTATGAACAAAGTCGCAAGAGCCAAGGCCAGAGCCAGAGCCTTTATCCTGCGCCGTCCCTATGAAGATCCGACAGCACCCGTGGAGACAACAGCACCCGTTAATATGACCGTCCCCGTTTCGGAGAAACGTGCAGAGACTGGTATTTCAGCTCTTTAGATTTAATCAGTCGAGACGGGTAGATCAGTTCCAATATCGGAGGGGATTATATGGGCGAGAGAGGAGAGACTTCAGCGGGGCCACTGGGCGAACGCAGGGTCATTGGGCGAGAAGGAGAAAACGAAAACGAGGAGCTTTTAAGGTTTCAATTTTTGTAAATTAAAAAAACCTTGAATTATTTTGAATTACATATTTTGGATTATTTTCAGGTATGAACTGGTAATTTATACCGTTTCTGCCAAGCGGCACTAAGCTTTCATGCAGGGTCTCCCGAAGTCTTGGTGTCTGAGCGGTGGACAGAGTGTACTTCCCCACCGGAGCAGCCAAATCCATACCTCGGTATGTTCCATGGGTCAAAAAGGTGTTCGAAATGTTTTCTCTAATACAAGGCTTCTTGGGAGCAGCTAAATGCGCTCTGAAAACATGAATTTTTCCCACGACTTGACCAGCCAAGTGAAGGATCTGAAACATCAGTCCATAGGGTTACTTCCCACAGGGAACCGGCCTACATTGTGGCATTTTCTGCCCCACACTAGTACAAGACATGTGGACTACAATTCGTATTTAACTGATTGATAATCTTATCATAATACGGTGGCTTTACGTGCTAGGTACCCGCTCCACCAATTCGGAAGTGAATGAAAAACTTTGTCTCTCTTGGACCCTGTAATTTAAAGCCCCGGTTTAACCTATACACATCGAGCTTTCATTAACTACCTAGGTAGATAGGGTACCATGTGTCAATTCGATGGTTTGTATCCCAGGGAAATCATCACGGCTATGTTATTCTACAGTTCGTGATCTTACCACTGCCAGCCAAGAGGTTTATATGGCCGTCTACGCGAAAATAATATACTCTGCCATTCCAAGGGTTATGCACACTGCTGACACCTTTATCTCCGTGTTCCACAAACTTAACGCCACCAAAACTTCTATGGAAAGGTAGGAAACTAAGTAAATCGTCGGCGGCAATTTTAATCAGATTCCGGATAGCTTTTTATCTGATTGATTAGATAAATTTAAATTTTGACTTTTCATACCCATGGACGCCCCCACCCTTTACAGCATCTAGGCACACGATAAAAGATTTTCACGGCTTTTACAGCCAATGTGACTCGCAATTCACTTCATATTGCCTAGTCTCTTGGCTGGAGAGAACGCATGAAATGCCAAGACTTGATGCTGCACAATGACCGAAGCGTATCTTTCATTCCGGTCCTATCAGAACGTGAGAAGAGTAACCACACACATTACGGGAAGAAAAGGGATACAGAAAACGCTTGGACAACTGCTGAATATATAGCAACTATTCATTAGCCGTTTGTTCTGTGCAGGCCTACTGACAACAGATCTATAGCTGGACGACCGCTAAACCACCGCTAAACGTCCGTTAAATATCCGCTGAGCAACCGCCGAGTAACCGCTGAAGGACCGCTGAAGAACCGTTGAAGAACCGTAGAATAACCGGCAGCGAATGGTTTTATTTGTTTGAGGTTGGGGGAAAAAACAGCGCTCCTCTAACCGTTTTCGGTATCCCCATTCTACCGGGGTTTGTACCTACGCCGCAGATGATATTCTAGTTATATTTCCTAACTAGGCATAAGAACGATCATCGGGAAATGACGATATAGGCAATGGTCCGCCTGACGTAGTCTTTAACCTATGAAACACGGAAGTAGGCCGAGTACGTATACTGAGCGCCAGTGGATCCTTGTTCATCCTCCTGCTCTTGGCACGAATTTCTCCGGTGTAGTTCCAATGAGAGGAAGGAAGATTAACAATTGATCTCCCGGTCTGGTTGTGTTGATACTAGAGATTTTCCTTTCAAGCTTCCACGTTGAGTCTGTCTGCAACCGTTAGGATGAGTGACTCCAAAGCCGCAAAGGCTGCTTCCAAGGCATTGCGCCTGTCTAACAATGTGTGGAGTGATAAGTATTTTGCCATCTCTATCGGCGCAATCATGATTCTTTTTGCCATATACCACTGGTCAAGTGTAATGCACTTTCGTTATGGCCGAAGGAAGAATCACCCTACATTGACTCGGAAGTATAGGTATGTTCGTTGCTACTGTGGGCTAAAAATAACGCTAATTATCTGGATCTAACAGACAGATCAGATGCTTTCTTTCTAGTTCAACGATGGGATTAAGGACAGACCGTTCTATTCTGTATATCATTTACTGGGTTATCAACTTGATTCTCACTTTAACCAATAATGACGTTACAAATATCACCTATGTGAGCTGACCTCGTTCATTCTCTGGTCTTGGTATATGTTTTTACTGACAAACCCCTAGGTTGCTAAACGACTTGGCTGGTATGTGCTCCAGATACATTCTGCTCCTGTGATATAGAAACTGACAAGTATCAATAAACAGGATTTCAATCGCAAACTTGGTGCTTTTGGTCTTCTTGGCCTTGAAGAATACGCCCGTCGCGCCCTTGACAGCCACATCCTATGAAAAGCTCCGCCCGCTACACAAGGTTGCCGGTTACACTTGCATTTTCACAAGCGTCATACATGCTACAGTGTACCTATCTGCCTGGTCACAGAGTGGGAGCCTGTCCAAAATGGCAGAAGAAGAAAATTTTGCCGGTGCAATTGCAGGTTTTGCTATGGTCATCATTGGCTTTTCAACTATCACATACTTCATGCGGGGGTATTATGAACGTGGGTCATTCCTTCGTATACTACTATACTTTCCACTTCTAACATCTACAGTCTTCTATATGCTGCACATAATCATGTTCATTTTGATTATGGTCACAGTCGGAATGCATCGTCCAAAATTTGCAACCCACACAGTGATTATCGTTATCTTCACTGCCTGTCTTTGGGTTATGGACCGCATCATCCGCAGCGCAAAGATACTCTGGAACTTCTTCGGAAATTCTCTCACTGTCACAGCTTTGCCCAACAATGCTATTCGGGTGAAACTCAGCCGTCGCATGCACTCCACTCCAGGTTCCCATGCATTCTTGTGGGTTCCTGCCATCCGCTGGGTTGAAAGCCATCCGTTCACTCTTTTATCTTCGAACCCGTCCGAGTTCGTGATTCGAGTGTACGATGGCTTTACGCGGGATTTATATAAAGCTGCCCAAGCGTCCCCCGGGAGATCTCTACGCTGTTCCGTCGACGGTGCATATGGCCAAGTCCCCAACTTCAAAGTGTTTGACAAAGTCGTTCTTGTTGCCGGTGGCAGTGGTGCTAGCTTCACATTTGCTATTGCACTAGACCTGATCGAGGCATCTAAGAAGGCAGTGAAGTCGATCGACTTTATTTGGATAGTGAGACACCAAGGTACGTTAAAGTGTAAAAGGAAACAATGTTTATATACTCGTCAACTAACCTTGTCCGACAGAGAGCCTCGAATGGTTCGCCCAAGAGCTCAAGCAACTTCAGTCCCACCCAGAAGTGAATGTGCAAATTTACGTCACTCGCCAGACTGACCTGTCCGGTACATCATCGCCCACATCCCCAGACTCTTTGTCAGAAAAGGTATCTGTAAAGGATGGTGTAGTCCCAGCAGAACCCTCTCTCGTCTTTTCAACGAATGACCCCGAGAAAGGCGTTGAGCAACAGTCCACAGACAATATTTCTTCTTCATTCAACCGGATATTCTCAGGGCGCCCGAATATGGGCAACTTAATCGCGGCTGCTGCCACTGGAAGCGGCAACTTAGATGACCGCGTCATTGTTGGTGCTTGTGGTCCTAGCGATCTTATGAGTACAACACGGGAGACTGTTAACAAGGAGTTGCTCAATGGCGGACCATCCATAACACTCTACACTGAGGTAAGCTAATGAGAGCCCCATTAGGGAGAAACTTGGCTAAAATTACAACGCAGGAATTCGAGTGGTGATATCTGATATTCAAAGGATACAAGGGCACCAATTCATTGGAGCTTAGTGAAAGGGTTGGTCTGGAGTACGGTATCTGATAGAACAGAAGAAGGATAAGAGATGCTGATGTTGGGATTGGAAATATAGAGAGACGGCGACTGCATCTAGCTATTCCTGTTTGCTTTTAGCGTTATGCCACAATGATCTACATTGCGTTCCAACTGGTTCTGGTCTATAAAAAAAATATTTGGAGGTTTTCACGTAAGATAAATCGCTCGCTCCAAGGCCTTTTTCTTCGCACGTTGTCTAGCTTTCGGTGATTTGTTTAAATCCGGTGCCTTGATGCGTACAAAGGCGCCGCAGCCATCATGGGTCTTGACTCGGATTTTGTTGCTGGGCTATGATTTCGACATTTACTACCCCTTACATAGTCCTCAACTAAGCTGAGCCTTACCACAATACTCACCACTATATTTTTTTTATCTTCTCTCTCCAAAGCGATCTAAATTGGCGTGTATGTGAGTCTGAAACAAGGAAGACCGAAAAATAAAGATTAGGCACTATAATTAATTCGGTACTCTATCGCTTGAGTATTGGCAAATATTGACATGTCTATAAACGGGTGTCTCGAAACAGAGCGGTATATGTAAAAGAATCCAACAGTAAATCACCCCAGCGCTGTGAGAAAATGCCGGCTATTGACCAATAGAAAAGAAAAAATTTAATGGTGACCAAAAATGACAAATATACCGAAATAGGTGCAAAATGATATGCTCCCCCATTCAAGCTTGTTCGCTGGCCTTGGCCTCAACCTGGGTCTGAGATAGGCTGGGGACGTTCTCGCCCTTCAAGTAGTTCTCGAACTCGCCGATCTGTTTACCACCCTGAACCCAGCGTTCACGGTAAGCCTCACGTCGCTGGTCAGCCAGCTGGTTCAAAGTAGGCCAGTAGGATGCATGGTCGTAGCGGAATTCGACATCACCACCCACAGCCTTCATAAGTTGGCTAGGGGGGACGTGTTGACGCAGGTCCTCATTGAACTTGAGCTTCTGGCGAGTATTGGGGTCAATCAAGGGTGTGATCAACTTGAAGAATCCCCAGATGACGAAGGGCACTATGATAGGAAATTAGTAACTTGTCATAAGATTGACCGGAATATGAAATCACTAACCGTTGATCACCAGAGCCCGGCCAAGTCTCTCAGGGTAGTGGTTTTGCAAGAAGCCGAGCGTCTGCTTAGCCTGACCCAAGCTTGCGTTCTGGCCAGATTTTGTCTCTTTGAAGTTGACAATTAGGGCAAGAGTATCTTGGCCGGGTCCTGTGAGATCAATGGCCCGCTCCAGCATGAAGACAAGATGCTCGAGCTGGCGGTCACTCTTCTCCGTGTTCTGGTTGGAGGGCAGGAGATACAGACATGGGCGTCCGTGGATATCGTAGCCCAAAATGACCTGCTTGCCTGTTTCATTCTCAATTGAAATATACTCAGGTGTCAATTTCTTCAAGTCGTACTCGCGGCGCCATGTGAGGGTGCTCTGGAGTCGTGTCTCCGCCTCGGAGACGTCCCACTTGGTCGCACGTAGGTAGCGCAGGAGACAGTCGCGGGTCAACCACATCTTCTCATCCTCGGTTATAGGAGACGTCGGGGCATTCTTCTCGGCCTTGGTAGCGATTGTGGTCCATGATGAAGCAGACTTCAACACAGCCTCGTACTTGGATTGTTGTTCCGGAGTAAGCTCCACGGGTGCTGTTGGCTTGGCTGTGTCCAGCGGCTTACCGAAAGGCTTCTGGATGAGACCGTCTGCGGCGGAGGTCGGTAACTGAAGGTCAATTGGCTTCGCGGTTGAAGTAGGCTCGGCCTGAGCGTTCACGGGGGCTGATTCGACCGCTGTCTGTGTGTTCGTATCGGACACAGTATCGCCATTGGTGGGCGCATGCACAGTAGCACCTTGTTCAGAGTTGGACATGATGTTGGATGGTACCTAAATCTATAGACTATACAATGCCACGTGGAAATCTAGAGAATGAAGAATAAATTTAGGGGCAATCAATTGACCAATTCCTGCGATCGACAGGTCCACTCCCATCAAACGCTCGAATAATATTACTGCTTTAGGCCGCTTAGGTCAGCAACACGGTCTCACGCGTCTTGCGCGTATCTGCACTTTCAATGTCCATTGCCCTTCCACGATACACATTTCGCCACAATGGACGCCGAGGGAGAGCTCAATGAGTTTTTTGCGGGCTCATTCCCCGATGGGATCCCCAAAGATATCCTTGCCGAGCTCCTCTCCATGCTACGGGTGCATTCGATCCCCGCGGAGGAGCTCTTCTACAAATGGGAATCCTACAGCATAAAGATGGGCGAGGGAGTGACCTTGACCATGCAAGCAGTGCGAGGCTTTAAACAGGATGTCCAAGAAGCTCTGGAGCGTGAAAGTCGCGACAAGGCTGGCCGACACACAGAAAAACGAAGCGCAAACACGGCAACTCCGCGGGGCGCGGCCGCAGCTGGCGGCGATATGTTTGGGATGTTCGATCAATTGACACCAACTACCTCGAATAGTCGAATTGGTAATGGTTTTGGATCCGCAAAGCGCAAGGCTGAATTCACCTCTCCCGCTACACCAAGAGTCAGCAAGTTCGAAAAGTTTGGATCGCAAGCCGGCACAAAAACGCCCACCGGAACACCTGGCGATGGAATGCAGTATGTGTTTCTCAGGAGTATATGATGCATTGAAGGTGCTGACATCAGGAACAGAGCAATTTCCTTCTCCGATCGACCGAACCCTGGCCAAACGGTGGAAACCCTCAATGCGCACCTATCCTTGCCAGAAACCCCAATGGCGCCATTTTCCGAGCCACGCATTAAGCCGACCGCGAATACGGACCTCAAGAAGTTTGGCTACAAGCCCATGGGCATGAAATTGTCAGAAGCATCGGAGATTCTGGATGATCGTATCGACGAGTTCGCGACTATATTCCAGGCAGAATTCAATTCAGACGAAATTACATTCGGGAGTGCAGCCATACAGAGCACAAGCGAGATTATTGCTGTCGGGCGCATCGCTTCTGACAGTCTCGAGGGGAAATTGAACCCAGCTTCCCTCGTACTCGAGACTTCGCGCCGCACCGGAGCCGGCAGACGAGTCCCCTTGAAGGTGGATTCCGTACCCTCAGTGAACTTCTTCCCAGGCCAAATCGCGGCTCTCCGAGGAATCAACCCTTCTGGTGAATATTTCACTGTCAAGGAAGTACTCCCAATTCCCCTATTGCCACCAGCCGCATCTTCAGCTGTAGCACTAGACAACATCAACGAGCGACTTGACGGAGATGCAAACCCACCGCTGAATATCATGGTTGCAGCCGGACCCTACACAGCGGACGACAACCTGGACTTCGAGCCATTGCAGGAACTATGCCAGAAGGCAGCCGAAAGCTACGCCGATAGTCTGGTGCTGATGGGACCGTTCCTGGACATTGAGCACCCTCTTCTTGCATCGGGCGACTTTGACCTCCCAGATATCAAGGGCCTCGACCCGGACACAGCTACACTGTCCATAATGTTCCGGCACTGTATCTCGGTGCCACTAGCACGACTTGCAGCCGCCGTCCCAAGCATCACGATCGTGATGGTTCCGTCTGTGCGCGATGCACTCAGTCGACACGTCTCCTGGCCCCAGGAACAGCTTCCCAAGAAGGACCTTGGTCTGCCCAAGCAGGTCCGCATTGTCTCGAATCCCGTCACATTATCGTTCAACGAATGCGTTATTGGAATGTGCTCACACGATGTGCTCTCCGAGCTTCGCCGCGAAGAGGTCTTGAGTGGTCGGCCCGCAGAGGGCAACTTGCTCACCCGTCTACCCAAATATCTCGTCGAGCAACGCCATTTCTTCCCCTTGTTCCCTCCGACCGCACGGTCAAATCTTCCCAAGCCCGGGTCCGAAGGTAGCCTGGCTACAGGTGCTATGGTTGATCTGCCCTACATGAAACTGGGCGAGTGGTGGAACGTCCGGCCTGATATTTTAATTGTGCCTAGTATGCTGCCTCCTTTCGTAAAGGTATGTTACCCCTAGCCCAGGCTATTTGTTCCCAACTACCGTCAACGGTGCTAACCTTGATATTTCTACAGGTTGTCGACAGTGTGCTCGTTATCAACCCAGGCACCCTATCAAAGCGTCGCGCCGCAGGCTCATATGCCCAAATGGCCGTCCACCCCCGACTGGTGGCAGAAGACGAGCGCGAACAGAAACAGCTGGGCCACAAGCTGTACGAGCGGTCTCGGGTCGACATCAATCGTATCTAGGGAAATGTATAATCATATCGCATTATGCGCGGCGTTAAGGCTCAGACTAAACTAGGTCTGCAGCCATTTGATATTGGCGATTCTTGGAACAAAATCGCAAATGGAAACGAATCAATGATCTTCAGGGTATATAAGGATACATCCAACGTGGGTATCATAACGAGGCTATCCAGCCCCCTCCAAAAAAAAAAGCTCCAGTAAAAAAAATGCAAGTAACACAAGACACCCATTTACCTGCCTCTACAGGTAGGTAGAAAGCTCGCGACACCAACCCTAGTGAAAGGCAACCCCGCGAAGGTTTCAGTAAACCTTGATATCCATTACCGCAACCCAATAACCCTGCGCCCACCCATCCTCCGCCCAGAATCCTTGACCCTAATCACAGGCGCCCCAGCCGCAGCCGCACCACCCCCACTACCCCGCAGCGTAGCCCCAGGCCCGGAGGTCGCAGCCCCGGCAGCACCAGCACCTCCAGGACCAGTCAAAGGCCCAGCATCCGGGCCATGTCCTTCGCCATTGACAAGTGCCTCAAGACCAAGATCGCGCCACACAGCATCCCGTCTCCGCTCCATAGCGCGGGTAATTCCGAACGCCGCATGCTGGTCTGGGACGACGTCGTCCTCGTCTTCAGGGTTCGGGGGCTGGTATTGCGGTGCCACGTAGATGTCTTCGATTGGTAGGTATGAGGGGATTGTGGAGGGAGAGGTCGAGCCGTATGGCATGGCGTTTGCGGCTGTGTTTGCTGCTTCGCGATTTGCGACTGAGGCGCTGTTGGCGTTGTGGGGGTCTGTTGTTGAGTTGGTGGCTGTTGAGGTGTGTGGGCGTGTAAATTCTTCGAAGAGGTCTGCTAGCCGTGGTTGGTGCATGTGTAGATATGAGGCGGAGGAGTCTTTGCTCTGGTGGTTTGGGTGTTAGGTTGGGATTGTGGCCTGGGATTCTGGAGGGAGGTTATGGTTGGGTATTTACCATTTTGAGGGAATTTTGATCTGCTTATCGAGATCTTGGGAGATGTGAGAATATTCTGTCAAGGGACTTGTTTTGAGGAAGCTCGCCAGTTATGGCTTATCGGCATGTAGATGGTTGTTGACGGCAGAATAACCATTGGATACACCGCTCATATCACGTGGATTTATATTATATAATCATAAGCTACGGCCCCGGGGAGTAGCCCTGTAGTCCATCCATGGATGTGAGGTTTCTTACGAGACTGGGCTGTAAGAATTTCTCTACTTTTACAACTGCCACAAAATGGGACTTAAAGGAGTAGATATGTAGATGGAGGGACGAAACGGAACTATTTATAGAGAAGCAGAGACGAATGTATGCATAACCACATATGATCTTCCCGCGACGAGAAGGCTATCTAGTATAGAGAAAACATCACATGAGAAAATCAACGAAAAACCGTAGAATCTTCCATTTACATGGCAAATATTGCCATTCATTAGACTTTCATGTCGATACATTCACAGTATCTATCTCTCAAACATGATTCTCCCCAACAGCCTCGCCGAACTATGCAAATATCGTTAAGTGCAAAATTGCGTATCGTAGCGTCGGGCTGGGGGTGGGTGCCTTGGTTATTCCTAGTCGATTTCTGACGAGCCGCTTGCCAAGCAGACGAGGAGGATACGGATCACGCAGGAAAAGGAATTTGACCGGCATGTGTCTTCTTGGTGTGCTTTTGTCTTGTCCATCGTGTTACGCACACAGGAGACAGGTATGCAGGCAAGGACGCTAGTAGACCACGCAGCCCGGGGATTCCAAGTAGGAACTAACGCGAGTCTGATAGGGTCTCTATTTGGAGGAAGAAACCTTCCTGGAAATCCAAGCTTGGCGGCACATAACGAGCATGCTTCTGGTGACATCTGACGGGGCTTTCAGACTCTGCTATGAGAAAACATGCTGAACACGCCGGCTCTGTTAGGATCCCTAGACGGGTGCGAAGGACAATTAAACATGTACAAAATGTTTCGCGTGCCAAATCGCTCAATTCGTGGGTTGAGTGAAACTTTCAGACATCAGTTAATCTCGTCACGATCTCTGAATGGCCACCCCTTCTTCAGGAGATTGATGTCTTCCTCGTCACCCTCCGCACTAGCTATGAGAGACATCTCAAGCTCGGCAGACTTTTGAACAGCCTCATCAAAAAGGTCCTTGCTAATCCAACCATCTTCACTTAGGACTCCTATCTGCTCCCGCCAGTGATCCACAACCTTGTTTAGGTCAAACCATAGTTTCTCCTGTTCATAGAAGTCATCCAACTCCGCATTGGTGAAATGCACGGGACAAGGTATCCCCTTTGTATCAGGCAGGTGGGGCCAATAATCGACCATGCGGACTAACGCCCCTTTTAGTGTCATCAAGTTTCCACTCCATTGTCTGCCGGCCCTATCAACAAGGTGCTGGCGAGGAAGAAGGATGGGGTCACGAAGAGCTTCGAGGTGCGCCTTGTTTAGGTGACCATTAAAGATGCGATAGTAGTAGGAGAGGAGACGGCGTCGGTGGAGCTCATTAGCTTCGAACTTTTTCTCGGCCGAAAGCGTTTCATATTCCGGGGGAAGCGATGGTTCTTCAAGATGAGTTGTTTGTTCTGCCTCTGGGTCCTCAAATGTACGGGGGTGGCCTGCAACCAGCAAACGCGGCTCAACCACCGCGTGTTGCCAGTCAATGATACATGAGATAGCGCCAGAATCGGGGGAAATAAAGATGTTATTTGGGTTCAAATCTAAAAATCATCAGATTTTGTCAGTGATGATGAATGAATGAGACATACCCGGATGGCGAAGAGTGGGCCGATTGAGTGGACTGTCAGTAGCCTTTGGAAGTAAATATGGTGCTAATGAAAGGTACTTCTCCAGAAGACGGAGGTAATCCTCGGGATCTTTTTCCCCAGGGAAGACACCATTGTGCGGGAAATCAAGTTCTAACGGCTTCCCATACCGCTGAGTCCATTCAATTTCCTTCTGTGCGACGGATACAAGATAATCCTTGGGGTCGTTCCCTGCGATAGTTAAATCTGAATTTAAAAATAATCAAAGCTACACTCACATGGACCACGACGGAGATCCAGACCGGCCCTTCTCCCATGCCAAAACATATAATCCGCAGTTGGACCAATGCAAAATATCTCAGAGTCTTGGCAGTTTTCAGTGCTCGATGTATAGAGCGCAGCTTGAAGTTCAACAGGAACGTCTTTCTTGAAATAAATGCTCCCAATAGACCGGAAAGGAAGATCAAAAAATTTCTTCTCAATTTCAACAAAACTGGATGCCAGTTTATGCTGTTCACGTTTGCTCATACTCAGCCACTTAGTCTCCAGGCCGACGCCTGAGGCTTTTTCCATGAGGATGTATTCCACACGGGCGGGATTGGTGTCTGAGGAAGAATATCCATACATTTCAGGAACAGGGATACCCTTGGAATGAAGGTATTGCATGCTGGCAGCTTCGCTGGCGGTGGCATAATGTTTTGGTCCCGTGATGTGATACGGGATCTTGATAATGACCTCGAATCCATCCTCCATTGTCGAAAGAAAGACCCGGTTGAAACCACCTTCCGCAATTTTGGTAATGTGGATGGAATGTCCATGGCTTGGGCCTAAGTGCCTTTCAACCTCCCGTAAAAGGCCATCGCGGTCAAATTCGACATAACGCTCACGTAAACGAAGGTCTTCATTGTAGAAAAACCTGCCGGAGGTATAATTAAACAAATCTCGGGACTCCGAAGAACCTGTTAGATAAAATTGTTCTATCAATACAAATCGCTCCTTCGTTGTAAGGTGCGAATGGCTACTAACACATAGAGACACTCCGTTTTTGAAATGAGAAACTGCGCACGAGTGGAGATAGACTATGCCGTCTTGTGATATGCCTGAGCATTTCCAAGGCGATGTTTATTTCAACCGCAGGCTGAAAACTGGAGACAACGACAGACACAGGATGCTCTTGCGACTAAGCATTCGATGCCATGCGTTGGCAAATTGTTCTGGCTGAAAATGAATGAGCGGAGCGTAAAATGTGATGTTCAGCTTTCTAGTCTGATTTTTGTTAGTTGGATAGTGGGTAACTCCTTCGGGGGTGGAAGATAAGGAGGAGGAATAAGTTCGAAGGTTCGTGGTCCCGACGTTGAGGTCCCGAGGTCCCGGGACCTCAGGTCAACTATCGTTCTTAGTAAGCAGACAAGCGGGCCCCGGGGTCCACAAGTCTATATATGTACAACATACAACATAGTTACAGCCAGATTTGGACAGGGATATAAAGACCAGGTATCTCATAGTCTCATAATCTCGGTCGGAAGCCACGCTTATGTAAAATACTAAAACATTTCCAGCTAAGCTCTTCGTAGTTTATATCCAGAAGCGACAATCCCGTAGTACATACGCTTATAATGGCGCCTAGTTAAACTTGACCACACCCTTGAACTAAATCTCATCAAGCCTTGGTAAATATCAACGGAATTTCATTTAGTCTCGGAATAGCTCGCTCATAATATGAAACGCCTTATAATTGAGGGGTCAGTCAGCTGCGGCCCAACAGCGCGTATTGGGCTAATCATCGGTATCTGATGAGCGCCACTAATTACATATTTAGTTATGATCCCTGTCAAGATATCCACAATCACTTGTCTTGCCCAACAAAACGGAGATTTGACTTTCAGAGTGCCCGCCAATCCGTCATATAGAGCTTATTAAATCATCGTATAAAGCGCCTCATGGATTTCCCCACCTAGATCAGTCCAATTTGTTACGGTATGCTGGATAGGCTCACTAACTCCCTTGGTAGTTAAAAAAGGGACAACCACCCTCGGAGCCACGTAGCTTTGGATTATACCTTTCAAGAAAAGAAAAAGCAACAACAACTTGGACCTACTTTTTGGACCTGAAGTCGGAACTACACACGGTGACGACGATATCAAAGCAAACGAAGTATAGTTCCACATTATCTACTTGAGAAGCAACATGTCTAATCAAATCAGCCTTCACTTCCCCACCGTAATGGGAAAATTATTCAAAACCATTCTTGGTGTTGGGAACGTTATAACGGGCCGTCCAGGCGACCTGAAGAAATTCTTCAACCCTACAGCGGACCGCGGCAAAACGGTATGGCCGAAAACCCAGGCCGATCTACTTCGCTATGGAGTGCGTTGGGATTATGATGGCATCGTAAAGAAGGACGACGGCAAGGAATATCACAAATATCAGCTTCAACCCAACGCTGGTAAAATCCCTTCAACAATCAAAGTGTGGCGTGAAAACAACGGCGGCACGCACGCGGTGATGGCTACCATGTACATCGAGAAAGGGACTGATCCAGATGACGATACTTTTGAGGCTGCGGTGAAGAGGTCTCTTGAAGGAATTTAGCGATAGCCTTCTTTTCAGACTTCGCTTGGATCAGGAGAATAAAGCGACCCATACCAAGGCTAGAATATAGATCCGAAAAAGATAGCCTCAAGCGCGAGCATAGAGCCACACTTTTGAACAGGGTACACTGGCAAGTACTGCGCACGTAGACAGTTTCTGGTGGTCTTATGCCATCCAGGACCATGCGGTTGACTAGTCTTCTTCTTTCTCTCCCCCCCCCCCCCCGCCCCCCCCCTCTCCGTCCACTCTGTGGCATAGGAATCATGTATAACTCTTTCTCCATAGAGATATCCCTTGTGTAGGTGTAATTCGTTGAAAATCAGGCTACTCTATGAATTCGTCTTATAATCCTGGCGGTAAGTTATAGGGAGACTTGGTCTATTTCATGGCGAGCTTTTGATTCGAAACTGCAAACGATGGATTTATTTTATAATATGGACGCCGTTCTTGAATCATGTACTGAGAGCTTCTTGGATCAAATACAGTTGTTTATTTTGCGGTTACTATTGCCACTTGTTCACTGTTCTGGCTATGGCTGGTAAATAACAGATCTAATTTCAACATATGTATACTGTATTCGTGTACGGTGATTATAGACTACCGCACACAGAGCTACCTACCCATGCATAGATTGGTCATAAGTCAACAATGGTGTAATTTCCCCCCATCGCGTCTAATCCCTCTTTTCAACTCAGACACTCCCCCCTTTCCCAATTGACCAACATGTGTTCCCTCACAGCACGAAGAAAAAGAAACTCTTCGAAGAAGTCATTGATCAACAGGAGGATGAAAGGTCAAACAAACAACAGCGCGAGCATAGCGAAATCAACTCATTTCCTCGTGTTGCTACTAAAGAATTATGCCAGAGGTTGAATACATGCTCGCAAAGGCGCAGCGAAGCCAAATAAAAAGAATCTTGGTATATACTTTCTCGTGTAGCTAAACAGAGTAATCTATAGAGAGGTGAAAAGCTTCGCAACGAAATGGCCACGGAATGCCTAACAACGGTAATTCAGGAAGGGTAAAAGGAAGATATCACAATTAATTTGTGGGTAGGCCGAGATGACGGGCTTGCTTTGCTTAACGTTTTAAGAATGGACCGGACCTGGTCATCTTTATCCAGCCATCACCGGTGACCTCGATCCAGTTGTGACACTCGAATACCAGTCACCAAGCGAGAGTTGCCGAGCCAATTTCGCAAGTTCAAGGGGATCCAGGTCGAGGGGAATCAAGGTCGAGGGGATCCAGGTCGAGGGGAATCAAGGTCGAGGGGATCCAGGTCGAGGGAATCCAGGTCGAGGGCAAGCTCATTGAGGTTGAAGTTGTCACAAGACGAGCAGACGAGCACAGGCCAAGAGGCCTTGAGTAGACGTAAATATAGACCCGACTGAAACGGGGTGACTCTGAGGTGGTTTGTGTACGCGATGCGGGCCAGTCCTGTTGTAACAAGGTACTGACAGAGAACGCGTTTCTATGAGACGACAGTATAAACAACTCTTCTCCAAGCGCCCGAACAAGCCGAACAGTTGATGAAAAGGTGGTAGCGCCCTTTGGGGGTAGTGTAAGCCCAATGGCACAATGCGGCGCTGGGGGTAGTGTAAGCCCAGTGGCACAGCCGCGAGTTCCAAATAATGATCTTACTAACTGTCATTTGATACTACATTTAACCCATCCCTCTGGGGAAGAAAGGAAAGAAAGAAGAAGTGGGCCTGGGATCTACGAGTGGGGCTTTATATACCCCAGGTCCCGGAATATATATAATCCGAGCTAGATAGTTTATCCGGAAAAGAGGCTCTTGGAGTAGGTGAAAATCAAGATGTGAGGTAACCTCCAGGGCTGGGAATATCAATAACTCATACTACTACATGCTATATTATTTAACTCTGAAGTGTACAGGGAAATAAGGAAACTCAGAATGAGAGCTATATTATTCCCTTGCGAGGCTCAGTTCTCGCAACTTTAGCGGCTTGTAGGTCAACCTTGGAAATCCTTTGGTTTTCAGTTTGTAACTATAGGGAACCTTGGAAATGTCATATATTGTCAATTTACATATAGATCGTATTATACTCCATAGAACTTAGGGTAAAGTTGAAATTTTACCAAACAGATAAATTAATGGTAGGAGGGAAGAGGTGCAGGTTTTATACTCCCCACGGCGTTTGATTGGCAGTATATCTACAAATAGCCTGCCACTGTTAGGTAGTATATACATATACATACCTAGGTAGTCCGTTTACGAGCAAGCGAAGATAGGAATCACTTATCTGCCAAACCATAATACACAAGAGTGAATCTATTGTCTATTTATTCCTGTTCCGACCAACATCACCACATGTCGGGATGGGCAAATGCATTCCAACCCCAAATCCGTCGATAAAACAACATTGGAATATAAAAATACGAAAAAAAAAATATGTATCCTAAGTACACCTGCATGGTTAGGTAAACCATGGCAAATGCTATCCAGAAGGGCCCCATAAGAAAAGAAGGATAAGAAAGACAGAGAAAAAAAGACCTGGAAATCACGACGCCTGGGCAGTCGGAACCATTTTCATTGCTTTTAATTTAGATTACACGTTGGATACGCTCCATTCATTACCATGTTGCAGAGTAAAAGCGAAGAAGTTAACACATCACAGGTTTGTCACCATACGGTGGACAATCGGGACAGCACTAGGAGGCAGACTGCCCATCTCAGTAATAACCATGTCAACGTATTCCGCAGGCGTAACATCATACATAATGTTCAGCAGCTGCAAGTTGGGAGTGTTGTGCCAGTTCGCAAGAGGCGACGACGAATTCTTGTGAGGGGTAACGGGGGGCTCGGGGGCCGGGGTGCGGTTTCCACCCTTCTTATTCTCAGGCGGAGGGGGCACATACGCATCTGCCGGGTCGGGG
The DNA here is from genome assembly GCA_019190355.1 of Penicillium palitans. NCBI lineage: Eukaryota > Fungi > Ascomycota > Eurotiomycetes > Eurotiales > Aspergillaceae > Penicillium > Penicillium palitans. The sequence goes on from JAHAQQ010000033.1 coordinate 97,110, forward strand.
ACGACGAGGGAGACGGGAGTGCTCATGGGGAGCAGCTCGTTGGCATCGGCGATCTCGTTAACGACGATGCTGTCGAGGGCGACGCGGTCGGTGAACTTGATTGTCTCACAGCAGACAATGACAGGGATTTCGACGCCACTGGCGCGCTCCTTGGCGGACATGGCGACAAGGGCGGTACCGACACGGGAGTACAAGCCACCGTTACTGGTCATAGCATGGGCGCCGAGGAAGACCTTTGTGGCGTCCTTGATGGCGTGGGTAATGGCGTGGACGAGGGAGTATTGGACGTCGAGCCCGCTCTTGGCGAGATCGCGGGCGAGGCTTTTACCTTCGAAGAGGGGCCGTGAGTCGATGATTGAGACGCGGAAGCGCTTTCCTTGGTTGTGTGCTAACAAAAGGGTCTGCTTAACGATGCTGCTGCCGGCGAATGTCACGATCACGTCGCCGTCTTGGACCTTCTGTGCTGCGCTGTCTGCAATCACTTGATCGGCGACGGTAATCTTCTCACGGATGAAACTATCGATGTACTCGCAGAGTGAAATCTTGGCGCTCGCCTCGGGGGTAGAGGGATCGATGCCGGCAATGAAGAGCTTCAAGGCACGGATGGCATTTCCCTGACTGATGGAGAGGGGTCGACATGTCGAGAGGTAGGTGATTTGGTACGAGAGGTGTGTGGTCAGGTGGCGAGCCAGCGAGGTGCCCATAGGGGTTGTGTAAGATTCAATGACCTTTAGAAAGCGAATTGTCAGCATACACAGTCACGGTGATGTCTTATTGACATAAAACAAGAGAACAACATACTCGTTTGAAAGCAATCAACGTGGCGACACAGCGCGCACTGCTGCCACAGATAGTGTAGTCCATCAACTGCATGCCCAAGGCCAGGATGGCAGGGTGTACTTCCTTTGTGGCACCAGCGACAGTGACGCGGCGCTGTTGTCCGTACAAATGCCCAAAGACAGCAACCTTCTTATCATCCTTCTTTTTCTTTTGCTCCACAAGAACAGACCCAGTTTGCGCGATGGGACCTGAGCCACGGCGCGGGGGCGGTGCTCGCGGTCCCTTCTGTGCAGAGCCAGGGCCAGCAGCATCCTTCTTTGGTGTAGTTGGTGGACGAGCCTGGGCTCCGGCACCAGGAGTGGGAGCGGTACTGCCGACGGGACCTCCTTCTTTCTCAAGTTTCTCTCGGATGCGTCGGGCAGCCTTATCGGCCTTGGCTTTCTTCTTCAGCTCGGCTGGGCTAAGCGGCTTGTCTGCGGCGCCGTCTGTGGACGCGGGCGCATCTCCGGTGGGTTGGGTGGGTTTTGATTCGCGGATCGGGAGAGTTTGCGGAGGGGTTTCGGTCGCGGGTTGAGCTTGCTCTGGTGCCGATGAGACAGGAGTCGAGACTGGCGCGGTGGGCGCTGGATCAGAGGGTCCCGCCATCTTGTCTGTGAATTAATTCTCGTGTGAGGGTGGATCGGCGAAGATGGTGGGGAGAGGGAGGGAGGGTTGACTCACGGAAAAAGAAATGATGCCATAAGCGGCCCACTGAGCGGCGCAGCCCTAACTTGTGGTTCATCGCGCGTTACAATAAATAATATGTATAATTTTGAATTGTTCTTGAGTAACTCTCGGTTTCTATTCAGTTGAGCACTTGATTCAAACAGCAATGATTTACTACTCCCAATTAAATGACATGGCCTCCATATAAGAGTGCAGCCTGAAAGAAACTCGTGATACCCAATGAGGGTAGTTGACATTGAAACATGCATAACATCAAGTGTCTCATTATTCATCGCAGGGGCTCGCTATCACAGAAATAAGTACATAGGCCAAAACTAGTCTGGTCCAGATTCAAACAAGGAAGTCTGAACAAAGACTTCAAACATTCCAAAGGGCATCGCAGAAGAGCAAACAAAGAGATCCCCGCCAACACCATTCAATCCCTGTACACCCAAAAGATAAAAATAAAGTCATATCCACATATTAACGATTGCTGACGATGGTTCCCAAGGCACGCCGCTTCGGAGTCGTTTGCTCCTCAATCGGACGGAACCGTTCATGGTCCGTGGCTAGCTTTCTCTTGAAGACACTCAGGTCACCAAGAAGTTCATGCATGTGATTTTGCATCTGTTGGGCCTCTTGCTCGGTGACATCATCGGTGATAGTATCGTCATCTTCCCAAACATCCATGTCGGATTCGGTATCTGATACCAAAGGAGAGCCCTCGCGGTCTTCTGGATCATGATTGGGCGGTTGGCTCTCATCTTGCAGGGACGTCAAGCTGGGCTTTCGTTGCTCGAAGGTGATGGGTGGGATTGGGTTCTTGAGACTCTCAACCGCTAGCTTCAGATGCATGCGCAAAGCGTCGTTTTCTGTTTGCAGTTGTCGAATCTTGCATTCACTGACCATCTTATTCTCCTCCATGAGCCGTTGCATTTTCTCGACTTTCTGCTGATACTCTTCGAGCCTTTCATCGGAGGCCTCACTTGCCCGCTGGTTGACTGCTGCTTGGCTCACACTGAGTTGAAGGGTGCGAATTGTTTCTGTCATCTCCGCAATCTGTTGGTCACGCTCAGCTGCGGACATTTGATCTTGGTTGACTCGTGCCCGTGTCCGAATATTCTTGGCCTGGTCCGCATAACGAAGAGTCGAAAGTGTCTCTTCATAGTCCGCAGGTGCGATACAGGCGATCATCGCAGTCTTGGAGTTGCCGCCCAGACTGTCCTTCAATAACCATGTCAGGATCGAGTCGCGGTATGGTACTTGTTCTTTGCCCTTTCGTGGACCGCGGAGTTTCTTGGGATCTGCGAGCGCTGCAATGACACGTCCTAAGGTAGTCAAAGACTTGTTGATATTTGCACCCTCACGAAGTCTAGCGCCAGTTGCTTCGGTAGATTTGGCACGCTCAGAGCCTGCCAGATCGACCAACCGAATCCGTGCAGTGCGCTCAGTCGTTTCATCTGTTGACAAGTCGTGGTGGATCTGTTTTAAAGTGATGGTAAACACTGAATGGGATCGAGACGAAGTGTCGTTCATCTTTGTGCTGGCTGTAGTTCGTGAGACATCGCCCTTTCGCATAAATTTCATCAATTCAGTGTAGTTCCTTGCGGTGACCTCTGTCAAATCCTTGACGTATGGACCCTCTGACGGCGATTCACGAATGCGGAGATAGTGCGGGGGATCCGTTCGCGGGACCAACAGATCACGAACATGCTCGTTGTATACTTCGAAATAAGACACTCGGACGTTGTAGCTGATATCGGGAGAGGGCGAGTTCTCAATGCGCTGGAACAGATCCTCGCAAGTTCGAGGGATCAAGCCGGGCCGATCTGGTGTTCCCATCATGGTGTAACTCTTTCCCGAACCTGTCTGTCCGTATGCGAAGATACACGTGTGGTATCCTTCGAAGTTGTGATCCAAAAACTCCTCGCCGAGAGAGTTGTAGACATCCTCCTGGTGTGCGTAATGCTCATCCTCCTCATTGTGAGACCAAAAGGAGTTATCGAATGTGAAAGATTTATTTTCCAAGATCTTGCCGCGGGCCTGTGACTTTGGTTTTCCTTGATCACCGGGTTTCGGTTTCGGTGCTTGAAGGCAGGTCATCTGCGTGCGCGGGTCCATTGAAATCAAACATTCTGCCTTGCGATCGATTTCTGCAAGACGAGGTCAGAATATGCCCTCCACTTTCGGGTTATCGCGCCTCCCCGCATCCCTCCCAGACAACACCTACCTCGAGGTAAGAACTTCCGCACTCGTACGACGACGCGCACATTTCCCCCTGGTGTTGGACTAGCCATCCCATCTCTGGTACGGGATATTGCGAACCCCTCTCGCGCGCGGAAGGAAGGACTGGAAGCTGTGGATCGGAGGGTGGCGGCGGAAGCGGAGGTGGAGATAATACTGGGGGAGGTGATTCCTGTGGCGGCTGATATGTCGGATGAAGCGGCTGAAGATATCGAGCCTGGGCCCGGATGGCCGATGTGGTGATAGAAGCGCGGATCGAGCGCCATGTCCCTACTGCTGTCGCTTAATAGCTGCACACAAGCGGTGACGGCCTCGCGTCGTCGATCAAGAAGAGAGTGGTACATGCAAAATCGATTACATGGAATGGGATTGACAAAGGGGAAAATAAGAAATAGATTTGGAGAGGGAATATGTAGACTGGAATGAGTGAAAGGGGGGGGGAGGGGGGTCGGTACTGTTGCGCGTTGTTTCCTTGGGAGAGTTCAGTTCATTGTAAACACAATGAGTCTAGAGCATATTTGATGGAAAGAATGTATGATATATAAAAAGAAAATAAAGAAAGAACGAAATTGAAATTGAAATTGGGATTGAAATTGGAATTGAAATTGGGAATATGATAATAATAGTCCGATGATTTCCCAAGGTTCTACGACATCAAAGTGTCACCGTCTATAAGGGCCGTTGCCATAGCAATGACCCGCTTAAACTCCACTATATCTACTCCGTACATATGCTACTCTCTGCTTTGGACTGAAACCTACATATATATGTTGAAACATATTGAAACCTGCAGTAGATTGCTTGCAAATGTAGTTTAATTCTCTTCCTAATGCATACTAGTATGTAATTATTTCGTTTTTGATCCAACCCCTTCCTTATATCAAATCAATCTCGCTCAAAGTCTGAAGTCTCCGCATTCATAGCCTCGAACAAATCGGCATCCTCGTCGGGCTTTCTTGTTGGGCCCCAACTTGGATCGGGTACTGGGTTGCCAGAAGAGTCCATGTGTTCACTCAAAAGTTCAGTAGGGCCCAGCTCGCTGTGGGAGGCCTTTTGCGTAGCGTGGGTCTTGGCTCTGACGGAAGGAGCTTCCTGGCCTTTATTTTCACCTTTCTCCTTAGGCATGATTTCTTGACAATGTTAGCGAGAGTTCTTATAGAGCATCGCATCCTCCCCACGGTCAACTCCCGATGCTCTTCTCATGAGGGACAAGCGTTGAATTGGGCTCCATACCAAGAGTTGTTTGTGATTATATGTAATAGTGTTCGTAGAGTTCGTTTGATATATCTCTAATATTTGGAGAAAGCAGTTCGTATTTATGTGGTTATTGAAGGTGGCGGCAATGATTAGACCATGACGATGACATTCACCACCACTTTGGGTCCTTCTCCGCACTTGCCATTCAAATACATCTATTCGTGCCACCGATTCTATTATGTTCTGAGATCTGATTGATTATGGGCCAGTGAATTGAGGCTGGTTGTGGGCCGTGGTTGTTCTGAGGTAAATTCATGGATGCTGGATGTTTGGATATGCTATCATAGAGCTTTTGCCACAGACCTCTGTTTTGTTATGATTTTGGTGCCCCACGGTAGTACCTTCTTTAACCATCTGTCTGGTGGCAATCGAAATGCATTGATTCTATTGGCCTAGTAACTACCCTGGTTGGGAGTGTTTCACAGGCCTGCACGGTCATGTGCAGGTGAAAGTGAATTATGGAGTACATGACGCCGAGATATCACGTCAAATGTTCTTTGTGATCTAGATCGTCGATACCTGAGGAATAAACCTTGAAGAATAATAATCCACAAAAGTGTTACTTTATAGTTATCTTACAAGCAACCACTAGAATGCACTGAGGTTGTCAGTAACTATACGTACATATTCAGGCCAGTCACGTGCATAATGACCGATGTGCAGTTAGTGCCTATTAGATGCTCACTACGTTTCGCTTTTGCTAAAGAGGTTATTTTTCTTATCAGCCATCAGAAATATGGAGGATCTGGATGTGGATTTCGGGGGACATATGCATTTACCCGAGAATCTCTTACACCTCTTACATCGATATCAGACACCTCACATAACAACCGGGCCGCTGCATATTATTCTTTGTCAGCATGCAGGATGTCCTACAAAACTGTCAATTTCATAGTTGCAAAGAGTTTGTTTTGATATTACTATCCTAGTTAGTTTCCATATCTCTCCCTGAAACTATGAACATCTACACATTGTTTTTGCTTCAAAGCGGGAAATTAGGAGAGCCTAGCCCGAATTTGACCAGTTCGGACTGTAAAGTCAAGAATTCAGGGCAAAATAAATTGAAGTGTAGTGTGTAAATGTGTACAGGCTAAGGAACTTACATGCCGGAAGCAATGGCGAACCTCGTCCAGGGAGTTCGTACTGCTACGGTAACGCCTTCACATTGTTCGTAGTGGCTGAACATGTGGTTCTCTTTGGAGGATGACACTGCCTACATATGGAGTATTCTTGTAGCTCGTTGCTATCGAAAGATTGTCAACGCCATCTCTTATATAGGCGATACGACTTTCGAGATGAAAAAGATGAAGAGCGACGAAGTTGATGATTTTGAGTTGTCGAAAACCGTCTATTGCCGTTATGAATGTCCCGCCATCTATAACTCACACATAGACTACAATTTTGAAGTTACGTTTGACATCATATGAAATGGAAAGTTAAAAATCACTGAGGCACCGAAAGTCCTCATCTAGAGCCACTACTTCCGAAAGACATATATATATACTCGGCTCATCGTATGTCAATCCCGATCTGAACTCGGGCTTGCATATTTCTTACTCCATAGCCAGAAAAGGCTAAAATTGAACTCGGAATATATGAGATGTATATATCGATTCATGCGCATATAACATTCATAATGTTCGTGATAAAATGCCCCCCAAACAAAAACCAACACTGCGCAGGTAGGCGGTGGTGGGCTTAGCACGATTGGTGATATCGGCAAAACTCCGAGTGAGTTTGGGAGGCCTTCACCAGGGTACAGTTCGACCAAGGTAATCAAGATACTCAAGTCCGGGTCGTTCTTGCTTTGCAAGAAGTACATTCACCAAGCTGGGAATGCTTTCTTCGATAGTAAGCCGAGCATCGGGACCTCCCAACTCAGTTTTGACCCACCCCGGAGCCATGACCACCATTGGACGCGATGGGCCCTGACGAGCCGCAAAGCTTCGCATGAACATGTTCAACGCGGCTTTAGTACCCCGATACACCTCTCGTAGACCCGTTTCATTGTTGCTGATGCTTCCCTGTCCCGATGACATCACCCCGATAAGACCCTTTGGAGTCACATGATGTGCCAGGCTTTCAACGACACGCATCGGGCTGAGCGAATTCGTGACCATGACATGGATGAAATCTTCAGTTGATACATCTCCAATGTTTTGGGTTGGGTCACGATTCGTTGTCCCGGCGTTCACGAAGAGGACATCAAATGCCTTGCCCGATACTGATAAGCGATTGTCGAGTGCCTTGATTTGATCAGGTTCGCAAATGTCCAAGGTCTCAATGTCAACCCGGCCAGTGTATTTGTCTGCTAGGTCGTGGAGTAATGTTCGTGACCCTCCGCGGACTGTGCCGACGACGTTCCATCCCTTTTCTAGGAATTCTGCTGCCATGGCATGGCCGAGGCCACGCGAAGCGCCGATGAGAAGGATTGTTGGTGAAGCGGGCATGTTGGTAAGTTTTCTTTTGAGTTGATTAATGTAATTGAGCGGATTGGGGGCCTTTTAAACCCAACAGAATCGGCTCGGCATTTTCTAGCCCCAGGTTATCTCCGGGTCGGATTTCCCTTGGGGGAAGCCGCCCAGTCTCGTATCAGGAAACAATCTCTAGCTGTATACTTATAACGTATTCAATTTCAGCGAGTCGTGAAACACTGAAAGTACAGCATCTGGGCTCATAGGCAACCACAACCCCACCAAGTTCACAGTAGCGGGGCCCGGGCATCTAAAGTCTGGCCCGACTGGCCATTCGGGTAGTTGCAGTGTTTTTAATTTCGGCGAGAAGCCGAGAGCGAATGAATAAGAATTAGTATATAAGAGACGAGGGAGATGTGATCATATGATTTATATACATGAAGTTAGTAAAGTCAGACACTTGATCAGAGCGATTGAATCCTGTAAACAAGCTTTGAAAATCCGATCATCATTTGGCATCAAAAGGGTCTGGTGTAGACCTAGAGGCCGTTTGAGACTCCTAGCAGGTTACGCTGAGATACCTGGGTAGGCACTTACGCCGGCCGAACTTGTGATTCAATTCTCCTCTGGTTCACCGTCCGATTTATCCACCTCATCCCCCCAGGCAACGCACGTCGGTTGTCCATAAGGACTTCCAGTGCCGTCCCCGTCTTCCTGTGTCCAAATAAGACTATCATGGTGGGAAAGTGCAGCCAGTGTCGCCCCACGAGATTTCAGCAGGTTAATGATATCCCAAAGACACTTCTGTTCAGCAGTGAACAGTCCAGTATGACCATACCGTGAGACATTGAATCCTCGATCAAGGAGAAGTCTCATCATAGATTCATCTTCATTTAGTACAGCCAGCTTCAATGCTGTTTCTTGGGGTCCCACGCCGTATTCGAGCAATATAGGGATTATATCCCGTCGATCATCTTTCACGGCGCGATACAAAGGGGAAGAGGTATACAGCTCCAGATCAGCACCCCGCGGAAGCAGTAATCTCACTAGCTCCAGGTTCCCTGTCTGCGCCACAGTAAAGAGGGGCGGGTAGTAAACGCCCTGACTATGCCACCAGTAAATATTAGGCTTAGGATTTGGATCATCAACATGACCTCGAAGTTGACTTGGGCACTGAAGTCTAGCAATATAGTAGAGACGGCTCCAGGGTTACTTTCAATGTGACGTCATTTACCTGTCATCAACTACCAGATGGAGATAACTGGAGGTAACAACAGGTCTAAGGAAATACATATCCATGGATGTATCTCCTGTATTCAAGTTGTTAAAGGATTGAAATGTTAAAGTCTTAGGAAGAAATAACCACAATTTCGTTTCGACACAAAGCCGTTCCATGATCTTTTTTCCAACCACCCAACATGGGATTCCCACCCTTCACTCTAAAACATCACACTGCTCCCTACCCAGGGATTGATCCCAGCCTGCCAGCTGTGAGCGCCGCCGGCAAGACGATTCTTATCACAGGCGGCGGATCTGGAATTGGGCCTCGCATTGCGGAAGCATTTGCAGTTGCAGGAAGTACGCAGATTACTCTTCTCGGACGGACCCAATCAACCCTTGAAAAGACCAAAACAACACTCGAATCCACACATAACGGATTAAATGTCCTCACCTTCGTGGCGGACATCAGCGATGCTTCGGCCGTCAACGCTGCCTTCCAGGACACGAAAGCAACGTTCGGCCCCATTGACATATTTATCTCAAACGCGGCGTTTTTCCCGGAGGCGGTGCTAATCAAGGATACGGTCGTTTCCGATTTCGCCCAGGGACTGACCACTAATGTTGTGGGCAACCTTGTCACTACACAGGCTTTCCTTGCAACCGCCGCCCCGTCCAATGCCGTGCTCATCCATGTCACTTCCGGCGCTGTTCATATGCCCTCGATGCCTAACTATTCAGGTTACCAGACGAGCAAGACTGCGGCGCTGAAATTCTTCGAGGCGGTACAGGCGGAAACCCCGGATCTGCGCGTCATGAATGTGCATCCGGGCTATATAGCTACGGATATGAATGCCAAGTCCGCTAAGGGGGGTTTAGGTAGTGACAACTCCATTCCATTTGATCACATCGACTTAGCAGGTCATTTTATGGTGTGGGCTGCTAGTCCAGAGGGGGCCTTTTTAAAGGGGAAGCTCATTTGGAGTAACTGGGACGTGGAAGAGCTGAAGCAGCGGAAGGAGGAGCTCCAAGGTAGGGAAAAGTTGACCATGGTATTGAATGGATGGCCACGGAATGATTGAATATCCTTTTTTTCTTTTTTTCTTTTACTAGGAGCGCTTGTGTCCTTATTTCTTGGTTCGATTAACTCTTCGCATCAAGATGGCCTCAATGCAATGTATTTATGGGATCAGTTGAACCGTCTGCTATATGCCTACAAAGGACTCATCTTCGCTTATGGCGATCTGCACAATTGAGAACTGGCCTCACGACTGGCCGTTCATTTCTACGTTAAATGACAGTACTTGCCACTAAAGAAATACTTTGTTGGGTTCATGGTCTGAAATCGCACACCTTAGCCCCATTTTGTAGCCCTTGATTGCGCGGGCTTTGTCTTTGTATATCATGAGGTACTTATAAGACGATGTCCAGCTACACAGCCACGTAGTCATTGGTATAAATCCAGCTTTTTTTTTCCAAAGAAAGACTTACTCGTGAATTAACGGCAGAATGCCCAGAACAACGCAAAGATCAGATATGAGATAAATGTAAGTCGTCCAGATGCAGAAGCATAGTAGGAGTAAACAGAAAAGTATCCCTGTTGGCGATTTAAGTCACGGTATGAGTCTTGATTATCCAATTCGTCTTCAGGAAAGTCTTCATCCTTCTTATCGGGAAGCAAAGATGGTTCCACTTTCTCACTAGGGGTGATACCGCTTCTGTTGATAGAAGAAGTTGCTGATGCAGTTTTTCAACTCTTGAATGTAGGAACTGGGAGTTTTGAGGCTGTCTAAGCTCCCAGTTTCCAGAATGTGCCCATCTTCGAGGGCGATGACATTATCTGCATATTGGAGAAGGAACACTGTTATAAGACCTTGTTAACAGCCATATGAGCAATGATTGGATTCCCGACTTGTCTTACTGGAATGGGTGGCAAACACTACTGTAGTTCGCATTTTCCGAAGCAGCCGCGTGTTGCTGAATATATCACGGGGAATGGCCTCCCGTGGAACTAGAGTCAATACCGCTGAACACATCATCTAGCAGAACAAGCTTGCTTCGAGAGTAGAGAGCTCTCGCCAACGCCTAGAGTCACAAATCAGAGTCAGAACTAGTATTGTTTGTATTAGCCAAATCATTTTGACTTACAATTCGCTGTTTCTGCCCACCGCTGAGTGTCATTTCGTTGCCAGCAACGGGTGTTTGGTCCCTTTGACGAAGTCGAGTAATATCCTTCTCAAGCCCACGACTAGAGATCACCGCTTGATACCAGTCTTTGTCCATTGGTCGGTCTCCAATGATGTTCTCGCAGATTGTTCGACTTTGACTCCATGGTATCTGAGCACAGTAAGAGACAGATGATAGGTTTGTGGCAGACAACTCCCCAACAGTAAGAGTGTCGCCGAGTATGCTCTCTATCAGAGTGGACTTTCTGCAGCTAATAGGTTCCACAATCATAGTTATGAGACCATCTGGAATTTTCAGACGAACATCGTGCAGAACAGGGAAAGCATCCTTATCCCATCCAAGGTCTTGGCCCTTGAACCCAATCAGTTCCTAGGTCTAGATGAGAAAGACCAAGGAGGCTTAAAAAGACATTGGTAGACTCCCTATATAGTCATCTACATGAGAATAATTGGACCAATGTATACCTCTTTGCAACTCAATTCATACCTTAAGCACCTTTGCTTCTTTAGATTCCTCTCATAGCCATAGTCATATCTGTAGTTCTAACACCAAACATCCAAAGAATACCTGAATCGGAAATTATTAACATTGATATATGCAAATCTAACTATAAATTCGTAACCTACTCAACCTCTACAACACCAGAACAAGGTAACCAACATCATCGAATAGCCGAGCGAATCTATTTCGCCGGCGCAGCTTTCCAGAACAACCACCCAATGGCAGCAATAAACTTCAAACCAGCAGCCATCCACAGGGCAGACTGCATACCACCACTGCTACGACTCAGCCACCCACCGACGATAGCACCGACAAGCAAAAACACCACACCACCGATACGACGGTTGCGCTTCACGTTCGTATTCGGCTTATCGGTGATCTTCGGATCGGACGCAATATCAAAGTAAACACTCGTCAACACCACGGTCGGGATTTCATTGTAGCCCAGCGCACGACTGCAGGTCATTCCACCGGCGGACTGGAAAGCCAGCAGTCCGATCGGGATCAACTCGAGGAACAGCGGGCCGCCGGTTAGGGTGGCGTCGGAGGAGGTGTGGGGGATAAGATCGGCTTCGATTAAGGCGACGGCGATGATGATGAGTATGGTTTGCACGAAGAATGAGACGAAGAGGGTTCCGCGACGGAGGGAGCCGACGCTGCGCATTGCGATTGAGAAGATCATTGAGCCGAAGAAGAATGACGCGATCGAGACGAGGGATTTGAGCCAGCCCCATGGCTTGTTGTTGGGTTGATTTGAGGCGCCGAGACCGAGGAAGATGGTGTTTCCTGTTGTTTTGAAGAGGGATTGTTAGTTTTCTGTGTTTCGCGGGGGATGTTTGTTGGTTGTTTTTGGCGTTGCGCCCCCCCTTTGCGGGAGAGGGACGGGTATGACTCGTACCTGTTTGCATTCCCAGGAAACAGGACCACGCATTGTAGGCGCTACTATCGCATAGACCGGTGAGGAAGGTGAGGAGCAGACAGACCAAGTCTGCGTGTGTGGGCGACAGGTTCTGCTTCCATCGTTGAGCGACACTGGACTGTTTGGCGGGGAGGTCTGGTGCTTCGAGATCGGGGGTGGCCGGGGCCTCTGACTTCTCCATTTTGACAGAATGTGAGAGGGTGAAGATGTACTCTGGACAGGGTAATAAATAGATGTCACCGGGAAAAGCCCGAGTTGTACAGAATTTTCTCGTTCCTGAACGGCACGAGGCGACTTCCGAGGGGAAAAGTTAAATATTTCTCGTTGGGGTCTCTTGGGGTCTTGGGGGGGGGTCCGATTACGGTCCTTTTTTTTTTCACGTCAAACCACTTGATCTTCTTCAGGGCTATACTCCGTAGAATCATACATTAATATATATAATAACATATTCTAATTATTTAAATTATTCTAATTATTCTAACTAAACCCCTTTCGAATTGTGCTGCCTGGAAGCTCGGCACGCAATAGTGGAGAGGTCTGATGTGGTCTCGGATAGGGCTGAATTAAGGTCAGAGAGACATAGCCAACCATATCCTCTCTATATTACCCATTTTTGTATACCTGTGAGGACATAAGTACTGTCATTTGTTATCCTAGCTATTACTGGTTACACCGGAATGACACATATAAAGAGGGGATTGATATTCCAAGGTTATAATTCTAGCTTACACCCGGGGGCCTATTAACCTCCAGGGCTACACGTACCTTCTTCTACCCCATTTCTCTATCAATTTTCTTCCATTTCTTTAGCAAATGATTATCAATTCTATTACCAATTTTATTGATATGGCAGGCCTCCATAAGTCTAAGTTATCTGCTATCAGACTCGGATTCTCAAGTTTATTGCCAAGTCCCTACCCGGGGTTTTTTACCCGAGCCCATACCCGAGCCCCGAGTCCCTATCCGCTATACCAACCCCTGCCGCCGATATAGGCCCTACCACACTCATTGAGCATCAATCGCATATGCCAATATGCAAGAGTTGACCTAGAGTATGAAAGCGACGACGAGAATGGGTTCAAGGCCGACGCCACGTGAAGGAATGCATTGCAGGGTTACAGAAAACTATCAAATCACCCGGGAAATGTAAGCCCTAACCACTATTCGCATTCACGTGCTTGTAATATATCAGGAGCGGGTGATCGCAGTTTCCGCAAGGAGAACTCCTGTCTTACCCTGAATATGCACAATCCCAGTCAGTATCCCGCATCTTATGCAGCCACAGTTTGAACTAAGAAATAGCTGCATCTTTCACCTTCTTCAACCTCTTTATTTCAGCTTCATTATCTTCATATAGCTCCATATATTTTGATACAAAATACATACTCCACCCCAGGAACCACTGATAATGATAGCGTAATATTCTTCAGCTCTGGGGTAAATCTACAAGGTCAATCCCAGCGCGCCATGATCTGCAGCCGCATACCAAGGCGCTAGGCATGGCTCACCGTAAGCTAAAAGGAGTGCCCAGGTCAGCAATTGAGATGCACTCCAAGGAGTCCCAGGACCTTGGCAAATGCGAGTATTTCGGGCTTGCGGATGTTTTCGTTATCTTCCGTCAAACCGAGGAGATCTAACCTATGTGTTCTGACCAGTCGTCTCGAGGTGTGCACATCGAAGGACCTACACGTTCCTCGGTATACGGAGGCAAGTTTTCTTTTTGTCTTGTGAGATAACTTTTTCTTGCTATCAGCATGTGTACCCTGGGACTTGTTTGCCCGTTAGCCTTTGTCTACCAGTGTTGAGGCACCCATTATGTCTAAGGCAGATAGGACCTCTGCTCCTTCCCTCATGTTAGGTCGTCCCATACGCGCCTGCTTGTTTTTTGGTAGACTAAGCACTTTGTTTGCTATTCTGAGGGTATAAATACCCTGCTCCTGCTAGATTGAATCGATCATGATTCTTCCTTCTCTCTCCCCCGCAGTTGCCTGTAGTCATGACACTCTCTATTTCTCAACAAACACCGCTCAACAAGCAGGCAGAGATTGCAATGGTGGTCGCAGTAATGATGGAAGTCGTGCTAACAACAACGACAACAACAACAATAAAGGCAAGAAAGAATTGAAGACATGGCTTCTTACCACACCTCCAACAAACGCACTGATACACGCGCGAGAAGCGCACCGGCAACCGACAACAAAAACAGGGTCTGTTGCAGATGTCCCAAGTACCCCAAAGAAGTACCCTACCATGACCCGATCCTTGTCCGCTGAGGAGATGAAATCGAGAGCTTAACATTGATTCAATGTTCACCCGACTTACTGTTCATTTTCGGTATATACGACCTCGTGAGTCAGTTCCAACCCGACAACAGAGCGCGTGGATCCGCTTGCACTTCTAAGAAGCTTATGAAGACCCCCGCTAATGCTAGACAGGGTCCGTCCGGGATGAAGAGCAAGGAAGCGCGTGGGATCTACTAGACCTCCTACTCAGTTCATGCTGAGCAGATGCCAATACCGACAGAAAAACTATTATAACTATACCTTTTGCACATCTATCCATTTCTACAATACCTTCCCTCGTCGGCACAGAATCTGTCAAACATCTACCTTCCTCAAAATATATCCGAGGAACATCAGGGAGCCAAAAAAGAGGGGAGATCAATCGAGTCCTTACCCACCACAATGAGTTCAATTCTTTCCGATTCTCTAACGACCCGAGCGAAATATTCAACTTGGGATCTCGGCGAAGCAACCGCAAGCCGTAAGTCCAATACTCATAATCAACTCTAACTATCGCAATTATTCCACTTAACTAACTCCGATTTTCTATAGTGTCCACCTGGCCTGTGGGATGGTCTTGCGCAGCCATGGTGAGGGCGGTCGGTATCTATATTTATATATACAAGTGACACCTCGATCATGCATGCCATGCTGGGAAAATAGCAGATAGGACAAACCTGTGAGAAAGAAGAGACAGGAAGGATTGCTGTGCGTGCCCGTCATAGTGTGCCATAAGACAGCAGTCTAGAAAAGGCCCAGAGAAAACCCGGAGGAAGCAGCGATATTGGCATCCAACACTGAAGAAATGGATACGCAGGGTTGGGCAACGGATTTGCGGTTTCCCAACCTCATGGGAGACGAAGTCATTCATTTTTTAAATTTTTTATTGTTTTTGGCTTCTCAGAACCCCTAGAGCTCGGTACGCAAGCCGTTCAGGGAAGGTTCCACTGACTCTCCTGACCACTGTGATGTCCCGCCCCCAACCACTGAACCCCAGGATGGGGAATTCGAAGAAGGGGAGATCCATCCACAGTGGAGGAGCGTTGTGCGTGCCCATCACATTGCCGCTGCATATTCATATCAGCCCCATTCTGTGGGTTCAATGAAGTTTTTGAGTAGAACGGGAACTTATATAGGTAATAGACTGCCTCGTTATCCGTTGGACGCAACATCCTTAGTCACTCAAGCGAATTTCTTCGCACTGTAGACTAAATACATCTCCTAATATCATCAAAGAGAAGTCGCCTTCCCCATGCCATTCTGTATTCCTTCAGTTCAGATATGTACTCGGTTGCTTGTGGTATTTCTAGCTTGCAGGGATCGTGACCTTGGAGATTTTAAGTCCGGTTAAGTCCAGAATATTCATCTTAACTCCGTTAAAACCAGGGCTTCTTTTCGAATATCAGGTATTTATTGGCATTCAATTCTTCCTTTTCTGATAAATATCGACTATTACATTGCAAATATCATTCATCCCTCCTAACCGAAAGATTCCCGCCATGGCCGCCACCACTAAGCCCTTGATTTTGATAACCGGTGCAAACCAGGGCTTAGGATTCGCAACTGCACAACAGCTGGCTAGCACCGGCCAATACAATCTCCTAATTGGAGCCCGCTCCCAAGAAAAAGCCGAAGGGGCAATCAAGAAACTACAAGAGTCTAGTGTTGATATCTCTTTGACACCTATCATCATCGATCTAGACCAAGATGAATCTATCACTGCGGCAGCCAAGTTCGTCCAAGACCTTTTCGGGTCGCTGGATATCCTCATAAACAACGCCGGCATTAACAGAGCATCCGACCCAAACGCTACCCTTCGCGAGACCTACCGGGGGGTATTTGAAACCAATGTATTCGGCGTGGCAATGATGACTGCCACTTTCCTACCACTACTACGCGCCTCGAAGCACCATGACCGGCGTATCGTTAACGTAACGAGTGGCCTGGGTCAGATTGGTATTGCATACTCGCCTACTTCAGAGTACAGTGCTAAGATATGGGAGCTGCCTGTCTACCGCAGTAGCAAGTCGGCGATCAATATGATCAGTGCCGTTGATGCTGTTAGTCTCGAAAAGGAGAATATTCTCTGTGTTCTGGCTGCCCCGGGATACTGTCGTACCAATTTCGGGGGCGGCCAAGGTGTTAAATCGGCGGAGGAGGGGGCCCGACCTATTGTGCGAGCTGCTACTGAGGGTAACCCGAAGGAGTTGTTTGGAAGGCTTGTTGATGACGAGAATACGTTGGTTGAGTTTGGGTGGTAGAATTGCACCGTGAGGGTGATTTGGCAATACTATCGGAGGTCTTGACATAAATTGCTGTCATCTGAGCAAATGACACTTATCATTCATTAGAGCAACATCCCCTTAGTTACTCAAGTGAAGTGGTTAACACTACCTATAGGTAGGTATATAGTAAATATAACAATCACCTCGTCAAATAGAAGTAGACTTTCCCCTGCCACTCTTTACTCTCAATACACCCGGCCACCATATTATGTTTCACGGCTCGATAATGGACCATCATTGGTCGCTTATCGTAGACCAAAGTCGTAGAGACGACTCCATGGTATTTGATTTCACGTAGCTGTCAAGAAAAGAAATGTCAGCTCTCATATCCCGAGCCAAAATACACACAAAATCCATAACCACATGTGAATATAGATATTCGTAGCATATGCATCACTAGAGATGTGTGACAGAATAAAGAAAAAGGACTTACAGATGCACGCCCCCAATCCTCAAAGGGCACCCGCTCCCCATTCCGCGCAACAGTCAGCGGCGCCACGTCCTCGGTGGAATAAAATGTATTGCCGAACCAATTGAGCGTGTCCAGCTCCTCTTCGAATGGGTGGCCCGTGTTAAGGATATATCCGTCCCATTCGCCGATCAAGTCATCTGGCCGAAGGGGCTTGAGCTCGTGAAAGACGGTGTTGATTTTCCCATCAGTTACCCGGGGGTTCTTGGTGAGAGAAACGAATTTCTTAGCCGGGCTTGGCTGGAAGTAGTCGAATGACATGTTTGGGAATTGAATTGTCATCTTGTGTGTTGTTGTTGGCTTAGGTACAGCCTGAGGGTCTTGAAAGGCGAGGTCGAGTCTGTGGTTTCTGGCCAGTGGATATATGTGTTTCTTCCATCTTTGTGTCTGCGTGGACCTCCTGTTACTAAATATGATATGTGAGTGAGAGGTTCCTACAGAATGTAATCTCTATCATAGTGGAAATGAAAACAGGCGCTTCCAGCGGTTAAGGCAAAAACCCCCCAAGTATGTTACGAACTTTGATCTAGAAGACATTACTGCGTATTTGAGGGCGCTGCTGACTCGCTATTTTATCTGATTTGTTCGAAGCGAACCATCATATCCTGTCAGGAAGGGATCCTCGTGTGGGAAATGCTGCCAATACCCCAGGCCGCGAGTGCCCGGACCCGAAAGTGTATCAGATCCTTCTGCCACTGGGTTGCATACCACGAAAAGAGTACAGCTTATTAATGAACGGGGAAAATATGAGGTATGAAGATTCTCTTGCCTGGTTGCCACATTCCAAGGGTGGATTCGTCCCACTCCGTGGCTGTTTTGCCTGCGTTGATCAACGATTGATAAAAGAATGGACTGATATGGACCGTTATGACAGAGAGCTGGAATCCTCGCTAGAACCTCCTTTTTAGCGGGTAAATTATTGAATACTACTGTGTTCAATATTGGCCAAGGAAAGTGAAAGTATCAAAAGACCTGCATACCTATATGGGAATGGCGTGATATTCCGAATACTCTACCCTTAATGGCCAATGAGACATGGGAATGTACGACTGAACTCAATACCCGCCACATTCGGACAGCAAGACAAAACCGCAGATTCGAGTATCTCTCAACACTCCTGCAACCTGAAGCAAAACACGGCCACATTCTTCGTGCCCGAACCCCTCGTACGCTCTACCCGCAAAAGCATGCTCTAATATAGAGAGATATTGATAGCCAACCTTGGCTCGAAGTGAAAGAATGGCAGTGACTATGAAGGTTAGCGAGGTAGACTGCTACAAAGAGAACGCGGACATACCGAAGAACTGGTTCTCAATGTACCGAAAGTGCTGGGCATTGTGGATTGTCTCACAGTACACGCTTTGAATACTGTGCTCTTTCAGAATACCGCTTCTCCAGTCCCCAATGCTGCGCGTGATTTCAACCCATAGCAACCTTAGCCAGTAAAGCCCACCCACGACAACAATTCACAGCGCCCAAGTGCTCACAATCTCACGAGAATCCTTTTCAATATCCTTCCACCCCAAATTACTCCACCTCGCAGGCCTCTCAACAGCATCAACGAACTGCCTCAGCGCAAGCACCGTCTGCACCGCCCAGCGCTCCTTACTAACCTTCCCAACCCCAACAGCCAAAGGCGTCATAAGAATCCTCTCAATCTTCCCCTCCCCCTGCGCAGCACGATTATGTCCCTCGACCTGAGACAACAAGCTCCAAACACACTCATAGACAACCTCCTTGTCCCAGCGGACATCCCCAGGCTCACGCATCGTCGGACAAATAGCCACCCATCCGCAGCCGTATTTATTCTGCTTTAGGTCATCTGGGAACTCGACAAGTGTGCACGAGCCCGGGGGCGCAAAACCGCGCCATTTCTCATACAGCACTGTTTGCGCTGCGCGCGTCAGAGCATGGTAATCCTGTCGTGGGCTGAAGGTCATTGAGATGGCGTGGTCGAAGGCTCCGTCGAGACGGGCGTAGGAGTTTGCTGGTGAGACGATTAGGTCGAAGGTTGTTCCTTCTGGGAGGGAGTTTAACCGCTCGTGTATTGGGGTAATTTTTAGTTTTGTTGGGTCGTGGTCTGGCCAGGTCTTTTCGAGGGCATCGTTGAATGCTGTTAGGAAGATTTTGTCCATGCAGAGCAGGACGATCTCGGGGATGTTGGTTGTCATATTTAGTTTGGTGGGGTTGTTGATGAAGAGGGGATTATTGTGTGTTTTGATGTAAGTTGGCAGATGCAGTACCTAGGTAAGGTTAAATAGACAGCCTCAACCTTGGGAAGGCATCCGCGATTTACACAGCCCCGCTCCACTGCGCCTGATGATGACTGTGGCGCTTAGAGGATAAATCTGTTATATACTAGCTGTACATCAGGCGAGGCTATACGTGTTGCACCTTCTCTCAACTATACGTGATGTGGCCATGATCTGCAGGCAGAAATAAATATGACGTGGACCCACCTTCTTCTTTCGGAAGCATATGTTCTCACTGCGAAGGGTAACTCATACAAGCTACGTGTACCCGTAGACAACAAAAAGACATTCATTCATCTATTCCAATATCCCTCTCTTTCCTCAGAGTAGGCTCCTCCGTCAAATCGGCACCACCTCTCACAGCCCGACTCTCCTCTTGAGTCGACACGTACCGAATCAAGCTCTCACACAACCGATCCAGAACCCACTCAGGCTCTGTCTGTTTTGCCAGCATGGGACTATTCTCGCCGATCCAATCCCAATTGAGAAGTCCATACTCGTCTTCATTGGTAGAAATGCCTTCCTCGCTTGCCGGCTGGTTTCTCTGTGATGATGGTGGCCGAGCTCGCGGATCCGTGAACTGAATGAGCCGGGTGAACTCGACCCATTCTTCGTAGGAGTATCGTTTTCGCTTGCCCTCTCGTGCCTGTTTTGAAGCGCGGCGAATAGCAAAGGCAAGTTGCTGGGCAAGCTCGAGTGGGGTCGGATCGCGGACAAGTTCTTCCAGTGATTGGTGTGGGTGAGACTCGGCGAAGTCGTCACTCTGAACGTTAGATTGGCGAGACTCCTCGGGGTCCTCTGTTTCCCCGTTGTCGGATTCATCAGCTCCCTCAAGTGGGAAACCGCGCTCTTGTCGCTTTTTCTCTTCGCGAGACAGTACGAACTGGGAAATGCCGGGAATCCGACCCAAGCATGTCTTGTAGACACGCGATTGGGGAAGCACAAGGTAATCGGCGAATACTTCGGTGGCGCGCTTGAAGCTGGCGACAACTGTATCGCTCATCTCGGAAATGAGCATGGTCATAGTTGGGATGGCGATTAGAGACCATACCACAAAGAAAGGTTTCCCTGGGTTCGATTCCGGTGTAAAATCACCGTAGCCGATGGTTAGCAGGGATGTGAAGCAAAAGTAGAGTGCTTCAAAGTAGGTCATGGGTTCTAATTTCCAGAACACCACTGCTCCGCAGGACCACACAATTCCGAACGCAACAATGCTGATGATCAAATTGTTCCAGCGACGGAAGCGCATGGTATCGTGCTGGATACGGCGCATAGCGTTGAACCGATCCTTTTCTTCACGCATAATAAGGATCCTGGGTCGGCGAGCCGTGGCAATGGCATTGATGGTGTTGCGAATTGGCCGATTATGCAGATGGCGATTAGGCTCGGACTTTTGGCGAGTGAGACCCGGAGGAGTGATAACTTCTCCACTGGTCAGGCGTCTCTCTTGAGAAGATTCGAGCTCGTCAAAAGCGACTGATCGCTCGAAAGTGGATTGCCGCTTCTGTTCAATGTGCTTCCGAACGACGTTGTCGTAGTGAACCTCGCGCGCAAATTTAAAGATGCTTTCCACCACCAGTCCCAAAATGATAATCCCGATGACTGCGTATGGCCAAATAAGTCCTCGACCAACGGCGGTGGTAGCAACTATGTTGCCATACCCTAATGTGAGAACGGTGACATCGGAGAAGTACAATGCATCGGCGAAAGAGATCCCGAGCACTCTCTGAAACATAGCAGCACCTATCAACAGCCAAATCACCAATGCAGTCATTTGTAGGATCAAGGTTCGTTGCTCGTCGGTCAGCGCAAAGTGTTGCGGGTATTTACCCAAGAAATAGCCTAGCATGTTGATCATCAAGATAAAGCTCAAGATAAAGTAGATGATTGCCGCAATGACGGCACTCCAATAGCCCTGCGAGTAGACCCTATCAAGGCCTACCGGAGGAGCATAAATGTGCGTGGCTATTGTTATTCCAGAGAGCTACAA
Organism: Penicillium palitans; assembly: GCA_019190355.1. NCBI lineage: Eukaryota > Fungi > Ascomycota > Eurotiomycetes > Eurotiales > Aspergillaceae > Penicillium > Penicillium palitans. The sequence continues at coordinate 118,613 of JAHAQQ010000033.1, forward strand.
ACAAGCGTTAGGTCTGGGACATACAAAACCAGCGAGGTTACTCACGATTCCCGCGGCTATGGACCACAAAATGATCGTCACGGGCAAAGCTATGATATAGCGTACAATCTGAGTAAAATTGAACAGTAAAAATGCATTTCCCACGATCCCGCAGAAAAGTGAAACGGCGTTTAGGACGGTGCCCCTATTCGTGGTGTTAGAGACCTGATTCAGGGTAACAGCCTCTTGCTTTATACTCACCAAGGAGGATCTGCATATCCTTCTTGAATGGAGGTTCCAGCAGCGCTATGTTCATTTGCAAGAATTTTGCTTCGCCATGGAATAACCAGCGCAACGATTGACATGACATTGGCGAGTGGTCCTGTTGTAGCAGCAACCAGCGGAATGGCCGTCGATGCAATCCACCACGACTGGGGCTCGTCATCTTCAGAGGGTCTCATGTGAAACTGACCCCGGATCCATTCCCATGGGGACAGCCTATCGGAATTTTTGTCGGGCATTTCAGCTGTCGTAGATCCATGATGCATCGTTCATTCAGCATGACCATGTGCCCCTATCGGGGTTAGTCGCAAGTCGAATGATCCTTGTAGGTCTGAAGCCAAGGCTTTCAGATACTTTGGAACCCCAGTTCACTTGCCAGAGCTAGATGTTTGGAGAGGGATTTGAAGGGTCGCATCCTCATCTGTTCTTGGTATGGTGAGATTGCATCAGGAAAGCGGAGGAGACGGGTAGGAGTCTTGGTAGTTGTTGACTCCCAAGCAGGTCTCTAAATAATATCGACTCGAATGATATCTCAGCTAATCATCTTAATTCGAGGGTTCAAGCACTACCTAGGTAAAGCAGCGCAAATGATGTCAACGATCAGCGCTGACAGCTCGCGGTCCCGTGACCGTTCCACGTGCGTCATCCATGGGTCATCCATCTTCGAAAGTCAACAATACAAAACATTTGACCTACAAGGTATACAAGTTATTGAATATGAGAAGCTTGAACAAGGTAATTATGTTCTAGGAACCCCCAAAATAGGTCTGACAGGGCAAATAAGGTTGCATAGCCACATGGACTTGCAATCCACCTCCCAGGGCTAGCCACGTAGATAATCAATCTTATAGCCTCTCCAGGGCTGGCCTGGGCAATTACATATGCTTATTATTTTATCTCAAGGTCAGACTGTCATGAGCTTTCCATCTCATGTCTCCCCAAGAGTGACCACAACATGTTCAGAAATGGCCGGCTCTTCTCTCCGGCTCAACCTTCTGAGCCAACGTCTCACAAGTTCGGACTCCAAATCAAGAAAGAGATTCATAAACCAACCTTCGAAGTCCGCGCTAATACATAAGCTAATAACTGGCTCATAATCTATTTAAGTTACTGGTCATATATCCCGGAAAATGAACGAGTATCACTTCCCCCAAAGCTTCGACTATATTAAATAAATCAAACACCTTAATATCAACCACCTGGGCACCATAACTATATTTAATAGCCATCACCATGCGTTAAAAATAATCCCTCAAACCCAGGATCACCATGCAACCCAAGACAAATATGCACGCAACCCCCCACACCCCTGCCCCTCGTCTGTGATAGGGTCGCCACATCCTCGGGTACCCCCAACCAACGTGCATGCAGCATTTGAATTTCGAAACATAGACCAATAGCAACTACGATCACCTGCATGAGACAAAAACACAAGTTGATCCCACGCTGGGACCTACACTTATATGAAATGTGACATCAGCTGCCATCATCGGAGTGATAGTACCTGCTTTGAAGGGCGTACAGCCAGTAAAGGATGGAACCGCTATGTATTTAATAGGACTGAGCAACGACTTCGGGGCGATTCGATGGGCTTTCTATGGTTCTACGGGGCGGGGTAGTGATCCACAGCTGTACGATGTAGGTACTTGCATGGCGCAGGCGCTGGGATGAGGGGTAGCTCCAGGGCTATCACATCGATTTGGGTTTTTTTTGGGGTGGATTTGGACTACGTGGAAATAGTATTTGATTTTACATTACATTTGGATTTGGTCTTGGGTAGGAAAGGAAGTATAGAATGAGAAAAAAAAGTATTAACGAGCGTTAGGGTTGGTCTATCAGACGTTTTGGGTCGTGTTGGTTCTATATACAACCCGGTTCCTCCGACCCAACATCAAATCAAGCAACAGGAACAAAATAGCAGATAGTTGTAGTGCGAGTGACAAAGGAAATAAAAGACGGAGTGGGAAAAAAAAAGCAAACAAGCACGTATATAAGAAATCGCAAGATGGTATCATCGAAGCAGAGTGACACGGACTTCAACGGCAAGACAAAACGGACTTGACGGCCAGAAATGAAAAGATTAAACAAGGACGCCAGAAATGGAATAGAATGGATCAAAATGGGCGCCGTCCTATGAAAGAAACGATATCAAACGCAAGGCGCCGGCACCAGAAAAGGAAAACAAAACAAAACAATAACGATGATCTTTTGTGTCGAACCCTGGGCAACATCTGCCCATGGAGATCGAAAAAACAGACAGTAAATGCGACGAGCAAAGCCAGCCGAAGCCAAAGCAACACGCTCCAAATGCGATTCAACAAATGTCAAATGCTCCAAGTGTAGATAAGAAAAGCAGTAGTAAGAAAGTCTGTGTCTCTTTTGGGGGGGTATCGCTCCCTTGGCAGTCGGTAGTAAAAAAAAAAAAACGTATAAAACATCCTATGCAGCCGCCGGTCGGCGCAAGATGTCTTCGCAGTTGGCGTCGAATCGCATATTCCATAGACGAATACTATTCATGAGCTTCTCTGTATTTTCAAGCTCACGGTCGCGACCGAAAATCGATTCGACAAATTCGCAACCTGCATTGCGACCCATTGATACGGGTCCTTTGCCACCTTCTCGCTTGGCGGCCTTCCACATGTAAAGTTCGCAGCCCTTGAGGAGCTTCTTGAAACGGGACCAGAGGCGTTCGCCACTTTCCAGGAAATCTTCGACGACTTCCTGCGCATCCACGCTTTGGATGCGAGGGAGACATTCATCGGCCCTCTTTACTTTGCCCGCCAGCTTGATCAACAATAGCCACAAGTCGCCCGCGACGTCGGCCATGGGCGTCGATGCCCCATGATGAAAGACGGTCCAGTCGTAGATCCACTTTCCGAGAGAGTTCGCATCAAACACACTACCAAGCAAGATGATCGGTGCCTCGGTTGGGTCCCAGTTTTTAATCGAATAGCCTGCCGGGATCCCTGCGGCCTCGGCGTCATCTTCGGTGGCGACCGGTGGTGGCTTGGCGGTAGCAGGAGGTGGTTTTGGTTTGTTGGGAGTGCGAGTTGATGTGGATTGGCGCCTTGTGCGGGAGCGTCTGGCCGCTTCGATATCCTCGTTGTTAGGAGCCTGAGTGAAGTAAAAGTGAGAATCAGCTGGATTTGATTTGCGGTAAGAGGTCGAGGTGGTGCGACGATGTTGGCCTGAGCCATCTCGAGTGGGGTTCGAGGCCGGGGGATGGCCTGGGCGACCGGTACGGGACTCGCGGGCGTTGGTGCGCGGGATATCGAATGCTTCGTCGACCACATCTACGAAGATGGGTCGAGTCTGCGATTGCGACGGGTGGTATCCGTTACCGAGGCCATCCCCCGCAGGGTGACCGGTCGAGGAATATCGGTGTTTGGGCTTTCCCGCAAAAGAAGCACTTACATGATCGTGCTTTCGCGATGGAATGCCATAGTCTGGGGTTGCTTCATAGTACCCTTGTGGGTAGCCCGATGAATACCATGGTGTTTCTTTGGTGGCCGTGTAGCTGGCCTTGCGGTTGTGTCGTCGCGAGGTGCCCCGGGGTGAAGCGTAGGAGTTGGCGAATTGAGAGGCGTAGTAGGCGTATTGAGGTGAGGTGGGAGGTGATTGAGTGTAGTCGTAGGTGGACCACCCGGGCGGTGGACTGGAGTAATGATACATTATCGCACGAGCATATGGAGAAGTCGATCAGATAAATGTAAATGGGAGGCGACAAGCCGGAAATGCAAACAATCCAAAAGGCAGTTTAAATGAAATCAGCAAAGAAAAAAAAGAACACCGAGTATATTATACAGGATATCGTGCACCCAAACAGAAATCGACGCCGACTTTAGAACTGCAGGTCAGATAGGATTTTTTTTTTTTTTTGATAGTAGGACCGTCACCGTGGTACGGTTTCTGATCGAAGAGAGGAGGGTTGAAACTGAATGTGCTGAGAGAGCATTTGAACGTTCTTCGGTCAATCCGAGGAAAAGAGAGAGAGTGCGTTTAGGGGATCCTAGGACCCAATATCTCCTATTGATAAAAGGAGATTTTGAGGAAAACAAAGAGCAGAGAGACCCTCCGCTCCAAAAGATGTAATGGCTTTGAATTCAGTGGAGATAGGTGGAGAGAGAAAAATTTCAACCCGATGAAAGGGAAAAGGAAGATGGATCCCAAGTTCAGCGCCGGCGATATTGGCGCAGGCCAATCAGTGCATCCGCTAGTGACCGGCGCGTGTGAGTTGGCGTTGTGGGTTGTGGCGTTTGGATTCTTTCTTACGTGTATTGAAATTCGTCGAATTTCAAGGTATTCTATTCATTTCCTCTGAATTTCAGTTTATTTAAATTTAGTATATGGTATTCCTTCTTCTGGATGATATTCCATCTATTTTATATCTTGCGCTCGAGGTCAGCTATTACATATTATGACTCAACTTCAGGTGCCAACCTTGCAAATACACTCTAGTCACCATTCTAGTAGAAACCGGTACTTTCTATTTGCCTCCTTAAACTACTATAACCAAAGTACCATCAAGTCTTGATGTCGCTACCCCTCAAGCTAGTCCAGATGGAGACACTTCCATTGGACGCTATCTGGCAAACCGCTTGGCTGATAGCCCCTCAGCCTGAATCGGGCAGCGGACAACTGCATTTTCCTCGGTGTCTTTGACTTTTCTGGTCTCAAGGCAACTGCATAGCGAGATTTTTCTGGCTCTTGTGGACTGACTCACTCTGAGTAAAACACAAAAAAAGACCAGGCGTGAATGTCGCCACTAAGACGTAGTGTGATTCCATAGACATCTTACTGGCTGCCTTACAGACGTCCAGTGATGGAACTAATTTAGGTCACCCCTCCATCAGCTGGCGTGTCATGGTTGGGTTGGATGAGCGCAAAGCCATGTGCTCGACTTCCAGAACTAGGCTTACATTTTCCATGCCTCGTACAGTTCATCTGCATGAACGCCATCATTAGTTGCAGCAACACGGAGAATACTATATACAGCAAAATGGTACTTTATATCGATCATATGAAAATATATCCTCTTCTAGTACGGAGTAGTAATTACAGATGTAGGTCCTCGCTATAGGCAGCGCTCGATGTATGCAGTGCTCGATCCAGCAAACTAAAGCCGGTTCCATGGTTGGACCGACGGCATCCCAGATTTCATGACGGCCCATCCCGTCTCGTCCAGTGGTTCAGACTCCACTAAACCCCCAGACAATTCAGACATTATTCCCAGGTTACTTTAATACTATCTTGTAACATATACGAACACGTTGCCATGGCAAGAGAAACTAATGAGCCCCATCGGTATATCTTTTACACACACATCCACTTCGCACTGCCATCTTGGGCGACATCACGGGCCATGCATGGGCTTTACCGCTGCGTCGCTGGGCAGCAACCGCCATTTTGGGCAAAAATATAGAGAATTCACAGACCGCAACTTGCTTCTTGGGTCTGACCATCAATATCTTAAGTGGGCTGAAAAGTCTTTGGAGTAGTAAAAATAGTATAACTTATTATCAAGTACGAAATCGAGGGATGCGCAGCGGTTGTGTACAACGCGTTAGGATCGAAGCCGCATAATGGGGGGGCAGTGTCCTCCAACCATACGTAGAATGAAGTCATATACCTAGATCACCAAACTGTTATGTATCCATTTTTGACATTTTGGCTGCCGACAGTTCATTGTTTCAACGTGGGGCGATGAACAATAGGCGACTCGCTATCGTTGCGATCGCATACAACTTCAAGCCCTAGTCTGCCTTTTTGGGACTGGTCTGACACCAACCAACGCTATCAGATATGCAGTGTGCGTCATGACCGGCAGAGTTATATAGACTACACACTAATATTACAACAGCCTCGACTACAACTATTCTCTATTTTATGAAACAAAGCACATGCCTCTTGTATGTTCAACGTAAAGAACAGGACCACCGCAACTTCGCGCAGCCACCAATACCACCAATACCAACATGGTTTTTATGCTCACGCACCAAGTAAAGGGATGAAAGACGGAATTTCCAGCGCGTCCTTGCTGCCCACACAAAAGAATCCCAGGTCCACCCCTGATTCGAGGATTTTGTTTTTCTTGAATGACTCAACCCTTCGAGAATCCCCCCTGTCTTAGCCAACCAGCCAAACAGAAGGCAAAAAGCCGTCCTGCACTGCCGATCATCTAGGGTTGCACATGGCTTATTTTTTATTTATTTTTTCGAAAAAGAAATTAATCAATCACCCGCCTAACATGTCTTTTTGATCGTATCTGCATGATAGATCTCACATGCAGGTAACAGATTAAAAAAAAAAAAGAAACATAGACGTATCTGCTCACCATAGATAATCCAGCATCTAACAGATCTTACTCGATAACACCCCCCCTATTTTCACTTCCTTCGCCACCCAAATCAAGCTGATTTCAGCCAGCAACAAAAAAATAAATCAATATAAGATTTGATTTGATTAGTGCGGAACGCCGACTCGCCTAAGACTCATGGAATTTCTGGAACAAGGTTTAAAGCCCAAAAACCCACCCCAAGCCCGCCAACAAGGCTGCAGGGGGGGCCAACGGGCTGGAAGCCGGGACGCATAATCCCTCGGCTGTAGGAACATAACCTTGAACAGGCGCACGGGGACACGCACACAAATCTTTGTACACCGTCCCTCCCTGAGCGAAATAATTGGCTCTGTCTAATTTATATCCCGTGCTTCTCGTGCGACATGCGACTCACACAGTAGGTAAGCTTAGTATGGCCTACAGCTAATGTATCATCTAATATTTACACCAAAAGCGCGGCGGTTTAAACGGCTCAACATCCTTGCGAGACAATCAGGTTTTGGATATAGGGGTTTGTGGACGCCTAGATTGCGCGTGTGGATACTGCGTACTTCCGTTCTCCGTTGCGGATTACTCCGTACAGAACCCTGGTAGAATGCGGGTTTCAATGTGGGTTTGTTTGATTGGTAAAATTTGCTTTTTGATATCAAGCCCCCGCCAAGTCTGGAAGTACAGGGGAGGGAGTTGGTAATGATAACAATAACAGCCTTTCACCTACACCTTGCAAAGCGCCTACCTCCTCGACCCCCTAGATATCTAATTAAACAAACATGCACGCACGCTCTGGACAAGATCCATAAAACCCATATCACATGAAGAAGTATTTCCGACAGAAATCCTATCTATCTGCCACCCCCTTGCACTGACGGACGTCGGCTGTGCCGGCGGAGAATCAAAACAAAACCTTGAACCCATTTTAGTGTTTGTTATTGGTATTCTAGGCCCCGTTGGAATACTAGCGGTCGGGAAGATCCTCGAGGGTAATTCGTACTTGTATTATTCGAATCAGGCTTGTGTATTGGGCTTTTCAGGTTTTCATTGTGCGTGCGGATCATATAGGGTTTGCATAGCTGCCCTTGCCCTGTGCCCTATAAAGAATGTGCTTCGTAGTTGTAGGCGCCTATAGATCTAGGTTTGGGCTAGGTGTTGGCTGGTACTTTTGTCGTTGCGCCATTGGATTTTGTGATAGGGGCTGGGGGCTTGCGTTAGGTTGTTATGTGGTGGTCATGTTGCGCCTTTTTTCCCTACTTTTTGCGCATACTTCGACTCGGTGTGGTTATCTCCGAGTGGCTTGGGCCAGCCCCTATTTGGTCTTTGGGCGTTGGTGGTGTAGGACGTAGATTATATTCCGTACGTATTACGAAGGACTTTTGTTCATACGGAGTAGGTGATTGAGAACCCCTTGTGAATAATGGACGAGCGGTGAACCTGTTGCTTCATGGGTTCATTCCATGAACAAGATTATATGACATGGTCTATATGTAGGTAGCTATCCTGATTTTGTAGGTAAATGTACAGGCATGCATGAAATTCTATTTAAGCTTCTAACAAACCCAGAAAAAAAAAAGAAAAGCCAGTATGTACAACGTAGATAGTATTGGCCGGAGGCAATATTGCTGCATATAAAATGAATGGTATCATGTTTGTCAAACCCCAACACGCGAATCGCTGATCCTCGAACAAAGAAAAATCCAAGAGTCCTCCCACCAGAATGCTGTAAAGCTGGAAACCACAAGCATATATCTTGGGCAAAAATTAAAAAAGAAAAAAAAGAGAGAGAAGATAAACGGTCTATGCAACCATATACTCGCCGTCGCCCCGCTTGGCCTGCATAACTCGGGACCAACGGAAGGCCTGCGATGAAGCTGGTGCCCTGCCGCCAGCCAGTGGAGGCGGGGGACCGAACCCGCTAGGATAAACTGGGAATGAAGATTCCTCAGAATGCTCAGCCCAGATCCGTTCCAGAAGCTCTAGACAGGAAAGGTTGTTGATGAAGCCAGAGTCCTTGGAGATATCCTTGCAGCGATTGCGGATGATCGAACGGTGATCGTCCTGGACACACTCCGAACCGACAATGAACAGTGGCCAGAGAAGATACACGTCGGATTGCACGGTAATGATGCAGTGCATTGCGAGCTGGACAAGGTGCTGGATACGGCCATGAGACGATGGAAGGGTCGGCTCGGCTAGACGTTCGCAATAGAGAAGGGCAGCATGACGGAAACACTCCGAGATCTGGTAGACGTCCTGGAGATTCTCGGGTGCCACTTGGTATGCTGATGAGGAAGTCTGTGGCGTCACATAGGTAGTAGAGTTCCAGGTCATCGTAGATGCAGATAAGGGCGGAGAGGGAAAAGCGGCCTGAGCAGGTGGGTCGAATCGCCAGGATTCAAGTCGCTGCCTGAGCGAATACCACTCTGTCCAGAATTCTGGAGAGGAAGGACGACGGCATGAGTCACTGCTTTGCGGCGGCGTGGGAAGAGAGAATCCGTATTCCGATGCGGAGCCCACTCCAGTGTTGGGCACTGTTTCCCATCCCGGGAACAGCATGTTAGGAGGGAGGGACGCGGTGGAGATAGCAGCGTCACTTGGGCGCGATAGATTGGGCTCTTGATCCTGACTCAGAAGATTCAAACGTCCTAGCTGAGAAATCAGCTTGAACAGACGACCATCACAGCCGGCCAAGTTCTCCAGCCCCCATTCTCCATCGGTTATGGAGCTGATCTCCAAACATGTTCCGCGGAGTTGCACATCACGGTCATTTGTAGTTGCCGTCAATGTATCAAACCACGAGAACATGCGGATGAACCATTTGAGGTCATCCGTTACGACACGGGAATGGCGCATTCGGATCGCAAGTAGTCTTGTTACTCCAGCAAATTGTGCCCGGAATCCGGCAACGCCAGTATCACAGCCGTGGAAAAGACAGATAATTAACAAAGTTGCCAATACCGAGTCTGACAATCTGCGACGAGGGTCGGCCAAATCAGCATTTAAAGCCTTGACGGCCATCCCTCGATGATGATTTTCTTCTCTCATATACCCTTCCACCATTGAGATACCATATCGATCTTGGAAATCTTCGTCGGTGAGGGCGCGGTGAGCCATTGATGACATACGTGCCGGCAAAGTTCGTTCCGTAGAGAGGTGATTGTGCTCTCGCCTCTGGCGCAAGTTGCTCGTAGCCAATGTTGCAATCGCCTCCTGCAGAGCCTCACTCTCCATCGCCAAGCGTATAACGTGAGTTCGGAACGGATTTGTCGGGGTATCAAAGGCAACAATCATAGGGGCAATAACTTCGGCGTAGTAACTGATGAGATAACGAATACGCGGGGTCCGCCCCACAGATCGTGCCAAGAGGAGCTGAGAGAGTGATGGAGAATGGGCGGCGTTCCAAAGCACATGGTAATTAGGATCGTGTTTGACATCCTCCTCATCCGCGTCTTGTGACGCTGGGGGACTAACAGCCTGAGATGAGAATGGAATTGCAGTCGGCGAAACCAGATATCCAGAATTAGCCGTCGGGCTTGGAATGGGAGCATATAGCAATGGCGACTCCGGGGTCATATTCTGGCTCGTATTATTTGGAATCATTGGCCGACTGGGTAACGGAAGCCCTGAAATCACAGGCGGGGCGACAAGCGTGCTCGACCACGATTGTGGATCCGGCATGTCCATTGTCCAAGCCATGCTTGAAGACATGTCAAAGGCAGCTGGCATCGTGGGCGGACTACCTTCCAGTTTCACACTCGGCGTGCTGCCACCAAACGATGTCATTGTAGGGCCGGTGGACGGAGACATCGGGGGCATCGGGCCCGCAGCATGAGCGGGTACCCGTGAAGAAGGCGGGCCGCTGCTGCTTGAGCCCTTTGGTTGTGATTTCGCAGCCTTCTCCGTCGATTTCTCTTCCGACTCCATCACCGGAAGCTTCTGGCCCCGAAGTTTCCCACGACTTGCGACTCCAACACCCCATGTCAACGTCGTCTTGTATCCGGAACATTCGCGGCCGAGGTCGAGGCACTGGGAGCAATATGGTCGGCGCCGGTCACATCGCGCTCCTCGCTTGGAGCAGGCGAAGCAGTCATCGGGGGCTCCGCTGACCACCGTTCTCTTGCGGCGTTTCCGGACCGGAGCGTTTGGGTCGGTTTTGCGGGATTTTCCCTTAGGCGCGGGGTCTTTCGCGGGACGATCTGCTTTATCGGAGGCAGAGGCCATCTTGGACGGGCGTGGGCAATGCCCGCACGGAGTCCATCCGTTTAGACCCTGAAGGACCTGTTTGATTGGAGTAATGGATGTTCACGGGGGCGTAGGTCACCTCGGGGGGGGGTTGAAGATTTGTAATGGGGGCGAAAATGTTGAATGCCAAAGATCGGCGAATTCTAGCAGGGGTTTTGGGGGGAAATGGGGTATTTGAATATATATATATATATTTTTTTTAAAAAAAACAGTCCACTCTCTGAGTTCTGCAGACTGAAAAAGAAGGAATAATATGACGGAGAAGGGTTGGGGGGTGGATATACGATCTTCCCAGTGGAGGCTGATCCGCGCTTTAGTGGTTTAGGAAGAACTGGGTGGATTGGGGCGCCTTTTCGAAAAGGCAAATGGTCCCACGATGATCTTGAATCAAATATCCCTCAAGTGTCTCAGATGTGTTCTAATTCCATAGGTTTTGCCTTGAAGTTGCCCTGATAATGTATGGTTAATTGGTTAATAGGCCTCGGTGCATTTCACGGTGTTCTCATACGTTATATCCGAGATTGAACATTTGAAATCCTTCAAATGATCCAATATCAAATCTGTAAATATAAATCTAACAAGAATAACAAGAATAACAAGAATAAATATAGACAATGATAATCCCAAGTGCTCTTGTGTTGACGTGCCAAGCCCAGTGGGCTAATCTTCTTTCCGCCCTCGGACAATGCGCCACAACTCTACAACAACTCGGCCATCGCGCGCTGTGAATCTATATACAAACCTTCTCTCCTCCTTGACTTGGTGGACTTTGATCGGCGTGGCCGTGCGCCGCTCTTTAACCCCCTGAATCAAAGCGCGGTTGCCCGAACTATCTAGCAATAATGAGTGCTTTTCGAACTGGGAGAGCCAAAGCGCTCATACTGGCGATGCTCGCTCTGATTCTAGTGTGCACCGTCTACTTTTACCGATCCCCGATTACCGCGTCCTCCGCCGTCCCCTTAGTCCCAAACACAGCATTCGAGGTTCCCCTCACGCAACGCCAGAAGGACTTCTGGAAAGTCCTGCGACCCATAATTGAACGCCACAAACCGAGTTGCCCTTCCCCGGAAAAGCGCGGCGATGTCGCAGCTCTACACTTTGACCCCGCAAAAGAACAACCGCGACCCGACCTGACGGGCATGAGCGAGGGAGATGTACACAAGATGGAAGAAGCCCATGCGGCCTTCATCGAGGATATCAAGAAATCCGATAAGGAGTTGAAGCCAATTCATACCCCAGGCAAGCGAGGACTGGTATCGACAGCTGGTTCTACGTACCTCCCGGTTTTTGTCTCATCGCTGCGCATGCTCCGCCGCGCGGGGTCAACGTTGCCGGTTGAACTCTACATGAAGGATGCCACCGAGCACGAGAAACAGGTTTGCAACGAAGTGCTTCCCAAACTCGATGCGCGGTGCTTGGTGCTGGCGGACGTGGTGGGTAAAAACATCATTGAACACTATCAACTCAAGATCTTCGCAGTTCTTTTCTCGTCCTTTGAAGAGATTGTCTGGATGGATGCCGACTGCTTCCCTCTTGGCAAGCCTGAGGACCTACTCGACTCGGAGCCATTCAAAACCAACGGTCTTGTCACATGGCCCGACTTCTGGGCTTCCTCCGCATCTCCGCTGTACTACAGAATTTCACGCCAACAGGCACCATCTATGGCTGCCAGACAGTCGTCAGAAACTGGGGCATTCTTGGTCTCTAAGAAAACCCATTCTCTAGCTCTCTTGCTGGCGGCGTATTATAACTTTTACGGCCCCTCGCATTATTTCCGCTTGTTAAGTCAAGGAGGACCTGGCGAGGGAGACAAGGAAACCTTTATCCAGGCTGCCTCTGCTGTAGGCGCGCCTTTCTACACTGTCAGTGAGAGGGTGCAAGCCATCGGACACGCAAATGCGGATGGGCTGTCTGGATCAGCTATGGCACAATCAGATCCGCGCGAGGACTTTGCTTTGATCCAGCAGGATAAGTGGCGTGTAAAGGACGAAGCTGTTGCCCCCGCACCGCACATTTTCTTCATCCACGCAAACTATCCCAAGTTCAACCCCGGTGACCGGATCTTCGGCTTGGGATGGGAAACAACACCTACCTTGAAGGAGGACGGCTCACCTGGACGCGCCTGGACGGCACCCCCAGATACTATCAAGCGATTTGGCTACGATATCGAAAAAGCTTACTGGGAGGAGATCAAATGGGTGAGCTGCGAGCTCGAAACGGCGTTCAAAACGTGGGAGAACAAAGTGGACCTGTGCAAGAAAGTCGAGGAATACTGGGGCCATGTCTTTGCTGAGCCGCATGACGATGATCCCAGGTTTACTTTGGATGGTTGATCTCAGGTCTCACTGGCATACTTTGTCCATTGCGCCGCTCCTCTGCTTGCCCAGCCTCCCCTCCCCTCTCTTCCGCCTCCTGAGCAGGATTCCGGTGTTTGGCTGAACTCCAAATGCACTCCGGATATATGCCCCTATTGTCTCGGTTTCTGAGGCGATAGGCACCATCTTGGTTGGCGGTGGGGTTCCCGATCACCCAAGCCATTTTCTTCTGGCTAAACACGCCAGTCACACTGTTGGAACGGTTTCAGGTATCTGATGCCTGTTACTTTGGCTTTGTATAGGCTTGTACAATAATAGCTCGGCCCTTGAAATCTCGGGTCTCGTACATATCACATATTTGTGTTTAGAAAGCGATCTCATGACATATGTTCTATTTATTCCTACGTTTTACAATGGCATACCTGAATTTGGATAGCATTTTACTGTTTCATGTAGACTGTTACTGTATAGGTTCTCGCTTGTACGTTGGGAAGTGTAGATGATATATGACGCCACTTTCTATGTCCCGGGCAAGTGGAAGTAGCATGAAACATTTGGCCTACGGAGGCCATTCCGAGTGAACATAAAGTCATCAGACAGTTATATAACTACCTACATGTAGGTAGGTGCTTACTTCAAGATTTGTAAGTTATTATACAAACGACATGTGTGTACACATCTTTAAGGTAGGTATTCATTCAGTGGCCCGTTGCTCATCCAAGAGAACGTTAGACCAGATATCATTATTATCGTACATCATGTTCTACCACTAACCCCTCCATTCCCGACTATATTCAATTCCAATCAGGAGACATGAAGGGGGGGGTATTTGTTTTGTAACATCAAACATCAAAAACCAGCATTAACAAATTTAGTGCTTAATACCCTTGTCTTGCAGACGCTGCTCATCCTCAGCCTTGAGCTCGGCATCAATCTTAGCACCCTTGGATGGAGCGTTGCCATGCGACCTGGCCTGTATCGAAAAGCAACGTTAGCAAGTGCGTCTTGATCAAGGCTTTCATGTGAGCAGAGATTATATGCAACTTACAGGCTTGGTAGGATCTTGCTTGCTCAACTCGGCCTCGGCATCATACTCGTTGCGGTGCTTGGAGGGGTCGGGCTTGTTCTCCTGGGAGGCAAGCTTGTTGGCAATGGAGCGGCCGTCCTTGGAATCAAGGTTCTTGTGGCTATGGGGCATGCCCTCGGCGTAACGGGCGCGCTCTTGAAGCTCGGACACGGGGACGTTACGCTGATCACCTGCCTCGTAGATACTGGGGTTTCCAACGCTGGAATGGCCCGAGCCTGACAAGTTTGATGGTGCGTTGTGGAGACCTGTGCCTGTGAGGTTTGACATGTTGTGTAGATGTAGAGTGGATTTGGGGATTTCTGAGAGGTTTGAGAGGTTTGAGATGTTGAGAATTGATATAGTAGAAGGAGTTTGTTTGAATGGAAGAGGAGTTTGATTTAATTTTACACCATTGCAAAAGCTCAATCTTATACTTGCCTTTATGCTTGTGATGTCATGCTGGAGTCACTGAAATCATAGTGGGGCGTAGTCCGGTTTGGAGGCAATGACAACAGATTCTTGTTCGTTTCTAATCGCATGTGCTCTGGACCCTTCTTTGGGGTTCTGATTTGGGAAATAAATCGTTGCAATCAAGGCAGAACATTGCTTGATGACATTGTTGATGCTTTAGGGTTCCGCTGGTTAGTGTCCGCCCCACTTTATACTTCGTGTAGAACGTTGGCAGTTTGCTTATACTTCGTGATACCTGATTTGTAAATGAGTTGGGTTGTTTTCGTTATTCATAGCATGACTTAAGTGTGGATATCTTTGTACCTATTGGCTTCTTCTTGTATATTGTTTTCGTGGATGTGTGTGACCTATCCAGTTCGCAATCGACTTTTATATCCCTCCGATGTAGGAATTCGCAAATGGAATGCAGTACCTGGCATTCTTTGTGATATTTTCTCTTTAATCCGATAACTCCCTATCTTTTGCATCTCTAGACAGAAAATAAAAGAAAAATTCGAAGTTTTATACTAGGATATCATACTCCGTACTGCCTTGATCTGCAGCGACCCACTTCAGCCGTCGGAGTGCACTGCGATTGAAGGAGAGATCACCAACTTTACGTTGCATTGAACGCTGTAATTGTACGATCTACGCCATGTTCTCTCGATTACCAATCCGAGCCAGCAAGCTGCAGCTGCAGCCCAAAATCTTTTCAATTCTTCTCCCATACCAACCGCCAAGAACAACCATGAGTTTTTCCACCACAACACCGGAGGTCCAGCCCCGCTACCGCCAACTTTTCACCGAGCTAGAGAACCGCTTCAAGACCACCAATCTGGGCAATGATAAATGGTACATCCTAGCCATTTCCACACTAGCCGCCAGCCCAGACCCAGAGCGGGCAGACCAGCTCTACCTCCACCTCACCCAGCAAGCAGACTATGCGACCTCAGCAGCCCGACAAGCCCTGATTCGCCGGCTGCGCGAGGCGCTCGTCAAATCTGTACCTATAGTCGGAGTATGCAAGCCAATTGAGGCAATTCTGGCCATTAGTGAGGTCGAGCGCGACGAGGATAAAGATTTCACCTTCACCCGCGAGGGATGGCAATGCGACGAGGCAAACCACGAGCGCGGCACTGGGTGGCTGCAGAAGCTGTACGCGCGTAACACGACAGACACGCTGGACTTGTTCAGTGCGCATAAGGACTTTTCTTGGCTCTCCAAGGAGATTACTTACGGGTTGTTTTTGTCCGATCGTCAAGTCCTGGATGACCTTGATACACAACTTGTTGTGTTGCCGGGTATCATGAGTCAGAATCTGCCCAAGGAGACCCATTGGCATATTCGTGGTACGAGGCGCATTGGTGTTCCAAAGGAGGATGTTCAGGTTATTTGGGATTGTGTGCAGCTTGTCGCTCAGTTCTTTGATGTTAAGCTTCATAAGGTGCCGACTGTTGAAGCGGTTGAGTACGACGTTTAGACTTGGAGGTTTGATTTCGAAAAGCAATTGTTTTCGGGGTTTGATATGTTATAATTGCATATTCTTAATTCTTAAGAGGCTTCAAACGCTCTAATTGTTCGGATTTTGGTTGTGTACTCAAATGTTATTTACTTGGTCTATATATATTTTAGGTGCAAGTATAGCCATTGCACTCTTAGACAGCTTGTCAACGAAACTCATAGACTAACAAGGCTTTCCCCAAGTCTTTTGAAGGCTCCTAAATACATCTATAATATATAGCATATTATCATAGAGCACCCGAATCAATCGCCCCTGGGACCTGGGCAGCCAACCTTTCAAGGAATGACCTACATCCGCGATAACAACCGATAAGGAAAAAAGTTCGAAAGCGGCCGAGCGCGGGGCCAAGATCGACCTTTGAACTTCAATTCTACCCAATCCCAGACAAAAAGCACCTCAATTAGCACAATATGGTTAAGCGGAAAGAACTCGGTGATGTCACCATGGGCGGCACCAAGCCAGATGAGTCCGACTCCGACGAGGTTAGACTTGTACCCCGGACTGTGTGCCGTCGGATTGCTAACAATAATGACGACTGTAGGACATGGACATGGTCAATGTTGAATTTGAATGGTTCGACCCTCAGCCTATCGATTTCCACGGCCTGAAGAACCTCCTGCGCCAGCTATTCGACAACGATGCTCAGATCTTCGACATGTCCGCGCTGGCTGATTTGATTCTCTCTCAGCCAACACTGGGATCAACAGTGAAGGTTGATGGACATGAATCGGATCCCTATGCGTTCTTGTCAATTCTCAATCTGCAGGAACACAAGGTTCGTGATTTCCCGATCTTCGTATCTTCGTCGCACTAACAATCTGCTCCTAGGACAAACCCGTCGTCCAGGACCTGATCAACTACCTCAAGACCAAATCCGCCTCCAACCCGTCCCTCTCCGCCGCTTCCCAGCTTCTTTCCCAAACCCCGATCCCTCCCATCGGTCTCATTCTGACTGAGCGGTTGATCAACATGCCCTCCGAGATTGTCCCTCCCATGTACAACATGCTGCAGGAAGAGATTGCCTGGGCTGTTGAGGACAAGGAACCCTACACCTTCTCTCACTACCTGGTTCTCTCTAAGAACTACGAGGAAGTCGAGTCGAAGCTCGACCAGGAAGAGTCCCGGCCTCAGAAGAAAAAGAAGAAGGGTGGTGAGCAGTCCGAGCGCTTCTTCTTCCACCCCGAAGACGAGGTTATCGAGCGCCATGCGCTGTGTGCTGGCTCTATTGATTACACCCACAAGTCCGACGAAGGTCACTCAGACTCCAAGCGTGCGTTCCAGGAGCTGGGTATCCGGACGAAAGGTAGCTTGATTTTGATTGAGGCGCCTAAGTTCGAGCCTATGGTTAAGGCTCTTACCCAATATATGTCGTAGTTAATGTTAAGACTTTGTAGTCTGATGCATCTCATGTCCAGTTTACGACAAAAATATATTCAATTCTAGCTTGTTTTGCTTCTGACTTTTGTCTTCTGTGTATCCTTGGGACAGTGTTGCGTCGGCCACATAATTCTCATAATGCTTGCTCATAAATGTTGACGTTCGATGGCTTGATGGTACCATAACCATAACCATACATATGTTAATATGCGGTTTATTCCCATTGTGTGCCCTTGAGTCTCTGCATGAGGTACTCAACCTCAACGATCTTGGTCAATGGGATGACACATTCCTAGAGTAGCACAAAAGTCAGCGATCATACACCCAAAACAAAAACTTCAAAATGTCTCTTTTTACCTTGTACATAGCAACGACAGCATCAATGTTAATCTTGGGACCATTCTCATCAGGCAAAGCAGGATCAGTGCCATAAGTCTTGGCCTTGAGACCCAAACGCTCAAGAACCTTGAGCTCAACCGCGGAGTTGGTAATAGCAGCATCGATACCCGCCCGATCCTCAGCCTTAATCAAACGCACGAAAGTCTCAGGATCCTTCTGGAACTTCGACTCGGCAACGAACTTTCCGAAATGAATGCGACGCGACAGCGCCTGCAAAACAGCAACATCGCAAGTCGCCGCGGAGCCGTAGTTCTCCTGTGTTTCGCCACGATCCTCCCGACCAAACTTGGGGCACACTGCCGGCAGGACCTCGCTGATGTACCGTTCCTTGATTACGTCGTTGACGCAGACATCGTTCTCGTGCAGGATGCGCGGGTATTCCAGCGGTTGCAAAATAGGCTCTTCGAGCACGTCCGGGAAGAAAGGGTACTCGTCGGGTGACTGGTATCGGCGTACTCGTGACTGAATGCGCTCTTGCTCGCGGAGCAGGTAATCTAGCAGACTGAATTCGCTGTTGGGGATCTTAACGCCGCCGGGGGCGTAAACGGTCTTGTTCAGCGGGAATTGAACGCGTTCGATCAGGTGGAAGGTAATTGTGTCTTCTAGTCGACTGAGGGCCTGGAATGTTAGTCACCAGCTCTCATTGTGGTGGGAGTTGGAGGTTCAATAGAAATGCAGTGTATTGAAGGTTATGGCGGGGGCGGGGGAAGGAGTTGCGCAGTCTTTTGAGAGGAGGAAAGGTGAGGGCTCACATCAACTGGAAACGAATATTAGCAAGGTCCAATGCCTTCAGGGCATCGGAGAGGTCAATGGCGGTATCCATGGCTTGTATGTGGTGATGTGTAGATGGAGACTCTGTGGGACTGCAAAGTTGTTTCTGAATACCTCAAGTCCGCTCCGCTCGCCCTCCCATTTATATATCCCAGAAGAGGGGGGAAAAGAAGGGATATATGCTGTGTCAGGAAGCCTACATAGTTCTCATATGCAGAGTTCAACAATTACGGATAGAAAAAAAAACGGTGAATAAACATGATTAGGCTTCCCATGTTCTGGTGCATTTGGTACTTTAGCCCATATGCGACCGAGGCACATGCAGAAACACCACAATCGAGCTAAAACCCAACACACTTGAACATCCTTGCACTTTGATCAAATCTCGATCGAAATCCACATTCCGACAGTCGAAAGCGAAAGCAGCTGTCCTGGTTTCAGCTCGTAAAAGTACGATACGGCAGTACCCGGGGAACGCGGTAAACCCGCGTGGGACACCAAGTCTCCTACTTCAACCTACCGCAAGCTTCCAACTTTCCTTTCCTTGTATCGCATGGGTTTCGGTTGAGCCCAAGATACTCTCCGTCTCATGGAGAACCAGCGCCGCGATGACTCGCCATCGGGTCTATCAGATATCGTCGAGGGCGATGGCCTTCTGGGCACCGGCTTAACGGTATGCTTTTTCCCACCCTCCGATGGCGCACCCCCCGCCAAACTGCAGGCTGACTGGATTTCATCTGCGGTGATTGCAGACTCGTCACCTTGAGGCATTCGGACGAAAAGTTACAACCACCGCAGGACACCTGATGGGACCGGGCGAACAGAACAACGCCCACTTGCACAATGCTATGACCGACATCCACCGCGAGCTGCGGCGACCGGCCACGCAGCGCAAGGTGTTCTCTCTAACGCAAACAACACCGACCGACCTCGTCCGCTCAAAGCTTTCGACTACCGAGATCCAGTCGCGTGCGCTTTCATCCCTCCCGGACGATCTTCTCGCCAACATTCCCGAAGACAACAGCTCCTACTCCCTTTTCCAAGGCTTCCAGGCCTCCGTTCCCGAAGAAGAGCACGAGAAGAAGCGACACCGAAGGCGTACCTCCAAGGGAAAGCTTTTGAAGGATGTTGAGAGAGGTGGTACCTTGACTGCCGGCCCGGCCGGGTTAAAGGACCAGCGGAAATCGCTGAGTCGCAAATTGGAGTTGATGGGAATCCGGAAGAACATGTGCAGCGCGGAGATCCATGAAATCGATAACAAGGTCGCCAACCTGCACAAAATGCGCAAGATTGTTCTCGATCGATTGGCCGGCTTGGAAATGGACGAGGCGGGATTGGAGCAAGAACGTGGGTCAACATGTCGACACAAACGAAATCATGGGAGAAAACTGATTAACATGGAACAGTGACGGATCTCGACAATAAATTGGAAGATTTCCCAGAAGAGGAGGAATCACAGGACACACCAGTTGCGACACCGCGGTCAGACGGACAGGATGGTTCTATCGTATCGTCGGGAGATCCAGCGATGGACGCTTCGTTCATGTCAGAATCGATTTACGAGAAGATCCCCTCACCTTCATCAAAAAGTCTACGACATAAATCTAATCGTATGGGATCCTCCGGTCTGGTACGCGAATCACAACTGACAACAGATTTAGGGAAACGGTCGATGCCAATTCTACATGAACACTTCGCCCCGGGGTCTCTGATCAAGGAAATAGAAGCGCACACCGACATGGTCACAGCCATCGACTTTGATTATCCATTTGGTACTATGGTCAGCGCTGCGCTAGATGATACTGTGAGAGTTTGGGACATGAATGTTGGCCGATGCTCCGGTTTCTTGGAGGGACACAATGCCTCGGTTCGATGCCTGCAAGTCGAGGATAACATCGTGGCCACCGGATCTATGGATGCATCTGTCAAGCTGTGGGACTTGAGCCGTGCTCGGCCCGCGACCCGGGATGGTCGTCTCAACAAACATGAGCGGGACCAAGAAGAGGGAGCCTCAGAGCACAACTTCCCAGTACCGCCATCCTCCAACCTTGAAGACTGTAATGTATTCTCGCTAGAGGCACACGTTGATGAGGTGACAGCGCTTCATTTCAAGGGTGATACCCTTGTCTCAGGTTCTGCAGACAAGACACTCAGACAATGGGATCTAGTGAAAGGCCGCTGTGTCCAAACTCTGGACGTTCTGTGGGCGTCCGCCCAGGCATCGTCGTCGATGATGGGAGACTCCGACTGGCGACCATCGGGTCGCATGCCCGATGCTTCGGCCGACTTTATTGGTGCAGTGCAGTGCTTTGACGCTGCGCTGGCATGCGGTACAGCAGACGGTATGGTCCGTCTCTGGGATTTGCGCAGTGGACATGTCCACCGGAGTCTTGTAGGACACACAGGCCCGGTCACATGTCTTCAATTTGATGATGTGCATCTGGTCACGGGTAGTCTCGATCGCAGTATTCGGGTAAGTACTCCAGTTTTATTTTCTCTCTCGGTTGACTATTGATTCTAATTCTTCGTAGATTTGGGATCTACGTATGGGCTCTATATACGACGCTTATGCCTACGAGAAGCCGATCACCGACATGATGTTCGATGCCAAACGAATCGTGGCCGCTGCCGGAGAGGGTGTGGTCAAGGTCTACGACAAGGCCGATGGCAACCACTGGGATTGCGGTCCAGGTGTTGGGCTTGACGACGACGGGCCATTCCCTGCGACCGTTGAGCGGGTTCGTCTTAAGGACGGCTACCTTGTGGAGGGTCGTAAAGACGGCACCATGGCTGCCTGGACATGTTAGACATGTAAGATCTTCTTTTAGGAGGTGCATACTTGGGAGGTTCACATCTTGCTTTCACCTCAGCCTTTTTTGCGACCGTTGTATAGTATTCAATCTATGTCTTAGTAGCGACCGGGCGAATCAGGAGCAGGACCACGTTGGTTATTCTGTATACATGAACAAAGTCCTTCAGACAGGGGAGTAAGATGAAACAAAAATAGCAAGATCGTAGTCCGAGGCGCAAGAGTTGACAAAGAGACCTAAGCAACAAAGACTATGGAAGTAAGACTGTACATATGTCATCTATAAAGAACAGCAGAAATATAAAGAACATCTCAAATTCCAAAGTCCGATGTTGTACATATATAATACTCCAAAAGTCGAGAGTTGAGATTCTTCAGTGATCTTCAACATTTGCGCCTCCACCCTTTTTTTCCCTACTTTTCACTCACTTCACCCCAACCTGCTGAGTTCTCCCGCGGATTCCTGACAACTCAGACCCAGAGTGTCCGCTATTCTTGGAACAAAGTGAACACCTTTCGATATCTCCCGGGCGCATCACCTTCGGAAGCTGCTGGTAGCTGCAAGTCACGTTCCCGTCGCGTCTGCGCGTCTCTCCGGGGTCGCGATCTACAGGCTTCGGACATCTACACACGGCCTTTCGGACTCTGCATTTTTAATCTGTTCTGCGGTAAGTCTGAAATTATTGCGCTTTCTTTTTTTTCTTGTTTAATACTGGTGGCAACCAATGGCCCTGATCCGCCATTTGTACACGTTCCATCCTCGTGATATCATTCCCAGTTTATGCCGCATTAGTTGGGTCTTGATACATGAATGTGTGGATGTTCTGTTTCAATCATTGCTTGATTTTTCCAAGGTTTCAATTTACACATTGACTATGCCCCATTGCCTGGGCTTGTTTTGCTTTACTTGTCTAGTCCAAAGCTGATATTTCAACTAGATACAAAACAAGAACGACATATCATCATCTTTAGAATCAATTCTAGAGGTTAAAGGTACAGATGCCGCCTAAACGTGCTACGCGCCGGGCTGGCGCGACTCCTCAACGGCCACATCCGGCACCCGAGTTTGAGTCCATCCTCGACCTTGTGCAAGGGCCTGTTTTGCCCAGTGTTCCAGTCCAAGCATCGTTCAACTATGGCGCTACTACCACCACAGCATTACCCAAGCGCATGTCGATGCGGCCCAATGTTGGGATTGACCAGGCGGTTGGAGCAGTCGATGCCCATCTTGAGGTTGCTCGGAAGCGAACAGCCGCTACAAAGAAGAAGCAAGGCCCCCAAGCACGCCAGTCAAAACGTGAGCCAACACCCGACGAAGCTCAGCTTCAGCAGTCGCTGCACAATGCAGCAGATGAACACTCCGATCAAACTCCTTCGCCTCCTGTGCCACATTCGGTATCAACGGACTCTAGTCCGGGCGCTCAACCCCCATTACAACGCCAGTTGTCGAACTCTCCTCTTTATCCATCGCCGCTTCAACGGGCGGGATCTCCTCACATTCACAGTCCTCTGGGTAGCAGCTCGCCATTCCGTCATAGCTCTGTTGACAATGCTTCTGTTGCATCCTGGAATCTGGAACGTGATATTAACGAAGATGACCTACAAAGAACGCGACCAAGTAAACATGGGCGCAACATCACAGCGCCCCCTCGACGAATTTCTGGCCTGGCTAATGTTCTCGAGGAGGATGAAGAGGAAGAAGATGTCAAGTTTGGATCGGCAATATATCACGATCTAGAGCCCCATGTCCCCAAGGAAAGCTTTTTGCGTCGATGGCTAGGATCAGTGCGACCCCAACATCAGGAGCCCCAGAGTAACAATGAAGCCCCCAGCGAGGTACGCCGAAAAACCTGGATGCAAACGTTCGGGGTAGTGATTCAAGGCCCCTATCGAAACTGGTTTCGGGGTGCCTTCTACTTGCTTTTATTCCTGAGCTTCATTTTCATGCCCCTGATTGCCGCAAAACTTCGCGTTTATCTAGATCATGGTGTTCTAGATTGGGACTTGTCTTCGAACGTAAACATGTCGAAACCGGAAGTTTTCTATAGCCTTCGGAGCCAGGTATCAAAAATGGACGTTCAGATGTCATCCCTGTCGAAAGAGATCAGCTCTGTTCGATCAGAAAAGTCCATTCATGATTCGACGCCCACAGATGCAAGCCTCCATCGGAACCCGGTTTATAAGGTGAATTTCCTTTCGGTGGCATTGGGGGCAATCATTGACCCAGCGAAAACATCACCGACTTTGGGTCCCAAGCAGAGCGTTTCCCTCCGAGTACTCCTCTGGGCGACTTCGTTTGCAACAAGACGCGCCCTCCGAGCACCGCAATCCCCACTGTCTGCCCTTAGCACGTGGGAAGAGGTAGGCGACTGCTGGTGCAGTGCCCCTCGCAATGGAATAACCCAACTATCCGTCCTTCTCGGCCGCGACATCGTGGCAGAAGAGTTGGTCGTTGAGCACATTCCCGTGGGCGCTTCTCTCGAGCCTGAAGCGGCACCCCGAACAATCGAGCTATGGGCTCGCTTCAAAGTGAACCCCCACAAAATACCAGTCAAAGCCAAACCAACACCCGAGGCTCGACCTGGCCGTGGCTTCCTGAATCTCTTCGGAGATGCCACAGTGTCAACAGCACCACCCTCAACCCAGGCCCCTTCGTCCCGCGAAACCGGACTTGGAGGATTCCTAATCCCTGGAATCGGTTCACTCCATGGGTTGGTGATGGATCTATTGCGTCGGAGCAACCCCTTCGAACCTCCAAGCGCTTACTCAGACGACCCAATTCTCGGCCCCAACTTCTACCGCATCGGGAAGGTCGAATACGACCTCCACAGCCCAGACTACGCGCAGGCATTCAAGCTCAACACCATCGTCGATGTGTCAACAATTCGTGTGGACAAGGTTGTCTTCCGAGTGACTTCGAATTGGGGTGCCAACCATACTTGCATCTACCGATTCAAGTTACACGGGCACCTCTAGGCCCGGCTACAGATATTTAGTCATTGGGCTTCGTTGAGCTTTGATCCGTCTCCTACACCTCTCTCATGTATTTACCTCCCAAGGAATCAGGTTCTGGCTGGTTCTAGAATTTGGACAAAATGTGCTTTGCGATGATACCTTGCATGGCTTTGGCGGCGTTACATGGTTTTCTTTTTGGGTTAGTTTCTTTTCTTTTTTTTTTTTTTGCCTCGAGATATTTATCTTTTAGAGTCATATCATATGATAGCCATGATTCATTCGGGTCTGCTTGTCCTTCTCTCCAGGCGCTTTGCTTTTCCAACAGCACGTGCCCGTGCTTCTCTTGCCCTCCCTAGTAGTTCCATGTTTTCTCGTCACACACAACTTGTTTGCAATGACAGCCTAATACGTTGTCGGTTGCTTCGTGTTACCCAGGCGTGGATGCCGATGTATATATGGATATAGGTTAATATAAGACGAGAAAACAACGGGTGGCCCTTACCAACTCATTGAGAGTCGCTCCTTCCTACTTTCTCCATTCACAACCACCGATTCCTTCAGTACCACAGTTGCTATATCTCTTGTACTAATATGTACCCTTGGGCGCGTGGAACATGGTACACAACGACCCCTGAGTCTCCCTGCTCTCTAATCCTTCTAGTATAGGACAAAGAGTGTTTGCCAGGCTGTAACGGGAGTATTTAGATAGTTGGGAATTTTGAGCCATGTTTTACTTCCATTTACTTGTAGGTCCTCAGTCTAAGCGCGTACTCTCGTCAACCCGTTTGTTTCCAAGCCATCTCTCGAAGGATGCTATCCAACTAGCACCCGGGGCAGCAGTAACTGAAACAGTTGGGTATAGAATACTCGCCAAGTGGATGTTAACTTCCTACGCAAATGTGATAGACAATGTGATGCACTGAATACTGCTATATGTTAACGGCATGAGCTTTCTGAACAGTGTCCCCCGAAGTGTATAAATGGAGCTAGATCGTTAGGAGCTTGTCCATCAACCCAGACTCTGATTTCTCCAAGACTTTACTTCAACTATTATCACCATGACTGCAGTGCGCTCGGAAATCTTGAAATGGAAACTCCAGCTGGACACAGACTAGTCGAACACTTCGACTGGTCCGGTAAATCCCCGTGAACAGCTGACGATGAAGAAGGCACAGGCAATAGAACTTGTCGAACAACAGTTTGAATCCGGCCAGCCATTCTTCACCAAACCGGTACTCCAAGAGCTCGGAGAGCAGCTGAAGAGCAAACGTACCGAGGGAGCTAAAATCACTGTGCAGAGCCTCACTGGCATGATCTTCGAAGGTGTAGGGAATTTAGGGCATCGTTTCCCATCGAGAACAATCGCAGATCCAGTTGAACGGGAATACATCAAGTAAGTTATCCACTTAATGCTTGATTTGCCCACTGGCAGAGCTGTTACAATGAGAGCTAATACCATCTAGCTTGGATATTGTCATAGACTACAGTCATGCAGGGAGACTCATAGCGGACCTATCGACATATTCGGACCACCACGACATTCCAGTTTCGGATCTCCCCCCCCTGCGAGTGACGCACGAGGTATACCTATTCGGCAAAGAGGAAGAAATCTGGGACCGCAAGTTTGCGAGACAGGCCTGGGGAAAAAGCGAGAACTGCAGGAGATTTAAAGTGATTTTGTCAAAAGCCACAGGTCACAAGATCAACAACATCGTCGGACTTGCCTGCGGTAGCCTGTCCCGGTCAGACAGAACTAACACTGCCTCCCAGCACGCGTTGCTGATTACCGCAAAGAACTGACTGAGAAAGACGGGGTTGATCGACAGGACGCTCTCCTGCTACATGCAGGATTCGGAATACACGTCCGTCGATAGGGAGATCCTCGACGGGTTCGGTTTACAAACAGTTGATGATCCGGAGGGCTTTCTCAAGGTCGATGAGCAGTCGATTGTGTTATCAATAGCACCCAATGTACCTGTCAAGCATATCACCGCGGATATTGCTAGACCGGCCGTTATGATCTGGTTTCACGTTGAAGAAAAGGAAACTGCCATGTAAGTGTTTTCTTGTGCTGTTTTGATGCGTCCTATGGGAGTGTATTCCAAAGCTAACTCGCTAGGCTTGACCCTAACTCGTCCCATATTTGGAAAATGATGAAGGAGTACGACGAGGCAAAGCTTAAACCTGACGGAGGGTGGTTTAAGGATGTTAGAGTCTACATCAGGAAGACGAAGAACGAGTTGCCTTTCAAAGGGACAACGCGTTAGGATATCTGTTAGGCTGCCTTCGGTGCCTACAAGAAAGGTCCTAGGGCGTATTTTCATATTGTTGGTAGTATTGAAACATGCCATTTCTTTCGTTCTTTAGGCGCTTTCTCTCCACTTGGCGGCTGCTAGTAATAGTAGCTAACAAATTTCAGTAATGGGTAGAAGCATAGTTGGCCGCGTATGCGGTCTTGTCGTGTCTATTGGTCTTTTGAGCAGTCTCTTGAGAAGTATATTTAGTAGTATATTTAGGTTAGTAGTTCTGTTAGTCTTCTTAGATGTCTTCTTTAAGATAGCTCCTCCGTCTTCTCAGACTTTCTAGACAGATACCGGAAAACGGCGGAAGAAGACTTGAATTATGCCGATTACTTTCCAATATATTACTATATAACTGTTATACAGTGGACATACCCCGCACATGTGATATGTCGGTGCGAGTGTGATGGATGCGCTGGCTTAGGCGCCAGCCGCAACAATAACGGCTATATTATAAGTACTGCCCCAAAATAAATTACTCCTTTGCCACCCAAAAAGTATTCACAGTCACACCGTCAACATGGGCGACATAAATAATTCAGAGCCCGCGGCAGAAAGAATCTCGCGGTTAGACCTTGACTACAGAATCGGACATTGTCGCTTGGCTGAACCTGGGGAGGTGCCAACCCAGGAGGAGGCGAAGGCAATCATTGACAGACTCTACGAATCCGGAGTGCCCTTTTTCACCAAGGAATTAATTCAAGACATGTGGGATCAGATCAAGCAAGACCCAGTCCACGGTGACAAAATACTCACCAAAGACATAACCGGCGCGGTTGTTGAGTGTGATGTCGAGACAGGGAAGGTTCGGCAATGGCGGGTGGATGATATAGAATTGGAATATGTGTGGTGAGTACATGTGGTTAATATTTATATTTGTACTATGGCAAGGACTGATATCATCCAGCAAGGAACTGGTCCTCAGTTATCAGTGCCGAGCATCTCTCAGAAGGGAGCTTGACTGGAAAGATTACACGTTCCAGCATTGGGAGCCCTGCTCAGTCAATATTATGCATCGGACACATGAATGGGATAGACTGTCCGAGAAAACCATCCCACGGCGTGGCCCCCTGGGCCGTGAAGTGGTCACAAAAATCTTCCAAGACAAGACCCAAGAATGGAAAGAGAGCCCAGCTTGCGAAAAGCTCAAGACAATTCTCTCATCTTCTGCAAAAGATCATAAACTTGACAAGGTCATCGGGTTTGCTCTTGGCACGATGTCGCGCGAATGTGTCAATGAGGATGGCACTCTAGATACTAGGAGCGCGTGGCGATCTGCGTCTCAGCACGCGCTTCTCGTTACCATGACGGAATGGCTACAAGAAAGAGACCATAAAGAGAAAGTCTTATGTTACTCACAGGATCCGGATTATAGCGAGGTGGACCAGAAGATTCTGGACGAGGCGGGCATCGAGGTGATTGAAGATCCGCGTGGTTGGCTCGAGGTGGACGAGAACTCGATCGTACTCTCGATAGCACCGAATGTGCCTGTCAAGGAGATTATTACAGACATTGCTCGACCTGCGGTTATTATTTGGTGTCGAGTGGAGTCTAGGGATGGACTTGTTCGGGGTTTGTGAGTATCATGTCGTCTTCTACCTTCTTTTCAATCTGCTAACATCCTCCTTAGAACCGATCCTGACTCTTCCCGGGTGAGAGAAATGATGGAAGGTTATGAGCTGCATGATTTTGGCCCCGATGACGAGCTGTTTTCGGATATTGCGCTCTATATCCGGAAGTCGGTGGCTGCCCCAACTCCTAGTTCCGATGGAAGATTTTCCTAGATGGGAGTTCATCTCTGGGCTTTTATATAAATACATGCCTGAGGAACTAGGTGTCAAGCCCAGGTATATTACGGCAGGGTTTAGATGCCCTCACGCCAACCCATATAATTTGTTTGCCGCCTATTTGATCTTAGTCCAAGTGAAATTCGTAGTATGGGTATAGATTGTTAGTTTGTTATTGACAAGAATAGTCCGCTGCTTATACGGCCTTGTAATATCTTTTGGATGCCCTTTTTAGGTGTATACGAAGGCATTTAAAAAAGTGTTTCTATATGGAACCTTTTAATTTTCTGCCTGGTAAAAGCCCGATTGACGCGATGGCACCTAAAACCTGCCGTAGGGTATATATATCCATGTCGTATACATCGTTGAACAAGGATCATTCGAATGTTCCCGTACGCGTACTTGCAGCCCATTCGAAATAATTAAATATTATAATCTGATATGAAAAGAAGAAAAAAGAAAATAACACATGTAAATTAATCTAATTAAATCTCTTATTAGTAACTATCCCTTTTTTCCAATAAATTTCAATCTGGTTGCGTAGGATCCCTCTCCCCCACATATCGAAAGGCGGAAGACCCTCGACTCGGGACCTCCATCTCTGGTCACGCGCCTTTCGTGCAGCCTATCCTCGTACCTACGCCCCCAATGGCTTCCGAGCGAGCGATAGATCGGGAAGAGCGACAGGGCCTTGTAAGTCTCCCTTTTTGCTTTTTCAAAAGAGGTGGGGAGGGGAGGGAACCCCTCTTTATACCTGACGTTGGACACTGTGGGGGATCGGACATTGTGAACGTGTTTCGGGGCATGGGTTCACCAGTCACCAGATCACCTGAGGCCATATCCAGATCTTGACTAACGCAAACAGCGTGCCATTCGCGATTTCCTCAAGGCCCGAAACTCCTACGATGTCCTACCGCTCAGCTTCCGACTCATCATCTTCGATACGTCGCTTTCCGTCAAGGAGAGTCTGAACATTCTGATTCAAAACGGTACGTTTCCCGCGATCCCTTCAAAATCCTTTTCTACAAAATTGCCGAACTCCAGCTGACTATGAACCGGGGAATCGGGAGGTACAGGCATCGTTTCAGCTCCGTTGTGGGACTCCAAAGCCTCCAAATTCGCAGGTCTTCTGACCACCTCCGACTACATCAATGTCATCCAATACTATTTCCAGAACCCCGCCGCACTGGACCAGATCGATCAATTCCGCCTGGACAGTTTGCGAGGTGCGTTGGGCCCTCCCCCGTGTCGCCGCATTTCCTGCAGGTACACCCGACTAACGGGAATATACAGAAGTTGAAAAGGCGCTAGGTGTGGCGCCGCCGGAGACCGTCTCCATCGATCCAGAGCGCCCTCTCTACGATGCTTGTCGGCGCATGCTGGAATCGCGCGCCCGCCGTATTCCCCTCGTCACCAGCGATAGCCAGACCGAGCGGCCCCACGTTCTTAGCGTCATCACCCAATACCGTATCTTGAAATTCGTCGCCGTCAATGTCCCCGATACGCAGCAGCTGCGGCGTCCGCTGGGAGAGCTCTTGCTTGGATCGTATGATAACGTTGCTACGGCTTCGATGGATACCCCGGTTATTGATGTCATCCATATTTTGGTCGAGCGCAGCATATCCAGTGTCCCGATTGTGAACTCGGAAGGCGTGGTGTATAACGTATTCGAGTCGGTCGATGTCATTACTTTGATCAAGGGTGGTTTCTACGATGATTTGAGCCTCACAGTTGGCGAAGCTTTGAAGAAACGTTCTCCGGTATGTGACCCTCCGTTCCTGATGATATCAGTTTGATACTTACATATGTACTTTCTCCGCAGGGTTTCCCGGGTATCTACACATGTTCATTGAATGATGGACTGGACACTATCTTTGATACTATCCGCAAATCACGGGTGCACCGTCTCGTTGTGGTGGATGAGCACTTCAAGCTCAAGGGCGTTCTGACTCTGAGTGATATCCTGCACTATATTCTTCTCGAGGGAGAGAATGAGGAAGCCTGATCAGCTTCGAGTCGAAAGTGATTTTTCCCATACATATTCCGTTTTGCATGGTTCCGGCGTTTTGATCTGCCCTGTTCTGGCTCTTCGAGTGAACCCTCGAAAGATGAAGATAACATATGAATTGCCTGGGAGCACATGGGCCCGGCGAGGCCATGCTTGTTCTGGGCTATTATTTTGATTTTGGGCTTTACGAATGTACAGAGGTAATGATATGGATTCCAAAACTTTTGTTTTTTTTATTGCTCAGAAATAGACTTGGAGAATCTGGAATGTTTGAAGCATTATCTTATATTATCTTATGTTGTCGGGTTGAACTTTGATCCTCCTGTTGTTAAGACGTACCTTCCTGTATCTCAGCTCTTTCCTCAAGGACAAGACCTTGGCCAAGTCACCCGTGGACATCCCCTGGGCCCCCATCCTAGTTCTTACTTCATCCCCATCTCTTCCTCTCGTATACATTATCCAAACGTAATCATGCGGCGTCTTAAAAATGCGTTCCGGTCCAGATCTGAGACATCTGACCCTGCTGCATCTCGTTCCGTCTGGCCACGACGGCGCCAGCCGTCTGAAGGAGACCCACTGAAGCCTCAGCCAGAAGCCGCTTCGAATGAACTAGGCGATGAGCCAACACCCGAAGCCGGACCCAGCGCAAACAAGCCATCTGGCTCGGCCGCAGTAGCCCCCGTTGACAATACTGACAATGCCGAAACTGGGTCGAATGCCCAACACGCCCAAGACACTAGCGAACTTCCCTCTCGGTCCAAGAATGGCACCAGACGTCTGAAGAAAATGGTTGCTCGCTTGCGTGGCAGTTTATCCCACGAAGATGATCCTATCACAGACACACAGCCTCAAGCTGCGCAGGAGAGCTCCCGCAAAGAGAGACCGAGCTCTATACCTTTGTCCTCCAATCCCGTTGAGCTGGATACCACTGCCGGGGAGTCGTCTACGGCCGCTGGCAAGTCTGTCAGGTTCGATGACCCGAAATCGGGGCGGAAGGTCAGCGCTCAGACGACTCATTCTCAGGAGTCCAGCCAGACTGAGGATACTATTTGCCGAGACCCTGCCCGACACATCGCAATGCCTATTCAGGAACCATTGGAGGAGTGGGGATGGCCAGGACTCATGCTGTATTACCCTGATAGTAGCAGTAACCCCAAGACTCATACCAAGGAGGCTTCGGATCCGTTCTCAGATGGGAAAGCCGCCGACGTCAGACAAGCAAAGCCAGGACCTTCAAGGCATAGTGCAGGCACGAGTCGAGAGGAATCATCCAGGGCTTCTGAAGGGACACTGGAGCCTATCGCTGAGACTGATTTTGACACAATCGAACCTGTCATCGAACCAGCCGAGCCCGAAGGTCAGGATGCTCAGAGGGCAAGTTCGGCCAACAGCCAAACAAGTCAAGTTAGTTGGACTAGCACACTTGACTCACCCAAGGCGATCTTGGCGTTCAACCGCATGGCATCTCAGTTTGGCATTCCGATTTCCATTCCAGGTGATGAGACTCCAAGTCCACGTAGGTTTTGTCTTTTCTTATGCATGGATTGTCACTGACTAGATTCTAGCAGCCGAGGGTAATCCCACCGAAGAAGAGGGCACGAGTCGTCGTGGATTCGGATTGTTGGGTAAAGTTCGCAAGGTGCGATCCAGTTTGGATGCCGATACCACCCCTTTGGCGCCACCTCCTAAGCTGCGACGAATGAAAACATTCGCGAATCTGCGCCGTCCGACTCCAATGACTTCGTTGCAAGGAAGATCGATCGAGACATTGGCCCGTCTTGGAGGATATGGCTATCTTATGCTGACGGACTTGGCCCCTTGTCCCGTGCAGCTGCCTGCATACATTGTGGCAACGTTGATGTTTCTGCACAAATATGGTTGGTGGCTGTTTCTTCTACGTCATGACTTGACTGACCCCGGGTTCCTGCAGGTGTTGACACTCCCGAGATCTTCCTCCAGTCCGGCGATCTGAAAGCCGCCACTCGGTTGTATGACCACTTTGCTAGCCAGGTGCTCGAGGCAGAGAAAGATGAGTCGAAAATTTCCCTCACCATGCGTGTGGTTGCCATGCCGCAGCTCCGTGAAGATTCGGCGCCCGTGTCGGGTGTGGCCTGGGCCTTCAAGGCCGTGCTGGCGGGGCTTCCAAACGGGATCCTCGGGAGTGTCCGACTCTACCAGGTTTTGAGGGCGATGTACTATCACTCCATCCCCGATCAATCCCATCACCTTCGTGTGCCCGATTGTATCTCCGAGGCGAGCCCGACGACTGCCGCCCGAGTTCAGCTGATGTGTCTTGCGCTCATTGCCCTTGCTCCTGAGATGCAGCGCGACCTTATCTGTGCGGTATTTGGGCTACTTTCCTTGTTGGTGAATGCGGAGACCAACGTCCCAGAGCAACCCGGGATGGAGCTCCGTGATCCAGTGGCAAGTCCGAACTTCCACGAGTTGGTGCGGGTGTTTGGACCGCTACTCCTCGGGCCCCGGGGGCAAGAGAACCCAGAAGGGGCCTCGACAGAAGTTCAAAAGGAGATTGACGATCAACGGGTGGCGGGTCTGTTGCTCAATAATTGGCATTTCGTGCACCGACAGTTACGACACTGGACAAGTGGACGGTACGTGATGGGCAGGGAATAAATAATTGGACAAAGCCCTGTTTCATATTGAGAAACCAGGGTGGCTTCTCTGATTGGATTTCTAGAAAAACCTGTATACTTCGCTCTCTCTCTCTCTCCACCAGCCCAACCCTGTTTTTATGTTTTTGTTTCCACTTCGGCTTTGAATCCTGTTGGATACCATTCTTTTTGTTTTTTTTGTTTTGTTTTTTTATTTTCTATCTCTTACCATTGTCTTTTATGGTCTTTATAGTCTAGAGAAGTCTGGACTTAGATCAGTCTAGGTCTCTCTACCCGGTTTGAAGGAGGGGGGGGGGGGGGGGGGGGTTTAAAAAGATAAAAATACATTCCTTTCCTTTTCCACTTTCATTTTTTCATTTTTCCCTGAACATTCCCATGGTGACACCAAAAAACCATCCCCCAACATCCCAATTCTGTGCCCATTCGCCCGGATCTTCTGGACCGCAGGAAGTCTTGTCCGACCGTGGCTCCAACCAGGTCGACCGCAACCTGGACTCTGCTCTTCTTCAGGCACCGACCAAACCTCCGTCTGGAATGAATCAGTCAGAGTGAATCGGTGAATCAGAAAAGAAACACAGAACACAAGTGAGACTTTTTTATTTGTCTCTTCTGTTTAGGGTTATTAGGGCAAGGGAGAGAGTCTGTGTCTTAGCTTCCTTAGTGTGCTCTCTTGCTTTCTCTCTCCATGTTTTTAGAAGGAACATAACTTTCTTCTCGAAAGCTTCTCTCTCTCTCTCTCTCTCTCTCTCTCTCTCTCTCTCTTTGACATGTCTGCCAACCTCAAATCTGCAATGCCATCGGGTCTACCATCAGGGTTACCTCCAGGCCTTGCAAATATCAACATCGATCCATCACCATTCACATCTTCCTTTTCAGGTGATTTCCTAGGGCTCCCCATTCCAGACGACGACCAACTCTGGGGTCTGAGCCCCATCTCACCAATGACCACAGCCTGGGATAAACCCGACTCGGCAGCATTTGCCAATTCCGCACTCGAGCGGGACCTCAAAAACGCCCAAGTTCGAAATGGCCAACCAACCCCGCCGCCATACGACGATCAAGGCCGCGATCTCTCCCTAGACATGATGGAAAGCGCAAGCAAACGACGGCGGGTGCGAGAATACAAGACCGCCGCTGCAAGCCTCAGTCCAGATCTCGACGACGCCCCACACGAACGCGCCAAGCGTGCCAAGTTCCTAGAGCGCAATCGTCTTGCAGCAAGCAAGTGTCGCCAGAAGAAGAAGGAGCATACCCAGAAGCTGGAATGTGATTTCAAGGAACAGTCCAAGAAGAAAGAGCAGCTTATCGCGGAGATTGCACGGCTGCGATCGGAGATCCTCGGATTGAAGAATGAGGTCCTGAAACATGCCCAGTGTGGAGATGAACCCATTAAACTTCATCTCGCGCAGATGGTAAAGAAGATTACCGATAACGATGGTGCCCCACCTGCACCCTTGCCGGATTCGCCCGTCAGAATCTCAGATAACAATCCCTCTGTTTCCCCGCTCGAACCCACCCCGGCTCCGGTGACCGCTGCGGTGTCTGTGTCTGCTCCAGCCCCCGCGGCCATGTCGTTTGGCTTTGATGATCCCCTCCAGTTTGAGCCGGCGGCGGCAGCGGCCGCGGAGGCGTTTGAACAGCGGATGCGTCGTGAGTCGGAGGCTTCGCTTGTCTCCGAGGGGTCTTATTCTTTCTCGGCGGAGGATACATTTGATGATTTGATCAATGTGTGAGTGTGAACAGGAGTGTTTATGTGATAACGAACTTTTTATGTGGAGGTAATGAGGGGCAGCAGGTCTGTCTGGCGTTGTGGATTTTTGCAACCCTTTGAATTGCGATCCAGTGGAACTGGAGGGTGTCTGGCGTTTTGATTTCGATTTGAGTAAACGGAAGCTTTTGATATTCGGTATTGTGTTTGTCGATTCTAGCTGCCTTGAGGGCGATTGGCTAGGGGGTGGATTATTGCTGTGGGCAATAGCCTGGTGACCTGGGATGTATCTTCTACAATAACATGGCAGATGGAAATGAATTTGTTTCTATCAATATATATATATAGTAGATAAAAGGGAACTAATATAACAAGTCAAGACCGTCCAGCGGTTGACTCGACATGCGCAGTCCGATGCTTGGACTGCACTGATTTGACATCAACCTGCGTATCTTGATGTCTTTCAGCAGGTACATGCGACGCAGCATCATCATTCAAACCCTTCCACCCAGGCTCTGCGTCCGGCTCAACCCGATCAAACAACCCATTGATCTCCTCGAGAGACTTGCCAGCCGTCTCCTTCAGACAGAAGTAAGTAAAGCCCACAATCACCACATCCAGCAATCCAAAGAGCAAGAATGTCCCCCATCCCAGACTCTGTTGGATATATGGCGTGGAGAAACTCCAAACAAAATTAAACAACCATTGCGACCCAACACCGAACGCAACACCGGGCTCACGAATGCGCGTCGGGAAGATCTCACTCGCACACGGCCACGGCAACGGACCCCAACTGAAGTTGTAAGCGATGATATCGAGGTATATCAAGGCAACCGTAGCAATCCCCGAAGAAGTAACCGTCCCATGTCCAGGCTGCGGATAACACTTGACAACCACTGCAGTGGTAATCATACAAACCGCCATAAACGCCGCACCCCCACCCAACAGCGGCCGTCTTCCAAACCGATCGGACAAAAACACCACAAAGATCAAACAAGCAACGACCTTGATCGCACCAAATATCCCCGTCAATAAAAGTG
Source organism: Penicillium palitans (assembly GCA_019190355.1). NCBI lineage: Eukaryota > Fungi > Ascomycota > Eurotiomycetes > Eurotiales > Aspergillaceae > Penicillium > Penicillium palitans. Next base: position 154,587 of record JAHAQQ010000033.1, read on the forward strand.
TCTTATCACCAGCTCCAACAAGCAACTCGAAAAACTGCGGCCCAAAATACGCCAATGCCGTCGACCCCGTCGACTGCTGCGCAAGAAACAACCCACCAGCAACCCCCAACCTCTTCAGATTCCCCCCTTCAACCAACTCCCAAACCGAAAACCCATCAGTAACCTCCCTTTCCTCTTCCAATCCCCGTTTCATATCCTCAAACTCCATTCTAACCCCCACCCCCTCGCCACCCCTCACCCAAACAAGACTCTCCCACGCCTCCACCCCCCTCCCAACCGCAAGTAACCACCTAACACTCTCTTTAACCCCCAACATGCCAACCCCCATCAAAACCCCCGGCACAAGCTGCAAAGCAACAGGAACCTGCCACTGCCTTGCCCCCATCTCCTCCCCCATCATCTTAACCCCATAATCAACCCAATACGAAACAAGGATCCCAACCGTATACGTGAGCTGATAACAACTCCCCAATCTCCCCCGGATCTCTTTCGGACTCATCTCCGACATGTAGATCGGGATCACGGTTGCAGAGCCGCCGACGCCCAGTCCGCAGATTACACGGCCGAGGTAGAATACGGACAGGGAATGGGAGTCGATTGTTTCGAGGATCACGCCTAGACTGAAGATTGCGGAGCAGAGGCCCATTGCGATCCGGCGGCCGTAGCGGTTCGTTATTGGCCAGATGAGGAAACAGCCGGTGAAGGCGCCGGCTTGTTGGATTCCTACTGCGATGGCGCTTGTGTGGGTTCTTTTGGTTGGCGGGATTGAGAAGGAGGTTTGGAAGCTTTGGAAGGTTAGGACTCCGCCTGGGTGGTATTATAGTATTAATTAGTATGGATTGGAATTGATTGGGATAGATTGGGATGCTGGGATGGGTGGGATTGGTAGGTAGAGAGGTTGGAAGGTAGAGAGGTGTAGTTGTTACTCACCAATTACGCCCGAGTCATAGCCGAATAAAGCTCCGCCGGTGCAGAGTACGAGCGCGAACCAGTATATGCGCCAGTGGGATTTTGGTGGGCGAGCTGTTTCTGTTTCCATTGTAGGAGCTAGGTCGGGAGGGTTCAATCGTGGTGTTTGGGGGAGCTGTGCGTAGGAGGTGGTTGGTGTTGAGATCCACCAGGTATGAAGAGTGTTATACCATTTTGAGAATGGGGAGGAAGATATAGGGTTTACATTTGACATGGTCTAAATAGAAATTGAATCCAAGGTGTCATAGCAAGTCCGAAAGAAGGAATGTAGGGTTGTATGTGGTAGTTAACTAGATGGATGGATTATGTCACTACTGTGATTGCGTGACATTCTTCTCACTTGTCCTCTATCCTTCTTAACTTCTTATATACTCTTACACTCTTATACTTCGAATATTGCGTGATTCCAATGTCATTGGCTCCATTCTCCTTTTTCTCCTTTTTTTTTTCCTATAGTCCACATCAAATGTGGAGACTTAAATTCCCCGCATTTCTTGCCGATGGCCGATGGCCGATTGGCGATCATTTACATGCGTATGATGCTTGTTAGGTCGGGTCTGCTACATCCGATATAAATATTGGACCTACCACTCATACCCCCTCACCTTCTCTATTCTCAAATGTTTCTTTTTGACAATGGCAGCTAAACGCCCCAACTTCCTCGTCATAGTCGCCGATGACCTAGGTTTCTCCGATGTAGGCTGCTTCGGCGGAGAGATCCGCACGCCCAACATCGACCAGATCGCCAAAGAAGGACTCCGGTTTACCGATTTCCACGCAGCAGCAGCATGCTCGTAAGTCCTCCCCACTCAGACCATTAGCTCTCAATAAAATTCACAAATCCCAGTCCCACCCGCGCCATGATCATGACCGGCACAGACCACCACATCGCCGGTCTAGGAAACCTGATCGAATGGACCAACATCTCCGGCCAGAATGGGCCTAAAGGCTCAGCCATGAGCACGGCCCCGCAGCGCGGCATGCCCGGGTACGAAGGATACCTCAATGAACGGGTCGTCGCACTCCCCGAGGTCCTGCGCGATGGGGGGTATCACACAGTGATGTCGGGCAAATGGCACTTAGGTCTAACACCAGAGCGATCACCACACAAGCGAGGCTTTGAGCGCTCATTCGCACACTTGCCTGCTTGTTCCAATCACTATGCCTTTGAGCCGGAGCTGAAAGACAAGGACAAGCTCCCGACTTTCATTGAGGCGAGCTATATTGCCCTGCATATGGAAGATGGGGAATATGTGCGCCGTCTCCCAGAGGACTGGTACTCGTCTGACGGGTATGGAAATAAGATGGTGGATTATCTGAAAGAATGGAAAGCCAGTGGTGGCAGCGAAGGTCCCGATGGACAGGGAGACCGCCCGTTCTTCGCATACCTCCCCTTCACAGCGCCGCATTGGCCGCTTCAAGCTCCGCGCGAGTACATCGACCACTACCGTGGAGTATACGACGAAGGCCCCGATGTGCTCCGCGAGAAGCGTCTACAGCGTCTGAAGGAGTTGGGGATGGTGCGGGATGATGTCGAGCCGCACCCCGTGCAAGCGGAGGAAGTTAAAGAGTGGGAGGAGTACAGCGCGGAAGAGAAGAAAAAGTCCGCAGTTGCGATGGAGGTATTCGCGGGGATGGTCGAGTGCATTGATTCGAACGTCGGGAAAGTAGTCGAGTACCTTCGATCAATCGACGAACTGGATAACACATTCGTGTGTTTCATGTCGGATAACGGAGCTGAAGGCGCCGCCTACGAAGCCTACCCAATGGTGAAGAACGGCGTCATGCCTCATCTGCAGAAATACTACGACAACAGTCTAGAGAACCTCGGGAACGGGAACTCGTTTATCTGGTACGGTCCGCGCTGGGCGCAGGCTGCTACCGCGCCGTCACGTCTGTATAAAGCGTATACCACCGAGGGCGGCGTGCGCGTCCCATTCACCTGTCGCTTCCCTGCGAACTTCAATATCAACCCTGCAGATGTTGTGGTCGGTAAGGGCGGGATCACGGATCAGTTCGCCACGGTTATGGACCTCGCTCCGTCGATCCTGGATATGGCGGGGATCAAGCACCCGGCGCCGACGTACCAGGGTCGTGAGATCGTCGAGATGCGCGGACGGAGCTTCCACCCCTGGGCAGTGGGTCAGGCGGAGCGGATTCACCCGGTTGAGTTTATTCAGGGTTGGGAGACGTGTGGACGGGCTGCGCTGCGTTGTGCGGATTGGAAGATCGTTTTTATCCCCAAGCCTAAGGGCCCCGAGAAGTGGCAGTTGTATAATCTTGTTCAGGATCCCGGGGAGATTCACGATCTCGCGGATGTCGAGCCGGAGAAGTTGAAGCAGTTGCTTAAGCTCTGGGATCAGTATGTGCTTGAAACGGGTGTTGTTCCACTCTGCCCTGATCTTGGGGAGTTTTTGGAGGCGACTGAGGCTCAGATGCCTGAGAATGCATGGATGGAATTTGATTATTGGAAAGATGGTGCGAGAGATGAACCGGAGAAGTTCACTCGTCAGCCGCCGAGGTTCCAGCGGACTGTGAAGCCTTTCTGAGGGAGTGGGTAGAAGAATCCCTGAATCATTCAAACAGACCAAACAAATAGAAAAGACTTACAAGTCTGACGCCTTTGTTTCAGAACATGCAACTTGCCGATACCTTCCTGAGTAACCGCGGGGTAAAGCGATTCACCAGGATACAGAGACATCTATCATAGACACAATAATATCCCCCTGAACCCAGCACTCCCCATCCCAAGAGCACCATGACTCCCAAAATGTCACCAATCATGAAAGGCAAACTAATGTACTTCGACGAAGTAGCCTGGGATAAAAGCGACGACGAACTATCAACCTGGAAAACAACCCTCCTCACCTCAGACTCGATGAAAAGAATAACAACCTTAATCAAAACACACCGAAAAGGCATAGCAGACCAACTCTTTACCCCTCAAAAAGGCTCCTTCAACATGATAATTCGTCTCCGCTTCATCGACGGCGTCTCAGCCATAATCCGCTTCCCAATCCCAGGCTACTCAATCTTCCCAGAAGAAAAACTCCACCATGAAGTCTCCGTCATGCGTTTTCTCGAGCGCAACACAGGAATCCGCATCCCGCATATCTTTCACCATGGCAGCAGCGCCGAAAGTCCGCTTGGACTTGGCCCGTTCATTATCATGGAGTATATCGACCATAACGCCGATCTGGTTGATGCGCTGAATACGCCCGGAATACCAGATGAAGAGCGGCCTATTCTCGATCCCAATATCGATGAGGATAGGCTGCGCTCGGTGTATAATCAGATGGCGGGGTTGTTGCTGCAGGTTGCCAAATATTCGTTTCCACGTATTGGATGTATATCCAATTCTGCGGAAGACGAGTTCGAGGATGAGTGGGTTGTTGAAAACAGGCCGTTGAGTATCAATATGAATGAGCTTGTTCAGGTTGGTGGTGTGCGGCCGCAGGATCTACCGGCGATGACGGAAACATTTGCAAGTGGTGCGGAGCATTTACTTGCTCTTGCGGAATTGCATATGACGCATCTTTCCTCGCAGCGGAATGACGCTATTGACGATGCGGAGGATTGCAGGACGAAGTATATTGCGCGATGTTTGTTCCGGAAGCTTGCGAGGGAGGGACGCCTTTGTTGGACTAGGGAAGAGGGAGTGTTTAAACTATTCTGTGATGATTTGCGGCCCGCGAATGTGCTTGCCGACTCGGAGTTTGGGTATAAGATATCCGGGGCTATTGATTGGGAGTTTACGTATGCCGCCCCGTTGGAGTTTGTGTATAGTCCGCCGTGTTGGCTACTGCTTGAACGGCCGGAGTACTGGGAAGACGGGCTTGATGATTGGGAGCGGGTGTATGAGGCCCGGTTGGAGGTTTTCTTGCAGGAGCTGCGGATGCGGGAGGATGTTGATATTCGGCGTGGGGCTATTGGGGAGGAGAATCGGCTTTCTGGTCATATGCGGGAGAGCTGGGATAATGGCGGGTTCTGGGTTAGTTATGCGGCGAGGAGGAGTTGGGCTTTTGATGTTGTCTACTGGGCGAGAATTGATCGGAGGTTCTTTGGGGAGGGGAGTTTGGAGGATCGGATTGGGTTGTTGACTGTTGAGGAGAGGGATGGGATGGAGGAGTTTGTACGGAGGAAGTTGGCTGAGAAGGAGGAGGGGGGTTTAGGGAGTTGATATTGCACTTTTATATCTTTTTCAGATGTATAGAACGGTTGGAATGGAGTTCTTCGGTATGAATACTAGGCTGTCCGTCCGATCAACATACTACATTCTTCATTTCAGATCATTATATCTACAGCGAATTCTACTCGGAATCGACGGATGGTTTTCCTTTCTGATGTACTTCGTACTTCGTACTTGAGGTCGAAATGCCTCTTCAAGGTGCTGTTTGGCCTATATTTTGCAGTTGCTTGCACCTTCCTATGTCCTCGGCCTAATTTTGAGTTGAGAATGTGGTTTATTATGTAGATCATGTATTCTTTAGGCATGAAAATACAAGTGTATACATATATCATATTTTGTAGTACTTTGTACATCAATAGTCCCTAAGAGTGGCGCAGTTCCATGTAGATCACCAGTCACAGGGAGTTGTGTATATTAGCAGTGTTCTAAGGATCTTCTAGAACCTCTACAACTTCCCAATCCAAGTTCATTCTATTTTTCAATTTCATTTGGAATATTCTGACGAATTCAATCTGATGACCATCCGAGCTCGTCATCGTATCCCCGAGAACCGTGATTGCGGGGAAACCACCCACATCGAATTTCTTTGCGATTACTCTGTACTTTGTATCTTGTACAGAATATGTGTTGTTTACATTTAACCCGGGCTTGATCCATCATGGAGGTAATTTGAATATTCCTCGCCTTGTTCCTGACCCAAACTAACCGTGAAATTCTTATCCACAGGTGCCAAAAGCCCGGGGAGCTGGCAGGTCCGGCCCGCGTCGACGGACAGGGTGTCTGACATGCAGGGCCCGTAAGGTCCGGTGCGACGAAGGGAAACCAATCTGCTCCAGTTGCGATCGACTGCGTCTACGATGCCTCTACAAACCACCCATCGCCCCTAGCGTGGGGTGGGGTTCATCATCAACCCGTCCATCGAACATAAGAACTGCATCGCGGAGTAACACAGCGGACCCAGGAAGTTCAGGCTCGTCCGCTGCAGCCGCATCTGCATCCCGCTCCCCCGATATCAACTTCTTCAGTACTGTGCTCCGCGCAGACGGCCACCACACAATCCCGCCGACAAACACACTTCGGCAGCTCCCTACAGACCAGGCATCCTACCCGTCCGAGTTTGATATGCTTGGATTTATGGGCGGGATCACCTCTGAGCTGGAACAGAAACACCTGGACTTGACAACCGGACTCCCGATGACTTTCACCGCTAGTCCGGCGTCGCAGTCGGTACCCACGACACTCACACCAGGCGTGGATGAAGGGAACTTTTCAGCAGAACGCCGTACTCCACTTACTCCAGATACCCCGTCTGCACCTATTGATAGGACCTCAATTGGCAGCGGTTCGGACGTATCAACTACGCGGCGCAGCTTATCCGACGCTGGCAGTACTTCGTATGAGGACCAGCTGCTACAGCATTTTCTGACCATTGGCCCGCCGGCTGCTCTTTTTGTACCGATAAACATCGAGTGGAAGTATATGCGGCCAGCGCTGCTAGCTCATGCGCGAGATTCTAGTCCGCTTTTGAATGCTATCTACTGCTATGCAGATGTCCATAAATCGATGATGGAAGGGAAAAGATGGCGCTGGGCACCTGCATTTTATAGAGTGTCCAGTTCGGAGATCCAAGCTTGCATTCATGGCGAGGTGACCGATTCCACACTCATCAAAATTTTGGGTGCTATTTTTCTCTTAATGCTGTCCGAGGTATGTTCTGCTTGGTCCTGAGATCGAGCGGACTTGGCTCATATTGTCCCAGATTATCTCATCTCCCGAAATATGTACCGGAACTTCCTATACTCACTCCGGGTACCTTATCCTACAACGATTCTACAGTCGTACCCGACATTGGACCGGTCTCGGTCATCTCCTAGTGTCATGGGTCTCGCTGCTAGATGTGAAGTCCCTGATTGCAGGCCGAGATGGCGATCCTCTTGCTGAGCTCGGCAACATCCCAGAACATAGCATACCACTGAAACCACTAGATATACCAACTTCCCAAACACGCCACATAACAACGCCAACAGACACCAAAGAAGAAGACAGCATAGAAGACCCATTCCTCAGCCCCAACTACCTCGTCTACGAAGCAATCGTAGGCCCAGCATTCCGATTCTTCGCGCAAGCCCAACAAGTCGTCAGACGAATAGTCTGCATCGACCTCCACCACCGCAGCCGTGGAACCCTCACCGACGAATTCGAAGTCCTCCAACTCGCCCACAAAGTCGGCGCAGACCTTGAAACACTCTGGCACCGACGTCCTTCAGTAATAGACGTCTACGGACGACCAGAAGCCCTAACTGATATCTTGAGCGCGCCTGTGGCATCCGAAATCTGTCGCACCTTCCGACAATACGTAGCCAACTTCTTAGCGAACTTTATCTACTTGCACCGCGTTGCATTCGCAATATATCCTCGCACAGACCGCGTCAATGGCGCCGTCAATCAAATCATTCAACTGGCTACCGTTGACTCTACCGGGCCGGACCATCTGCCTGTTAGCTTCCTGTGGCCGCTGTTCATTGCTGGGCTCGAGGGTACGGAAGACCAGCGCAAGTGGATTCTCCATGAGATTCAGCGTATGGCCGCTGCCCACGAAGCTGACGCGGCGCCTTCCGTCACTCGTCACCCAACTGCTGATAGGGTCCTCGTGCTCGTGGAGGAGATGACGAGGCGACAGGACGTGTCACGCACATGGGCGGACTCGAAATGTGTGAGGCGGGAATTGTTCTCAGACTTTTTCATTGTCATTTAGACTCCATGTTCGAGACGAGATGTATATATGACTTTCTAATGGCTCAGCGCTCATGTAACCAGCAAGTTTGCTTTTCTGGTTGACTTTTGTGACGATCTCGTTCATACATATAGACATTTTCTCATGAATTATGACACAAGAACTTAGAACCACTTCAAATGTCCTAAACCGAACCGGATTCAACCGCTCGATATAACACTTTATCCCCACCCATACACCGTGATCGATGCAGTAGATGACCCCGTTCCTTGCGCACATACGCCGCAAAACAAACAGCAGCGACCGCCACAGCCCCAGAACTGATCATCACGGGATACCCGAACTGAGCCGGCAGCGGGAAAGCAATCGTCGAAGCAAAAGAAAGCATCTCGAAAACATTCTGCAGCGCCATTTCCGTCGCAGAGAAGCGGGCACGGGCATGTTCCTGGATATTCTACATAATGCCATTCGTTTAGTACACGCAACGCATAATCCAATAGGTGAATGTTAGAGAAGCAACTTACCTCCTGAACAAGGAACTGAACAGACAAATCAAATCCCCAAAGCCCAACCCGACTCAAAGCAACGCCGGCAATCAATGTACCCGCCACGAACCGCGAGCTCGAGTCCCAAGCTACAAAGGCGACAGCAGCACCAGCCACGCAGGCAAATTGCCAGTTGAGGAACCAAAGCCCGGACCGAATGGGTCCGATCCGGTTCATGATCATAGGCGCTGTCCATGTGCCGGATATCTCGGCGGCCACGGCGCCGATGCGCATGTAGCTAACCTGTAACGAGGTGAAGCCCGTGTCCAGCAGGTATGTGGTCATTGTTGCGCCGAAGGATAGGACTGTTAGGTAGAGCAGGCTCAGAGCGAATGATGCTAGGAAGACGGGGCTGGCTATGTACTCCTTCCAGGGTGCTAGTGTCTCTGGTAAGGAGTTCAGGATCTTGCGAGATGTATTCTGGTGGGGTTCAGAGGTAGTTTCGCTGTTTGTATCATCTGCTTGTGTTGTGGGAGATTGTGTCTTTTTCAAGGCTGGGACGGATTGGTAGACCTGGGCAATGGCCATATACTCGACTAGCACAGATGCGGTGTTCAGGGTGAATACTGTCCAAATTGCGTATTGGGTTGATATGCTGTCAATCAAGGAGATGAATACTGGTGCTAGGAGTTTGCAGAAGAGGTCGATTCGTCTCATTGAGGCGTTCAGGTCTGTCGTTTGATCAAAGTTAGATATTGTAGAGCTTCATGTCGCTTTAGGTTTCTCACCTTGTCGAGGGACATTGATACTATCCGAGATCACAATTGCCTAGTATCAAATTATCAGCGATGTCCTTTCCTATAATAAAAATGTATCATGGGTATATCGAAGAAATTAGAAAACCCAAATATGATTCCCGGTACATACCCAGTCCCGTTCCACAGCCACCGTATTAGCCGTAGCGGCCAATTTCTCCATACAAGCCAGCAAGCCCTGCACAACGAACAAGGCGATCGTAACCGCACAAGAGTCCGTAGACACGGTTGCCACAAAGCACAAGCATGACACTGCGACAGGGACTCTTTGCCACACTACTCGTTTGATCAGCCATTGGCCCTGAATGGTAACACCGTGAAACATAACACGGTGCAATACTCAAATCAACATCGACCTACCAATAGAATGCCTCACAGCCACAAGCCGATCTGAACGATCAACTTGCGCACCCAGCCAGGACGATAGAGCGACGGCGGCAAACGCCCGCACTAGAGCGTATATCGAAGCGTACAGTAGCGTCCCCGGAAATATCGAAGCTAGGAAGAGCACAGCGCCGAATTCAAACATGCGTGAGTTCCATGCTGAGAGTGTGTGTGAGATGTATAGGCGTGTTAGTACTGAGCGGGCTTCTGGTGCTGGGATATCATTTGGGGGTCGTGAAGCATCCGCCGATGTCGGTAACAAATTGCTGGAAGAATTGATGGTACTGATGCTTTCTGATAAGCGCCGGCTAGGCTCTAGGGGCCTTTCGAAATCCATATAAAAGTGCTGCTGGTAATTTACAGCAGATCAGAATGTGCAGGGGTCTAGTCGGGTGTTTATGGGGAGAGCTCTGGAGATTAAGTTGGGTGACGGATCAGCAATGCCGCGGGTGGGCTGAGGACCTTGGAAAACTTCCAGACGGGGTGGAATGGCGTGCTATTTTGTACAGTTTTTATGTTTGATATAACAAATATCTCGAGGTCTCTATATTTGGGTAGACCAGGTTGAATACTATATCTTTTTATAGAGAAGACGATCAATAATTGCAGATCCAGGAAATGCAATAAATGGTATGTGGTATATGGGCCCAATTCCCAATAAATTCTAATACACAACAATAAAAATTACAAGCTATAGACGGTATCCCTCTCTTTAATTCACCCACTTGAGTCCTTCGGGAGATGATGTCGTCGTCCGTCGGGCAATCACCTCGACGACCTTTCGGCGCACACCCTCGCGGTGGGCGTATTTTTCGAGGAAGTAGTCGACCACAGGTCTCCGCGATGCGTGGCCTTGGCGCACAACCTCCTCAATCTCTCTCTCAGAGGGAAGAGCGAAGCGAGCATGAGGGTAGTATTTGTAATCTCCCTCGCTCAGAAGCGCAAGGCGGGATTGCTTGTTGGGGATCACGAAGAAGTCGTTCACGGTTTTATCCGAGACCTCTTCGAGAGTAGCGGGTTTCCACTCGGCCTGGCGGGCAGGCTTGGACACCAGACGGGCATTGACACCCTCAACGAAATCAGGGTGGCGCATGAACTTGGCAGCGATCTCGTGCTCACGCTGGAAGGTCTCTGAGATGGACCACTTCTTGCCAAGACGCATCTGGCGCAGAGTCACCTTCAGAGAGGTCGGGGAGCGGCCTGACAGAGTCTCCAATGTCTTTTGTGCCCACTCCTTGTGCTCGGTTTCCTTCTCCAAAGCCTGGATAATCTCCTCCACAGTGTTGAATCCGAAGCAGCGGTCAATGGCAGTGCGCAGGCTACCAGCCATGAGCATAGGCTCCTCCTCAAGCGGGGGGAGACCAAGGGAGAACTCGGCCATGGTCTTGTTGACAATTTCCAACCGCTCGGGAAGCTCGACGTGATCGGGGAAAGTCAGCTCGGAAAGACGCTGTGCCACACTGCTCAGAACACTCGAGTGCAGGTAGTGTGTGGCAATGCCTGCATACAGAGCCTGGACACCCTTCAGGCGCTCTGAGGTCAAAGCCAGGTATGTGCCGGTCTCACCATCGAGACGCGGGAGGAAGAATGAGCCGCCAACGTCGGGGAAGAAGCCAATTGTGGTTTCGGGCATAGCAAAAACGGTACGCTCAGTCGCAATTCGGAAGGGGGCGTGCATGCTGAGGCCGACACCACCACCCATGGTGATTCCATCCATAAATGAGATAACAGGCTTCGAGTATGTAGCGATCAAGTGGTCGAGGCGGTATTCGAGTCCGAAGAATTCTGTCGATGCTTTTTGTCCTTCCGCTCCACTCTCATTCTGCTGCGCCAGGATGGCAACGTCGCCTCCTGCGCAGAGAGCCTTGGTGCCTGCTCCGGAGATGAGAATCATGTTTGCAAGATGAGATTTCTCCCACTCCTATTCATCCAACGCTTAGTATTGTATGTTTCTGAAGTTCCGGGTGTTCATTCTAACCTTCAACCGAGGGAGAATCTTGCGAGCCATCGAGCCGTTGAGGGAGTTGAGCTTCTTGGGTCGGTTGAGCTCAACGCTGCGGATTCCGTAGATCGAGTTGAACAAAACATCATCGCACTCATCGCCGGGGAGCTCTTTGGGAATATCAGGAGTAGTCGACATCTAACAATAGTAAGCAAGTAAACACTGGGTATCGGGATTCTCTCCGAACAGGGTGTGTACCATAGCTGTTGCCCGAAAGGCAGGGTTGGTCACCTTGGCGCGTAGAGGCATTGCTGAGGGAACGCGCGAGATCCAGCTCGGCGAGGAGACACGATTGAATTGTCGAAGTAACATTAGAACTGGAATATGACGAGAACCAGAGAAGGGGGTTATGTGGTGACAATCAGGTGTTTCTCCGCTTTCCTTGACCTCGGGAGTTTTTCGCTGGATTTTCTTTCCGCTCCGAGGATCAACTCTCCGCCCATAACCGACAAGCTCGGAGGTACATTTCGGCGATATCACCGCAAATTGATGTCATTCTTTCATATAGTCCAAATAAAAGAAACACATAGTATGACTGTGATATAATACAAAAAGCCAGCTAGTTACTGCATATGTTGTAGCCACCAGGCTGACTCTGAGGAGTGATAACGGTCGAAGTATAGATGATCTAATTGTACACAGCTAGATAATGCCAAAAAAAAAAACAAGTAACAGAGAATAATACAATTAAACATTCTTCCATGTAGCCTTCATCCGGCTAAAGTCCAGCGGATACACCTTCTCTCCGTTTGCTGAAGGCGAAAAGAGAGTGTCCACCTTGGCCAAGTCCGTCGAATGCGAAAGCAGGATCTTGTGCAGTGCATTCTTCTCAATAACCAATCTTGCTGTCTCCAAGACATTCTTCACATCCAAATCCTCGACGCTGATAGTTCGTGCGTGGTTGCCGAACTTTTCGACGGCATCAGAGAACATCTCATTCGGCTTCAGGGTAACGAATGTAGACCGGCCCTTGTGATACCAGCCATGAGCTTTGACGAGATTTCTGATGAAGAATGGACTGGCCGCTTCATCGATACCGATGCTGTTATCAACAACAATCAATTCGCCGCGTGAAAGTCGGTGGCTAAGGGCAATGCGCCAGGCTTGGTCGTAGATCTTCCGGGGCAGATCGGTCGAGAAATCACGAGGGTGAGGTCCGAAAGCGACACCACCACCTCGTCGAACAGGCGACATTTTATCACCCGCACGCGCACGACCGGAGCCCTTCTGCGCGTACAGCTTCCTGTGACTACCGTGCACATCGTCCCTCCACTTGGTGCTGGCTGAACCTTGTCGGGTGCTGTCACCCTCGTAGATGACTGCGCGGTGGAGAATATCGTGACGAGTAGGCATCTGAAGTAGCCTCCGGGAGTAGTGGACCAGACGCTGGGGTTCCAAGTCGGGCCACCGGTAGGTCATGACTTGAACAGGGGTTTGGCCCCCTGGCCGTTGTGCCTGTTCGACCTGGACTGCATCCGTAGTTGCCACTGGGGGTTGTGTTGTGGCTTCGGTTGCCATTGAGCGCTTGAGGCATCGTTGCTGTATGATTCGACGCGCTGTCAGTAAGTGCGTCCTTGAACCGGACCGAGAAGAATTCATGGAGTGCACTAACCGTCACCTGCTTCGGGCCTGACATAAGTCCACCAGAGCTGCGGGAAAGCAGTCTCAGCGACCGCATAACATCGTTACCTGGCATTGTAAAATTCGCTGGGTGATCGACATATGTTGGTGGTGTCCGGAGTCTTGGATGGAGCAAAAGTTGATCCCGGGCGGTGGGTGCTAGCAGAATCCTGGCGCTATCCCTACAGGTAGGTACTATGATTTGCTTTAACTACTCTGTACACAAAAGCTACTTGGGCACATTATAATAAATTATCTTATCCTCGAGATATATCAAAAATGTACTTAGTGTAAATTTCATCTAATCAAGCTATGATACAGAATATTAGACATACTAATAAAACTTTTGAAAGGACGAAATACTATATCATCATGCGCCTCTTTCCTAGTCAATTTTGAGCCATTTTCACGCCGATTTCCTACAGCGCCAATTGGTGAGAATCTAAAAAGACTATCAAAAAGACCATTAAAATGTCACATGCGCCGCCTACTATTCTCATGTTTCTAAACCAATATATTAAGGATAAACATATATATCTTTTAAGATTCTTGATGCCTCAGGATTCCTTTCTTGCTTCGAAAGTTTATACGCGTGATCACATTAAGATTCTTCTTTTTTTACCAAAAAGAATCTCGGAAGCAACATGGAGTCATCATCATCATCATTACTTACAAGATTCAGGAATGAAGTAATGCGTATTTTCGTCTCCCCTAGAAGATTCTCCGTTGGCAATAACAATATATATAGCTCCTGAACAAATAATGAAATACGTTCTCCGCTCTGCTATTATTCAGGAACTCATAGTATTCTTTTACACAATCTTAATTAAGTATATATAGTGGTCTACTTGAAATATTCTTCTCCTTCTACTTTACATATCTACAATTAATATAAACTTAATATTTTATATCATAACGTCGGGGTCGATTCCAAATTGAAGGATCGTCTTTTAAACTAGATTAAATCACTCCCTAATGATTTTAGGGTCTTTATATTTCGTACGCTTATAGTTATACGTTTCGAGAATTGGGAGGAGAGGAGAGGATACCGTTATACGAATTTCGTAACCTAGTTTTCGCCGATCGAGCGAACTAGGGTAGCTCTACGCCTTTTTAAGAAGATCTGCTATTTCCCGTATAGAAGAGGGCTGGGGGCGGTGGAGGGTACTCCACGCGAGTCTATAGAAAGTATCTATTTTTGAAGCGATTCCTCCTTAGTTTCAGTTAACTTATAGTTATTAACGCGTGTTTTAGGACGAAAGGTATCACCGGCTAGGCGCCGTTCTAAGGTAGAGTGGGGGACTTCGAAACGGCGCGCCACTTCACGAATTGAAGAGATTTTTCTTGATTATTAAAAGCCTGGATAGCTAGTAAGATCCTACCTTCTTGCTCTATTAAATCTCTAGGGAGTTGAGAACGAATTGGTGGCATAGTGGGTGGTTGAAGAAGTGGCCCACCCGTACTCATGAACTATGTGCGATCTTGCATATACCTGCATATAATAATCCTTCAGCCCCGCACTAATTAGTCAAGCCTTGGAAGCTCGGGGATACCTACCTAGGCAATGATGTGAATAGAATAGACCATAGTGGAAGACTGCAAGGGTTCAAGGCTTAATATAGCGTATTAAGCTTGACATCACCAATGTGTTTATGAAGGTTTAGGAGTACAGGCGCCATAGACAGTAGACATTTCTAGTGTTTGGTTTCATTACTCCGTACTAGGAACGCATTGAGATCTACATTACGTGTCTGAAGAAGGATCAACATCGTGCAGGTTTGTGGCTAGCTGAAAGGCGAAGAGTAATTAGCGGTGTGTATGCAACTTGTCTTTCCATTGCCTTTCACCAGATATGGAACTCCACTCCTGCCAATAAACTTATAGATATAGTTATGCAAGAACCCACAAAGAGAATGGTGGAACGAAATGACCTAAACTCCACCATAGCATATCTAAGCTACTTATACCACCACCTCCGCATAGTTTATCCCGAAATTCGACATAAACGTTACAGAAAGCCAGGCGACCTCAACCAGCAACATGGGCGCCGACGCCGACAAGTCGAAGGAAGTCACCGAGCCGGAGAAGAAAGGTAATACTTATTGATAAACTACAGTACCTTGACCCTTTTCCAATAACATGTCGGCTGACATATTCAATAGTTGTTCTGACCCTCCTACAGTATGACAAGCTATCAAATAGTTCAACTCCCAAGGCAACCGTGTCTCTTCCGGCCGAGTACAGAACTTTGACTTTGCAGCACCTACGATGGTACTTGATCCAAAAAGGTCACTTACCAAAGGAATAGTAAGTCCACACCAAAGTGCAGATCACACTCCGTATACACTTAGCTAAATCATTTCCAGTGTCAACAATACCTTCTGCAAAGAAAATGGCGCTGTTGTCACCGACGACACAACATTCGACACTTATACTCAGATGAACGGTGATTCGGGTGGCGAGAAAGATAACATAGTGAGTCTTTGAAATGCCTCCTCTACGCGGAGGATCTTGCTTATCCCGCCTAGGAGGAGTTCAGTCTATACTACAAGATGGTGAAGGCTATGTCAGGTATGGACGAAATAACAAAGGAGTTTCTGGCCCAAAAATTGGATCTTAGCCTGGTATGACCACGATGCCCATAATATTAGGTCCATCAAACTGACACCAGAAAAGAGAGATCATATGCCGTTCTTGAACCCGACCCTCAACAAGTTGGAGTCGAAATTCAAATCGGATGACTGGAAGGCCACTACGAGTACAACCTCAGCTACGTAAGTTTCCAATACAATTCTTGTGGCGCGAAAATTGATCTAACCCAGTTTAGTCAAGCGGCGGATATGGATGAACGACAATGGGGTGTCGTGATGCGCAATAACGACTTACTTAGTGGTAAATTCTTTGCAGGAGGAGATACCGATGACAAGCTTGCAGTACCCACAACTATTAGTCGAGCTCGATATACTGGTATGTCAAATGAGGGCTCAATATCATCACACCCAGGTGGATGGGTTTCAGCTAAGCTAATATAAAACGCTTGATTGATTAGCGTTTGCTCTTAAGGAAAGAGAAATTCCTGAGTATAATATCACTTTCAAGTTGGCGACCGCACCTCCAAATGGAATCAAGGCACCCGAGGTGAGCATATTAATGATGATGCACCCCATAATTTGTCACTGGTGTCAAGCTAAACGTTCCTAGGTCAAATTTCGCATCCCCCGCTATCAGATCTGTGATAGTTCTAAAGTTGAGGTCTTTGAAACACAAAGTTCGGTTTCTGCATCGATGGCAGAGAATGCATTCAGCCAGACAACCATCGAAGCATCTGCGTGAGTACAACAGCCTACTACTTATATGTCATTGTATGTAGGACTAACTTAGATCCAGAGGAGGCGGCGCTTTTGGTGTGAGCATTGGAGTGAAGGCCGGTGCCACTACCAGTGACTCGAGCAGTTTTGCCAGTTCATCAGCCAAAGATGAACGCCGCATGCATGTATCTTACATGGTTAGTTTCTATCGAAGAAAGAATATATGGTTGACACGACAACTAATCATGTCCTTTAGTTTCCCCGAGTCGACATTTTCTTGGAAGCCGAAGACCTCGAATTGACGAAAGAATGTCAGAGTGAGCTGGAAAAAGTGAGGGACCCTCAGGCGAAGAAAGAAGATGCCGACAATTTCTTCCGCAAGTTCGGTTCGTTATCTTCCTATTGTTTATTACTCGACTGTAAAACACTGTCAGCTCACAAACATTGAATACAGGTCATGTCTTTGTCCCCCGTGTTCAACTTGGTGGCCGACTTTACTCGGTGGAAAAGACCGAAAGCATCGCTGGGTCCAGCAGTGAAGAGAAGGCATCTGCGCTCAAGGCAGCCGCAAGTGCTTCCGTATCTGGGTGGGGATTCCAAGCCCAGGTCAGTGCCAGTCACGAAACAACCCAAAACTCGAAGGTGGACAAAGCAAACAGTAGCTCAACACATTCGATTACGTGGCATGCGGACGGCGGAGACACGCTGCTCTGCAACAAGTAAGATTTTTAATACTCTTTCAGCCAATTGCGCACTGACTAACTGATAAATTCTCTACAGCCCTCCCGCCTGGTGTCCCACTGTCCAATCATACTACAATTGGAGAGTGATGAATGTCAGTATAGTGTATTCCATTGCCACATCGAGAAGCAGAATCTAATACTTAATAGCAAATCGGGATGATCGACATCGTTGAGCTGATTGGAAGAATTCCGGGCTACAACGACATTCCGCAACACTTTAAACGGATATACTACTCCGACGTCCAATTCAAGATCTGCCTGTGGGATTCCTCGGGAGGACCCAACACGCCACCATATCTGTCAATCATTGGCAATGGTAATAGCAGAGCCCTATCGTACCCACCAATGCAGGAACCGAAGCTTACAAACCACAGAACATGTCATAGAGTCCTCAGAGGCTGGCGGCGGGAATTACTCACGTCGCGCCAAAAGACACGCGCTTAAAAAGTCCCGGAGTGGTGAGGAGCACATGGATGCTACGCTTGAAATTAGTGCACTGAAGGACCAGTTGATATGGGAGGGTTCTGAAGGCAAAACACCCCGGGTAAGTAGCTAATATCCTTCATTCTGTTTACATGGGGACGTCGCTGCTCACATTTGACTAGTTTAAGTATGGCGTTCTCTACCCAATGCGATTTGTTAAGCGGGAGTCCAATGGTCAACCGATTTTCTATGGCGTTCGGCGGACCACCTTGGAAGAACGCTACCAGAAACCCAATTTCCTCTATGGGGGGCTTAACGAAGAGCCAAATATCTTGGTAATGTTCAGGAACGTGGATGACAGCAAAGCTGCAGAACGAGCCGATAAAATTGGCTCCACTCATGAAGTTCGAATGGATTTCTACGACGCCCACACGAGACAGCACTATGGATGGTTACAAAACGATGGGGGTATGGCCTACATAGAGGCGAACAGGAGTCACTATGATCCTACAGAGCGGAAGTTCAAGTTTTACTACATCTGATGCGAAATCTTTATCAACTGAAGATCAGGATGGCTATGAATTTAAACGCAGGATGCTCCATCAACTGAAGATACAAACTCTTCTTGGGTGATCTAATAGAATCATTATTTCTTAGTCTGATATTTTTGAAATGAACTGATGTCGAACCGGAAAACAGACTATCTAGCGATTAGTCGATCCGAGGATACTGATGTCAATCGGTCCGCATACCTACGGGTAGAATTTCTGAAGTTCTGAGGTTGTTATTATTGCTAATATAGTTGGAGATTCCTACCATTGAATTTATACTATATAGTCGTTATACGTAGATTTATATCACTATAGAATTAGCCTCCGTGTCTAGGTACGTCCGCGGGTAGTATCCATAGAGATATACTTAGCACCGTCCACTTACTAGTCCGATTTAGGTAAGAGTATTATTATCCTCACGTCATTGCTACATATGTACCTACTTGTAGAGTCGGTCCTCCTCTTCTTCACTTTCTCATTCTTGAAAACCACAACTTCAGAGATACAACAACCACAGCTTCAGAGATACAACAAACAAAACCACAAAGACACAACTACATAATGACACAACTACACAACCACAACCACAACCACAACCACAACCACAACCACAACCACAACCACAACCACAACCATACAACCATACAACCATACAGCCACACCCACACCCACAATCACACAACCACAATGACACAATGACTAGCAACCTCCTGAAAGATACTGAAGGAGCGGATACCTCCACGCTACATACTATCGGACAAGGGTTTTGTGGCACCGTGTGGGCGGCATCGGAGACAGGCCCTGCGTTCAAAAGAGAGGACGGTGGACCTGATCGATCTTTAATAAACGACTTTGAAATGCACCACCGAGTTATCCAAAGCTTCCGAGCACTTCCAACCCTACAATTCCAAACCCAGATTCCAGCCTGCTATGGTTTTATCGAGGCAACGGACCAGAAATGGTGGTCCGTAAACCATCAAAAATTTCCACCAGGCTATACGACACCATGCAATATGATCCAGTCTCAACGTATACTGCCTTTCTCCGACACTACAAGACAACTTCTTATTAGGAAGTACTGTCCCCCAAAGATCATGCAAGAAATCATCGCTAGCGAGCCGAATAGAGACTGCTTGGTGAGGCCATATCTCGGCCGAAGACGGACACGAAAGCCTCATACTACTACATCGCAATTCACAGCGTTTTCTCTACGGAACTTCCCACTTCATGTGGACCAATTCGAAGAACTCGGCATGACAACGGACGATATAAGTCAGTACGCAAGAGCTATGGCAGAAACTCTCGCCATAATGCACTGGGTTGGCGAGATTGATGGGAATGATATTGAGTTTGTCCTTGCGCCGCCTTGTATGGATCCCCCTCTTAAAATGGGGTCTGATGTCCTTGGAGACCATTCGATATGGGTTCTCGACTTTGATTTGTGTAAGAGGATGGCAATGGATTCAAAAGGAGTGGAACAAGCTGCTGCTGCCTTTTGGGGCAATGATCCTTATTATCCCCGACCAGGCATTGAGAGGGATATTCTATGGAGTGTGTTTCGAGAATATTACCTCCAGACCAGTGGGACCTGTATTGAAATTGTGAATGAGCCACACGAGGCAGAGAGACGGCGCGCCCTATCAAGGCTGTTCATTGACTTGGTAGAACAGGAAGGGAAGATGAGGCAGACGAGGAAGGAAAAAGAAAAGAAAGCGAATCTGAATTAATTTCACTATTTCAAGTTTGACATTGATGCGTAGTTGCCTACAATGTATGTACACAATGTAGCCTAACGTACCTGGGTAGCCTACCGTAGAATTAGCTCGACCTGAGACGCGAAATCCATCTCACTTCTTCTATCACTTCCTCTCTATCGCAACTCTTTGTTTACACATCCCACCTTCGACACTGCTTTCTCTCTTAGCTTATCATCTCGAGTATTGACCCTGTCCTTTGCCTAATTCTACGTGAGCATCCTTGACTCTCATGTAAACCTGTTTTGAAGCTAAGTACTAATGACTTAGAGCGCACTATGTCTTCTCGCCGAGACGCCCAGAAGACTGACGAAACTGTGGACTCAGGGATCAGCTCCCTAGCCGTCGCAATTGAAAGAAACCTCAAGCTGGAAGAAAAACTTGAAGAAGAAGATGCCACCCCACAAGACGTCCTTCACCGACTCCTTTCGACCAAATCAGCCATATCAACAACTTCCTCCTTTGCTAGGAGCCAGCAAGCAGCATTTGGCACTAGAGCTCCATTCAGAGAGATCGGCGTCGGCTCTATAGGCAGAGTCTTTGGGCAGCCTGGAACCCCGTGGGCATACAAAGTACTACTCCTTGACCGCACAGAGAAGCTATGGAACAACTATGTTGTACACCTCCGGGGTTAACAAAGCTTCGATGTCTTAGGGGAGCATGCGGGCCTAGTTGAGGTGCCCCGTATCGCCTGGTTTGCAAGTAAAAGGTCAATGTTCTGGGAAGAGAACTTAGACTTGTTTCCTGACGAGTCTACGTTTCCTCGACGGCCACGAGAGGTCTTGTGCATGGAGCGAATTTTTCCTTTGCCTGAAAAGATTAGACATGCCCTCATTGATTCATTCTGCAACCCAGCCATTGCTTCCAAAGCGAAAACAGACCCTGCTAATAAGGACTGTCTCGTACGCGTCCTTTTAGGACGCAGGCGCTTCGGAGCATCGCGGCCAGGGGGGGGTAGGTTTTTTTCGCTTAGGAACTATAAGCTCCATGTAGACCAAGTCCAAGAGCTGGACCTAGATGCCGAAGAGTACGCGAGAAGCATGGCAGATGCCCTCGCAATCCTACATTGGCATACCAAGATTGATGCCATGGACATTGAGTTTGCACTAGGTAGCACCCCTCTAGATCGCAATGCTGTACGGCGTGCACTGCCGCTCAAGGGTGTAGAACGGCTTGTCCCTGGCTCTAGCACGTATGAGCACACTACAAACGCTGATCCCAATTTCAAGAGACGGAGTGTTAGTTTATGGCTGCTGGACTTTGACGCATGCAGTCCCATTACTATGGATAATGCAGGGGTTCAAAAAGCTGTGAAAGCTTGGCTTGAGACCGATCCTTTCTGCCCGCGGCCACATGCAGAAGATGAATATATGCAGAACTTGTGGAGAGTATTTTCAGAACGATATATTGCAACAGGTCGGAAAGTTGCAACTGGAAAGACGTCTCAGAGCTTACCTGCAAAATTCATTAATGGGATTCTGGATGAGTTTGCGCACCGGAGCAGCAAACGGCGCCATTAGGAGGTATCACGTGACTGGTTGGGTCCGACCAGAAAAAGTTCCCCGGGAAGACAACAACATCGGATCCTCAAGGCCAAGCCCATCATAACCCCCAATTCCTCGAATCATGGCCCACTGCGAGCGGGCTTCGAAGCCTCTAATCCAATGCCTTCGCAATACCTACTATAGAGGCGTGGCTGGAGTCCAGCTCCAAACGCGAGCCTTCCAGTCGACCGCCAACGTTCGAGAGCCCGAAGCTGAAACTCCGAGCCAACCTTTCCACAAGGCACCCGATCCCTCTCTTGTGACGAGTCCCCGTCTTGAAAGACGGTTGCTCCGACAGGGAACCGCCCCCATTGGATCTCGTCGTCGCCGTGCCGCGCTCCAAGACTCCGAGAACCTTCCTTTCGAACAACTGCCCTACCAATGTTTCCAAGAAGCCCGGAAGATTTTGCTTGCGGACCGTGAAGAAAAGTTGAAGGAGATTGAGACGATGAGACAGCGCCTTGCCAGACAGGAGGCTTTGTCTGTTGAGGAGGCCGGAGGAGAAAAGGCGAAGAAGTCCCGTGTTACTGCAATGCAATTACACTTGGAGCGCCTCAAGGTTCTGGCCGATATTAACGACCCCCTCGTCAAGCGCAAGTTTGAAGATAATGAAGGTAATCATCTCTGGGTCAACTAATCAAATTGGGCTCAGGCTAATGGTTTGTTTTCTATCGATTCAGGTGACATGTCCAAGCCCATCTACCGCTTTTTGGCCGACCGCAAATGGCGTGAATACCGCCGCAAGATTCAGGTCCAGCGTATCACCCAGATGAACGTCGTTCCCGATGTCCTGCCTCACTGCGACCCCGTCGTCGAAACAAAGTTGTACTTCGGCAAGCGACAAGTCCAAGCCGGTGAATTCGTTGAAGCGAAACTCAGCACAAGCGCGCCTAAACTCGATGTGCAAATGTTTGAGGGAGGTGAAAAGTTGGTCACCATTGCAGTTGTTGACCCTGATGTCCCCAACGTCGAGAACGACAACTTCGATTATAAGACACACTTCCTGGCTGTCAACGTCCCCATCTCGGCCACCTCCACCAAGGTCGATCTTGCGCAGCTTTTGGAAGATTCCCAGGTGGTTCTCCCCTGGCTACCACCTGTTGCCCAGAAGGGAAGTCCCTACCACCGTCTTTCTCTCTTCATCATGGAGCAGAAGGATTCCCAGCCTCTCGACTTTGCCGCCGTGAAGGCCAAGGAGAGCAGCCGCGACAACACTCTGCTTCGCACTCTCCAGTCCCGTTACCACCTCAAGGCCATCGGTGCTCACCTGTTCCGTACCCAATGGGACGACACGACCCTGGAGGTTATGAAGGAGATCGGATTCGACGGTGCCAGTGTGGAGCTGCGCCGCAAGAGAGTCGAGCCTCTGCCATATAAGAGACGTAACCCTTCTTCCTTCCGCTGATCTTGTTTGTCTTCAAGCCTTTGTATTGTACAATTTGATATATGTATGAATATGCACACTGTTTTAATCCTTTCCAACCAAACTCCATGCGTATGCTTAAACAAAATGGGCCCGAGTGCCACACGTCGGCAAACCGTAATCCACCTTTCTGGTATAATGTACACCGTATAATCTTCAAATGTTCTGGGAATCCAGTTGCGCCGGTTTCAACGGATTGGTCACCCACTCCATCTTCGACAAAGGCCATACCCTGGCAATTATCTTTCCATTAATGAGACCCATGGGCACTGGACCGTAATTCCTCGAATCCCTAGACCAGGGAAGATTGTCGCCGGCTAGAAAGACATGACCTTCGGGGATCTGCACAAAACATCACAAGTCAGCAATTGAACCCAACCAGAATTAGAACACAGAACCTACCTGAATCATATTCCCCTCCTTGCCAATACTCGTACTGAGCGGCTTATCTTGACAGACAAAATCCCCAGGCATTCCCACTACCCGCTTGGCCACATGCACGCCTTGAAAGTTCGGGTGACCGTAGCGCACGACATCTCCGACCTCGATTCCTTTTCCGTTGCGGTGGACGCGCGATATCAGGAGCCAGTCACCTCGTACGTCGAAAGTAGGGTACATCGACGGGCCCTCGCTGAGCTGGACAGTTATCAGGTGCTCCCAAATCAGCGCGCAGGCGCAGAACGTGCTGGTGCCATTGAGCGCAAGCCGACCAATGGTGCGCAGATTGGTAGCCTGTATTGCTGACCGGATTAAGTGCTCCATCTGTGGTGAATTGGAAACATGGGATCTTGCTCAGATCGAGCTGCATCAACTGTTCCGCGGTCGGAATCAGTCATGTGACCGTAAGGAGCATTTAAATTCCATTTTTTTGCTCCGCTTTTTCCTCTTCTCCCATCATCAGTCAATCTAGCCTGTGTCTTGAACCAGCAATTGACGGGATATTGCCGTCGCATTGGATTTTGATATCCAGGAGCCTTCCAGCTATATCAGCTGCCCATTAATGTTTGGGTGCTGGGCTGAGAAGGACCTGGATTTTCATTCATGCCTCGATCATTTTGAGCACCTCTACGATCACTAGAGATGGTTAAACAGTCAATATCCTTTACATATACACCCCATACCCCTACCCCCCAATCCCTTTCGGGATGTTCGCTTCTCCAAATGCTAGAGCTTGCCGTCGCCGAAATACATAACCAGGACGAGCACGTGTGGAATATGAAGCAAGATGAACACAACCAGCCTATCTTGTCAGATAGACTGTCCCCCAGTGTGCCTCACTTTGACCCCATTTCATTATGGGACTGGGCTCGTGAGGCATGCATAGTGGGGAGACATCTCTCAATTAGACAATTTATTATGATTTTCGATTTCTCATGCTCTCTTTAAGTTCTTTTGTAGCCTCCTTGAACAACACCAATTGACATTGATCCATGTGTTGGATCAAGTTCACTTTTTAAACCACGAATCAGCATCTAACAACCATGTCAGTCCAAGTCCAAGCAAAGCCAATTAACAAGCACAATACATACCAGGATGCTTCTCAACCGCCTCAATGCCCTCCCTCTTCTTCGCCTTCTGGTGATGATCCAGTCCATACCTCTTATTCCGATCCTCCAACAACGAATCCAGCCCCGCAGGATGAGCTACCTTCACGCTCTCATTCGATACAAAACTGCCCATCAACTGCGGCTGACCCAGTGGCACAGGGTCTCCACGATCAATCTGCCAGAAATGATAAGTCTTGCCATAGATAGGCGCAACATCTTGCATCTCCGCCGTCTCGGCCGCTTCCCATACAGCATCGGGCACACCAGCCGGTGCTGGCATGACCAGCATGCCACTCTTGACCTCGAACTCGTGTGTGTGCCAGAGCTTACGCTCTTCAGTGGGAAGAGTTGAGAAAATCCGCGGCGAGACCATGTATTCCACGCCGATGAGGCGGGCGTTTGCATTGGGCGAGTCGTAGATCAGGCATTGGCGGATATCTGGATGAGATATTAATGACAAGTACTTCGGTCATTCGGTGTTTTTTAGTCTATAAACATGACTGTTGTTACATACCCTCTGTTAAATGAGTGCAATAGTGATTGGCTTCGACGCATCGGGTTGGATCGTTGGCGTAAACGTGGAATGCATTGAGATGTGCGCAGATTTGTTTTACTGGCGTGAAGTCTTGGATCGTTGCAGCTCCCCTTTCGAGGACTCGACTCTTCATTGTGCGTGGATCGCCTGGGAGTTCATTTCCATCGGCGCAACAGCTCTTTCCGGGGTTTGACATTTTGCCGTATGTATGTTGAGTTCAAAGGTTGTATTCGCAAATTGTGAATGAGTGTTTACCAATGGAGTCTTCAAACGACACAAACTAGAATCAATACTTGAATGATATAAATCCGTGAGGCAAGATACTTGAATTATTTCCATTGCATTGACGTCACGATGATTGTTGCTTTCCTATTTGGGACTATCTTACTATTACAGCTGCCCGGGTATTTAGAAGTGACTACAGAATATATAATTGGTGGAAATAAGAAAGTGATGATATCTAGGTATGCTGTACTTTAAGCTGTTAACATTAAAGTTATATATATTCAGGTTGAATTTCGACATGAAGTGTTGTACGAAGTATATTTATTGTATGTTATTCTTATGGCATGGAATACGTGCATATGCTAGAAACCACCTCTCCTTCATAGGGCAACACCTTATTGGAGCGGCTGCGTCAATTGCGCTTCTGATATATTGGGCTTAATCTGCCTCGATAGCTCAAGCGATAATTTCCTTTTTCTCCAACAAGTCATAAGTTGGAGCCTTCCTCATATCAAAATCTCCCCGACCATCAAAACGGTGCTGATCTCTCTTCCGTTGGCAGTAAGCCATTGCTTCATTGCGCACTGTGCTCCACTCAAGTATGCTCGTGCCTAAGGCCTTGTGATCGGCCTTGAGCGTTTCCAAAGCCTCCTTTACCCACGCAACACAATTCCATCCCGGTCGACCCTGTCGGACAGGCGTATTGCGCATAATTTCGGCTACATGATATCCATCCAATACCTTCCCAATCATGATACGAACAAGTAGCATTCTAGTAGCGCTAAGTGAACACTCGATCTCTTCGAAGTGCCACTCAGAGCCTCCTCCCGACTTTGGGCTCTCGTTCGCGTGGTAACAGAAACCCGTGCTATTCTCTCTTTCAAATTTGGGCCCTACAATCAGGGACCAATGGTACCTAGTCAAGATATGGTATTAACCTTGCTGGCTGCTTGAAGCTAAACAACATCATGGATGGTGATCTCACGTGTCTTCCTTGCCTGGCATGGTGGATCTGCCTCCTCGTGCATGGAGAACAACATATATCCGGTCTTTGTTAGAGGGCATTGCAAGTGACGTTAACCAAGATGGCTAAATATTCTGCTAATTGGGCCGATTATTGCTGAAAGGTTGGTCGCAATGGGGTTCTTCTTTAAATCTAGTCTATACCGGGCTCTGTGGAAGTCTTTATATTTTTGTGGCTCAATAGTTGCTCGAAGCTTTACCTAAAGCTATAGCCGCTTTTGAATACGATGTGATTGTGATTCGGGTTGCAGTAGATCTTCCGATAGCTCCTCTTAAAATAGAAGCGAATTGGGCACTTTGCTCGGATAGGTGCCTCGTACGTTGAACCAACAAAAAAGGGACCAATTGTATTTCCAGAAATTCCAACCAAACAAAAAGCCCCTGCGAGTAGGACTAGGCGCAGCATAAAAATAGAAATTTAAAACACCAGGCAATTAGCGGCTTCGCTAGCGTTGAATCGGTTATTAGCGTCCTGCCAGTGCTTCCAGTGTTCACTGGGCAGATACGTAAGGTGTACCTTAGGGGATACGTACATATACGTGCTACAGATGTACGTACACGGATATACATAAATGTTGTAGCCTATGTGTTGCTTTTGAGGTGGGAATCGGGGGTAAATGAATAACTCACACACATACATACATAGTACTGTAGCGTACCGACCAACATGCTGACTCTTTTACCTAGTTAGGTATCTAGGTGTGGAGCGATACATCAAATTCTAAAGTCAGAATGGAAAACCAACGTCGCTCATAGCCCACAATTATCCAAATCACCGAATCACAGGAGTCATTCATAATCAAAGTACGGTCAGGCCCGACCCTTCTTGGTGATCATGTACTCCCCATCAAAACCATCCCAGCCAAATTCAAGCTTTGCACCATAACAAGCACCGCCAATCCGCTAATAATAATCTCCTCCTTGAAGGTCTCTGATATATTCCCGACCATCTCAAACGACCCAACCTCCTCGACGGTCCAGAGCCTATTCCTAAATCGGGAGAGTACCTGACTACTGTCCTGATCCACAAGCTTAAAATCACCCGTCAATGCACCGTCGGGTTCCCAGTGTAGGGTACTTCCTTGAAGTGCAATGCTGTCAAACCCATACGTGCGTGTGAAAGCGCTTGGACGTCGAAGATGGACTTCATGGCCATGCAGAGAGAGTTTGACGTCCATGCTGAGCATCTTGAAGGATGCAGTACAGAGACCGGCATTGCCATGCGCAGAGTCTGGTAACCTGTTTAGTCGGGCCAGTTGCATTTGAGGTGTTTCCCGGCACACTTTCACGGTGTAGAGAGGTGTTTTGTTGTCCGAGTCCAGGAGTAAAAGGGACTTGGTTTTGTAGTGGATGTGAATCATCTGGATTGGGGTTGACATGCCGACAGGTATGAGCTCTGACCAGCAAAAGAGTCTTGGTATAAGCACAGTAAAAGTTGAAAATCGGTGTCGTTTTGGTTTATATCGGTCGGAATTGGGTGTCCTTTTATAGACAACGACCGAGGATTCTACGTATTACACACAACAGTTAATACTCTTCTGGAAATACTTCCGTCCTAAAAGGGTCTTCATCCAGCTGATATAATTTATACATACGCATGATTGGCCATCGAGCATTCGTTAGCGAGCAGACCAATGAGATGGCGTAGTCTGTTGGCCCCCAAATTTCTCTTGACTGCAGCCCGCCAAAGAAAAGGATATTGCGTCATAGTCATAACCATTATTTGAATATTTATCAATTTGTCTTTGACTGCTTCACGTGAATATCATCGTGGGGAATACTGTATGCACAATCATTCCCATCCTCAATGGGCAACTGACCATGTCGGTGACAACGAAGAGATCCCGAGGCCGAACAGGCTGTCGGACGTGCAGGTAAGTATCTTAATATATTGCTATATTCTAAATTGAAACGCGGTAATAGAATCCGGAAAGTTAAATGTGATGAGGCGCGGCCTTCCTGCGAACGCTGTACTTCCACGGGACGAGCCTGCGACGGGTATGAGCTACCCAGTTCCGATGTCCGCAGAGAAGCCTTAGAAAGAAGGGGAAAAAGACGCCTTTATCCGCAGGGGAGACAGAGCTATATAACTAGCGTCCAACTATGTGGCTCTGTTCAGTCCTTCCCAAATCTCTCTCGCATTGAACACCAAAGTTTCACCTTCTTCCAACATCACACAGCAAACGAACTACCAGGATATTTTGGCTCTCAACTCTGGAATCAGACGATCTTGCAGCTTTGTCAGTCTGAACCCTGTATTCTTCACGCTGCCGTTGCAGTGGGTGCCTTGCATCGCTTCATGAGAGGCCGATGTCCCTCGCTTCAGGTTAGCATATTGCTTGAGCCGGGAATTCCATTCGCTATAAGAGAATACATCAAATCCGTGTATCTACTCCGAAGACGACTCGATCAGGCGGGAGACTCCTGTGGCCAAATTGCTTTAATAGCTTGTCTGTTGTTTATCTGTTTGGAAATGTTACAAGGGAATAGAGTCGGTGCTATTGCCCATCTAAGGACGGGGCTTCGCATTCTTTCGATGCAAAAAATGGGCCGACAGACAGATATGTTGTGCTTTGAGTCGACTTCACCCGTTGACCAGGTAGAAAGCATATTCAGCCGACTGGACTACGAATCAGCCATGTTCGGGGAGCCAAGTCCAGTTCTGGGCCTCGCGTCGTTTAACAGCCCGCTGCCAAATCTAATCGCACCAACGGGCTTCTCTTGCGTGACGGAAGCCCGGAACTCTCTGGGCTGTCTATACAATGCTGCCCTTCGCTTTCGAGGGGAGCTGATCCATCTCGCTGCTGTGGGGTTGGAAGACCATAACTTAGATTTGGCAGCTCGGCATTGTATACACCATGCACGCACGAAGACAGTCGACTTAACATTCCGGCCTGATTTGATAGGGCGACAAGCCGGGTTGCGGTTTGAGTTGGAGAGGTGGATTTCCCTTTTCAAAGAATTCTCTCAAAATTCATCATCCGCCTACGCGCAGTCGGTCATCCTCCTTGAGATCCAGCACTTCTATATATACTTCATTATATGCACCTGTCGGAACACCCATGAAGTGGCTTGTGATGAATTCAACGACCTCTTCCGTCGCATTGTATACCTATCCAAGCTATTCATTCATGGAGCCAGCACCGCACTTTTATCGCAACCACCCATAACTTTCACACTGGAATCAGGCGCAGTGCCTTCCCTCTACCTCATCGCAATGAAATGCCGCGACCCAGCCACCCGACGCGATGCTATCTCACTCCTCGAACAAACCAATTGCCAGGAAGGAATGTGGGAAGGCCAACTGATCGCGAGATTCGTCACCGAAATTGCGGACCTAGAAGAGGAAACAACAGGAATCACACCACTCCGCTCCACAGAAATACCCGAGAGTAGCCGCTTTGATAGCATCGTTATGGCTACCGACATACCCGGACATGGCCGGTTAGTATGTACGCGATACCAGCATGAGTTGACGGGATCGCTAGAGATACAGATGACGGAAAGAAGGTTCCGACTGTAAGATGCACAGGTCTACGACGATCGCGTTGGGAAAGAAAATTCTGGAGATGATAGTACAATAGAATGTGTGCAACTTAGATATCCGGAGACAGCTTTTTTTGTTCATCCAGTCCAACCGTTGGAAGCTCCCCCGGAGCCTGTCGGGTGGATCACGTAACCCGACCGGCACACCGCTCTCTACAACCTTGGAAACCACGTGGCAGCAGCCCTCTTAGGCCGCTGCCCCAGCTACAGAATATCAACCTTCTCTTCCCCTTTGCTTTCAGCATAATAACTGGTCACATGTCGTGGTTATGCCAGTAATCCAGAGCCATAACATGACTTGGTTTTGCCTTTTCTTACTTTAGTTTTACAACCCCCACTATCGGTCCCCGGTGCTATAGAATGTGCACATCCACAACAAATTTTCGTAGCGCCAATATCAAGCGCTACAGGATGATCCTTCAAGTAGCACCGGTACCCAGTGCTGCAAGACGGCTCCATCGACATTAATAAACCCTGCAACTCTGGCGTCTGCTGTCGGAGTAATTTCCCAACCCTGTCACACACCAACCATCATTGCAGCCTCCCAGAGCCGTGAGACATTTAGCGCGGCCGATACCATCCACCACCAGTGCCGACATAAACACTATACTGACCTCAATAGCGGGTAACTGCTTCGATGGGTTCATCCGAGTAACCAGGGTGTATCTATCCACTTATGTAGGCAGACCAGACACCAACACCACCCCTATCGATAACACCCTACCCCGAAAAGCAGTGTGTTCGGTTTTCCAAGCTATGACCCCAGCACACACCGTCTTGTGAACAATGCCTTCGTGATCTTCGTTCCTTTTTTTCTTTATTCCACTACGGAGTAGATATTTTCATCCCGGCCGGCGCGGCCCGCTTGTCGGTCACGGTATAGTGGGTTGTAAGGATGCTTATCCGTCGCATTGACTGGTAGATCCGGTACGTGCACCGGAAAAGGAAGAAAGCGAAATCGGTCCTATGATAAGCAAGATCCCGCTTAGTTATTTTCAATCCTCCAATTGATCTTTGTAGATAAGGCGCAATATCAAAATTATCCAGGTGTGTTCTCACTCGGCTACTAGCGGCCCCGAAACTTAGCAAGAAGCGGTATGAATAGATTCGCGTGTTTCCTAGTGTAGTCCGCAGGATTGGGCTAGCGGTCCGTTGAGACTCGTAAGACGCTCGGCGAGTCCTGAAATATTTTAAGCCCAGAGCCACCTGGAACTAACATCCTTGAGTAAAAACTAGAGTCGCTAAACCCTAAATCGCTGATCCTTATAGGACCTTCATGAATATGTCTTAAATCAAGCGCCCTAATAGAGAATAGATCGCTGCACAGGTAATATAAAACAAGCGTTTTCTTCCTGCGTGGCTTGGCCTTCTTCCCAATTGGGTTACTCAAACTTTACAATTCTCCTTCAGCCTTTTACAAGTCTCCACGGGCTGGAACCCGCCCAAAATCCCGCGAAGAGATCTTGCAATTAGCTGCATTCATTCATGATGCCGCAATTGTGCGTTTTGCTGATAGGATATTCGGATAATTTTCGGCTCTACGCGGGTGAAATTATGTCTCCCGTGGTCAGATCTTTTACTGCCTTCGGAAGACACTGCTTATACTCCGTATAGTTATACTACTATACTATACGTCTGGGTTTGTAGTGTGGATCAAATCTTAAAGGAGGCGCACAACTGATCCTCATCTTAATGTAAAGATAGGTAGAAGGATCATATGTGAAAATTCCGCATTTCCCGCGGTATTCACTTGGCTATAAATAATATAAAATGACAGTCTGATAAGCAAACAAATGTTCTAAAAAAGAGAAGAAGGTATCGCTTTTCTACCTGCCATTTATTCCTCCTTATCCTGTTGCTGGATAATTCTTTCTCGACTCCTCCTGCCATCTAGAAAGTGGTGAACAAAAAAAGGCAACTCCACTAGCTCGCCGCAATGACGATGGCCAAGGAAGTTACCCTCGCGGAATATCTTTTCCTCAGACTGCATCAGCTTGGGGTACGAAGTGTTCACGGTGTTCCTGGGGACTACAACTTAGTTGCTCTAGATTATGTTGAGCCTTCAGGACTACACTGGGTTGGCAATGCCAACGAACTCAATGCTGGATACGCAGCCGATGGCTATGCGAGAATCAAAGGGCTATCAGCATTGATAACCGCATTTGGAGTTGGAGAATTGTCTGCCCTAAATGCGGTTGGTGGAGCATATGCAGAGAAGGCCCCGGTGGTTCATATTGTCGGTGTCCCATCGACCGCATCCCAGGATCAGGGTCTTTGTCTACACCATTCATTTGGAGATGGAAATTTCCGACTGAACGCCGAAATCTACGCCAAGTTCACATGTGCTCAGGCAAACCTGAGAGATAAGGAGGCTGCCCCTGCCTTGATAGATGAGACTCTGCGCCAATGCCTGCGCCAAAGTAGACCTGTCTACATTGAACTGCCTACGGACCTAGTCAAGGCCCGGATTCCAGCTGCCAAGCTCGAACGCCCAATTGATCTGTCTGTTTCTCCGAATGATGCAGTTATCGAAAATGCTGCCATTGAAGACATCCTCAAGCGACTGTATGCTGCCAAGCAGCCCTTCATTGTTGTCGACGGCTTTGCCCCTCGGTATGGAATAAGCTCTGAGGCAGATGAGCTCGTTCGTGTCACTGGATTTCCAACCTCAACAACACCATTTGGAAAAGGAATCATCAACGAGACATATCCGAATTTCCATGGTATCTACGCCGGGGCTGCAGGCAAAGAGGAATATGTGCCTTGGGTGAACTCATGTGACCTCGTTATCCGCATTGCACCGTTAAACGCAGACACCAATACCTACAGCTTCACTACATTGACGAAACGCAACTTGACCATTGAGGTGCACCAAAACGGGGTCGAGGTCTGTGGAGCATACTATCGCGGTCTGAACACCAAAACCCTCTTGCGGAAACTGCTTGATCGATTGGAGACATCAAAGCTGCCGCGACTCAGCCCATACCCGGACCTCGGTAATCCTAAAAAGCAACTCGATGACTTAGAAAAGCCGGCCCACGATGCAATCATTGACCACGATACTTTCTGGCAGCGCATTTCAAAGTTCTTCCGCTCTGGCGACATTCTCATGACCGAAACCGGCACCTCGTCTTCCGGTGGACGAGACTTTGTCTTGCCTCCACAAACAACAGTGATCAACTCCGCTCTCTGGCTTTCGATTGGGTATATGCTTGCCGCATGCAGCGGTGCGTCCCTCGCTCAGCGCGAGATGATCTCAGAAAAGAGCCGTCCGGCCGGTCGAACGATTCTGTTTGAAGGCGACGGCAGTCTCCAGATGAGTGTGCAGGCTATTGGGGACATCATTCGCAACCGCTTGGATATAACTATCTTTGTAATCAACAACAATGGGTACACCATTGAACGCTATATCAACGGCATGCACGCAGGATACAACTGGGTCCAGCCCTGGCGATACCTGGAGTCCGCACGGTACTTTGGTGCACCCGAGAACGATCCCGAGTACCCGGTGTTCAATAAGCGAGTCGAAAACTGGGGCGAGTTGTTGGATGTCATGCAAGATAAGCAGCTGCAAGCTGGCAAGGGTTTCAATATGGTGGAGGTTATCATGCACGAAGAAGACGCGCCGACATCATTGAAGAACCTTGTGCGAATGGCGGCGAAGAGAAATGAGGGAGGTGCTGAGACCTCAGCGCCACGTCCAGAGTCAAAGAAGTTAAAGAAGAGGACGGCCAGAGATGACGATGTCGTGATTCCTTCTATCACACGTGAGGTGAATAAGAAAAGGAGGAGGAATCGGAATTGACTGGTTTAAACCTCTTATATCAAACAGCAAGTACCTTTTCTTAAATAATGTCATAGACGTGCCTCTTTCCGGATCTTTCGAGATGTGTATATACCCATGAGACCTTAATTGTATACCTTTCCCTTCTCTAGTGGTATCACAATGCCATCTGTAAAAGTCGCATGACCAATCCCGTTATGACCTTCTGACGGCGCTAGGACCATGACCCATTTTAGCTTTTGCTATGCCAGATCCGGAGGGAATTTCCCCTGCACAGTCGAGGAATTGCCCGGTTTTCGTTGGGGCTGATAGACAGTAAAACAACCAGATAGAAGCATACCACCAGCAAACCCTTTAAACACAGGGGACGATATTAGAACAATACAAACCCCTCCAGTGATTGGCATGCCCCATATCATTGCTTTAGGAAATGCCCAAGCGGCAGTATGTGGCTCAATATCGAGCTTCTTTGGATATATATCGTGAAATTAGTCTCGTTATATCATGAATATCTGGGATATCAACCAGTGAATGATAGTCCTAATGACCGTAACGGGAATACTCCATTTGGATGAAAGTGAAAGGAAGTAAGTTGCCCGTTGTCTCGTGCCAGGAACTGGGTATGCCCCGTCAGTAAAGTTCTCCGTGACTATAACAGCGGCGTAAGTAGTGTCTTGTCCGACCCAGAAGACAACCGGGTTCTAAATCCTATGTAACGGAAAAGATCTTGCACCCAGTAGAAGCCACAAATGCACCTTGGGCTTGGGGATATAACGTAAATTGCGAATACTCGGAGTGTCAATGTTTAGCCAAATCCACTTCGCGTCTCATAGGTGAATTTAAGCATCGCAGCGCGAAGTTGCCGAAAGCTGTCTGGTCTCCCAGGTTGCT
This sequence comes from Penicillium palitans, assembly GCA_019190355.1. NCBI lineage: Eukaryota > Fungi > Ascomycota > Eurotiomycetes > Eurotiales > Aspergillaceae > Penicillium > Penicillium palitans. The sequence continues at coordinate 189,082 of JAHAQQ010000033.1, forward strand.
TCCATGTTGTATATAGTTGGTATTATTAGTATTATTTCTACAGTGTCAATTTCCAGTTAACACAGTAAAAAGAAAGCGATTTTCTTAGGGTCAGGGCTAGAATTAGAATCAGACTTTTAGGTAAAATACCCTATATTTAATCGCCTACCTCCATGAGTAGATCCGTATTTCACATGATGCTCTGCACCAATTATCCAAAATAGTGATGTGGATGGTGGCTATAGGTCTGCTCACGAACCATTTCCTGTCGAGCAATCTTAGCGCCAGCCATTGCTAACGGCGTTAACTAGATTATAATCCCAGCAACCCCTGTTCCTGTCACCTGACCAAAGAAAGAACCCCTCATATATCTTGCATCCCGTGGATCTTACTCCTGTATTCTTCTCTCATCAATCTTTCCTCTGTTGACCAACAGCAACATTCTGCCATTCCATCAGCTGCATCTATCATCATGGATTTATTCCGCTCCGATTGTCTGGAATACCGCAGTTTCAACTCTCCTGAGGATGACGACTTCTTCCATTCCATCCAGAGTGATCCGGTTGCCTTCACAAACTCCTGTGCATCACTGATACGACCCGTGGACCGCCAATTCACCCAGAACATCAGAAAGCACCTCATTGAGAACTCGCTGTTGTTTGTGATCATCTACAAAACTACCGATAATTCGGGTAGCCAGATTGAACCTGAGCGCATCGGCACACTTTTCTTGAAGTCCCCAAGTCCAGATATGGCCCATCACCGTTGCTCGGAATTCGGTATCGATATAAAAAAGGAATATCAAAGCCAGGGATATGGCGGTGAGGCAATAGACTGGATGCTTGATTGGGCATTCAAAAATGCTGGTTTGCACCGAGTGGAATGCAATGTTCTCGGTTGGAACACTCGTGCACATAAGGTTTATCAGAGATTTGGCTTCCAGGAGGAGGGTCGCAGAAGGGAGTGCTTGTTCAAGGATGATAAATGGTGGGACGAAGTGCACTTGGGGATTCTCAAGAATGAGTGGCAGAGAATTAGACGGGTACAGGCCACCACGCAAATATTTGCCTAGTACTGTTACTGCGGAGATTCACCTGGGAGCCAAAATCATCTTAAATAGAGGTACCAATGTAGCCATTCATTCAGCACTCTTGACCGCTGTCCACTCAGTGAAAGACTAGCGTCATCATCAATGTGGTGATCTGCACATGGCAGAATTTACCCCTTAATGTCTGCTGTGTGATGACTTTTGGCTCCTGAGACCTTGGTCCTGCTTGCTACACCTTATCCTTCACCTACAGAAGCCTTTACTTGACCAAAGACCACATTAACTCAATAGCCAAGTCCGAAGAAACATTGAATACTCGTAAACATTGTTCTAATGTAAGCAGGATTTGATGACATTATTTGCTATCTACTGATCTCAATCCAAGGGTCACAGGAACAAAAGCAGCTCCCATCAAGAAAGACATCTATCCATCCAGGTTCTTTAAGTACCGGTAGACCTCGACAAAACTGACGAGCCATTCTTTCTCCATCTGATTGTGAGGATCCCAAAAAAGGGAGTCTGGCCGCCAGTACCCTTTGTTATCACCAAATTTGAACGCAGTGAAATAGGGCCCCTCTAAAGATACCCGTTCATTCTCACCAAGCGGTTCGGACCACGGAGTATTCACCGTTCGAAGAAGATCACCATCTTTGTTGGCTGTAGGCCTCCACGCAAAATTGGCTCGTTGCTCTGCCGTCTCCGGAGACGAGATATAAAATCGTGGCATTCCATCAGCAATGATTCGCACCGAATTTATGATAGAAGAAGGGTGCGAAGTGCCATCAGTCAAACTGGTTTTGTTGCTCGCCACAACCTGATCACCTGCTATCAGACCGTGCTTTTGCATCATATGCAACAGTATGTCCAAGGCCGAGTCGAACGGAATGATTCCCAGGAAGTCATAACGGAAATGTTCGGAAAAGACGAACTTCTCGATCGGAGCCCGCATGATTTCTGAGGCAACATGTCGCAACCGTGACACAATGTGTGCAGTATTTAGCCGAACCTCCTGTGTCGGGTCCAGTGTCCGTTTTAGGATATCTGAATTTGCTTCCAACATATCAGCGGTCCAGCGAAGCTCCGAAGCCCTCAACTGGAATAGATTGGCTTTTGCTTTCTGTATGTCATGCCAACATTTCTTCTGCTCTTCGAAAGAATGGAATGTCTTGAGATTTCGATCCTCAATACCGTTGGAGTAATCAGGAGCACCGAACCGAGTCAGGTCTGTTTTGCGCCAATGAAGATTGAGCTCGTCATGAATGCGGTCCTTCATATAGTTCCAGATATAAGTCTCTCCATATTTCTGAGGCCCGACACAGTGGATATTTGTGCCAAGATAGTTTGCTCCAGGCCAGTAATCTTGTACCAGTCCCTTTCCCACTGCCCTGAATATGTCTTTGTAGAGGTGGGCAGCGAATTTCCACTTGGCGAGAGTTTCTGGGTCGGCACCGAACATGTTGCAGCAGATTGGATGGGACATGATGCAGGCGTCCACTCGAGCATTGTCGTAGCATAGCAGCTTGAGGACGTCCCAAACTCGCAGGTCATCGATGATTTGATGAGCGAGCTCGGTCGGCATAGCCGCTATATTGCTGACTATGGAACTGGTTGGTGTTTTTTGATAACTCATTTTGTCACGTCCGTTGTCTTTGAAAAATGTCATGAAAAGAAAGACAAGGGAAAGATCGCAAAAGATCACAAAGGAATGTTGTGGAGCCTCATGCGATGCGGCTACTTAGTGGGGGCTGGGAACACTAGCGTTGAGTCATCCCAAGCTTCTACCTATCCATCTATGCCTTTCTATCCTGTTCGGTATTTTGTCCAGGGGAAATATTCAAACAACAAGATGAAGGAAGGGCTCCCAGAATTGCATCTGGCAGATGCAGAGACAATCGCACAGCGCTTGCGACAAGACCAGCAAGCCTGCAGAGAGAGAAAAGTGCCTAGTAATCTCGCAATCCAACTATCTTCTGTTACGGAAGATATCTTTGATGAAGTGGCCTGGCACCTCACTCCACAAAGCGAAGTCTCCAAAGCATTGCGATCGACTAGATGCAAGAGCATTATCCAGGGCATCAAGACCTACCTAGGCCAATTGGAAGTAATGACCAAACCCGAGGAACAAATTTCCATGGATAGTATGCATGTCCCAACACCAGAGGAGTTGGAAACAGCACTCAAAGTGTTAGACTATCTTCAAAAGCACAAAGTTGTTGCTCCAACAGAGCCTTTGTCCGAGGTTCTTCTAGCCGTGCGAGGCCAGCTCTCCATGGATGACAACACCCGATACACACAACATGAACGATTTCAGAGAGCCGACCCACCAAAAGGTTCAGGTGCGAAGAAAAGATGCTACATCTGTCGGTATCGCTTCTCGCCCACTGAGTCTCACGAACTATACCCGTCACTATGTCGCCAATGCGGCATGTTCAATGTCGGCTGTTCGAATCTCTCCCTACCAGAAAAGCTAGACATCACTGGTAAAATCGCGCTCGTTACTGGGGGGAGAATAAACCTGGGTTACTCCACTGCATTGAGACTCCTCCGCTGTGGAGCCAAAGTCATCGTATCCTCTCGGTATCCAGCGGACGCTGCAGTTCGATATTCCACCGAGCCAGACTTCGCTCAATGGGAGAAAAGACTGAAGGTAGTTGGTGCGGACTTCAGAACAGCAAATGATGCTTTCCGGCTGGTACATATTGTGAAACAATTACTCCGTGCTTGGGATGGCGAGACTCCATCTAATACGCCACAACCCCTGGATATACTTATAAACAACGCCGCGCAAACACTCACCGATCCAATCAAAGGGGAAGTGAGAGCCATTTCAAGAGAGGACCATCTAAAAGACCATCCACAGACCATGGCTCTACTTGCAGAATCCGAGAACGACAGATACACACCCCGTGTAAGAGGAGGACAACAAGCAACCTGGATCCCACGCATTACGAACAACAAAACCCAGCCTCAAATTGAAGGTGTAGGCCGTACCCATGCTACAAACCAAATTGCCACAAAAGGCCTTCGAACAACCGACAATGAGGATGAAGAGCCCTCAAAATCATCCTGGGTCCAGTCTCTCCACGAAATCCCTTACTCGGATCTAATAAGTGCCCACTCGGTCAACGCCTTTGTGCCTCTGATCCTTTGTCGTGAACTCCTCCCAGTGATGGGCACTTCACCTTCGCCCTCCCCGCTTTCCCCATCCGCTCCATCTACACCGGCGGGATACATAATAAACGTCTCATCTCGCGAAGGAATACTAGAAGATACGCCCCAGTCAAGCAGCAAAGCTGGACACCACGTGCACACGAATATGTCAAAAGCAGCGATCAACATGATAACAGAGACAGAAGCACACGCTTCGTGGAAGGGACGGCGTGTTGCTATGAATTCTGTTGATCCGGGGTATATGAGTGCTGCGCCGGAATGCCAGACTGACGAGGGGTGTCCGATTGGATTTGAAGATGGTGCTGGGAGGGTTTTGTGGCCTATTGCTGTTGGGGAGGTTGAGGGAAAAGCTGTTTGGGGAAGGTTTATGAAGCACTTTCGGGTAGGAGTTGCCATTACGCGCAGGGGGTAAAGTAGATACATTTCAATAGGTGCAAGTGAGAAACATCACGGAGTATCGAGATCACGGGAGATTTCTGTTAAGATGATCCCATCTTCTGTTTGCTTATAAACTAAGCGCTTGTTTGTTAGATTCAGGGTATAAATACCCTGCGCTTCCTAGATTGAATACACAAACATTCTTCTTCATCTACTTCCTCCTCTCCCTCAGTAGCTAGCAGCTACGATAATCTCTCATCCACGGTGTCTGAGGTGGTTTTGACGTTCAGATATTCTTTAGCGCCAGGCTAATCCCCACAGCCCGAGAAGTACTTAATCGTCCTCTTCCGCCATCACACTCCACATGCTTCCCTTTCTTACTTGCCAGTGGGGCGGAACCGGATCCCAAGGACGAAGGTGGGAAAACGCCTCTTATGATCGCTACCCATAAGGGGAATGTGGAGGCGGTTGAGCTTTCGCTTTCTACGGCGCAAGTTGCGGCTGATTTTGATTTGACGACATTGGGTGTGTCATTTCTTTGTGAGTCGAGGTTGAATGAGACTATTATTAGGCTTCTAGATGAGTATAATAGGCGAGACCGCGGTGCCTCTGAGTCGAATTGTTGAAGACTTGCTGGATTTGGTTCATTTCTAGAAGAATCAAACAAAGCCCTGGACCACATAGGATGAATAAATATCGACCCCTGGTCATCCATGTCAATGACAGCGTCTATCAGTATTTCAAGAGATAGGGAACAAGTCAGGATGAAGGCAATGAAAGGACAAGTAATGATCCTTTCTACATTAGTCGAATTCACCAACGGTGAAACGAACCCTCAAATGATTGCTCCCTCCACTGTAGGCATATCTATATCCCATCATCCTCCTGCTCAACAGAACTCTCCGTGACATATGCATCCCACGCCTCACAAGTAGAATTCAAAGTATCATAATCAATCAACTTCCGCGCTTCTGAATACCTCTCCAAGAACTGAATAGCAAATCCCTCGGAAGTATGCCATCCAATATGGCAATGCATCAGCCAAGCGCCGGGATTATCAGTCTTGAACGCAACAACAAGATATCCAGATGCAGGGAGCATAGCCACATCCCGACGGGGCGGGTTCGTCAAGCTCGTGATATCAGATGAGCTGTACGTCCCCGTTCCCTGTGCGAGAATAAAGAAGTCATGGCCGTGCAAGTGGATAGGATGCGGGACAGTCAGGGCAGTTTCAATGACCACGTAAGACCACTGGTTTGCGCGCGGGAGCACGACCACGCCGCTTTCGGTGGTGAATGATGTGTCGTTGTTCCAGACTTGCAGTAGTGTCGGGTTATCCCAGTATATCTGCATCGATGTGCCGTTCATCTTCCAGCGGAAGAGACTTTCGGAATTTGTACCTAGTGTGACTGGCTCGCTGGAGTTGTAGTATGGTGCCGATGCGCTTTGAGACAAGTATGGGACGAGATCGGAGACGTCCTCATCGTCACAACTATCGGTGTATGTGTATGCGGTTGTGGTTGGTGTCGATGCTGTGCTGCCGTAATAAACAATTCCTTTGATGTTGTCTGTGCTGTCGTTGTCGGAACAGGCGGATTGGGGGATTGCGCGCATCCAGAAGCTGTCATTTCCGGTGGATTGATCGGCGTTGACCACAATATCGTACCGCTGGCCTAGATGAAAAGAATGGTTAGTCATATATATGTAGTTGGTAGGTAAATGGTCTCCTACCCATGCCGATGCTCAAGACTGTGGTGTTGTATGGCTCGATAGGTACCAAGTCCATAGCCATGACCGTCAAAGTATGATTGTCAATTGAGAACTTGAAGTGGGAGTCAACCGCAGCGTTGATGAGACGAAGGCGATAAGAAGTGCCTGCAGTGAATGATGTGTTGAAACGATAGCCTGTTTGGCTGGTTGAATCGTCATCTCCATACACATTGGTGCCGTTGATGAGGCCATTGTCCAATGTAGGAGGGCCACTGGCCTGGGCACTGGCGTAGAGCTCATCAACAGTCTGATGACTCCAATCATTGAGGAACAAAACTCCTTTGTCCACATCGTAGTTCTCAGTGGCAGGTCCGTTGATCACGATTCCACCGAAGACACCTTCATAGGCTTGCAACCCGATGTGAGAATGGTACCATGATGTGCCATATTGTGTGGCTCTCCACTTATAGGTCGTTGTCTGTCCTGGAGCAGTAGGACATTGGGTGATGGAGACAACTCCATCGTTCTGATTGGTATAGTTCTGGCGGATGCCGTGGAAATGAATGCTAGACCCATTCACTGAGGTCAGACTGTTGGTGACATGAACGATAACATTGTCACCCCAGTTGGCCTCAATGGTAGGGCCTGGAATTGACCCGTTGACTGCCATTGCTGCACGAGAGTAGCCATCGGGAGCAACTGTAACATCTTCGATGTTGAGGTAATACTCTTTGGTCACGCCTGTCGTGGGAACGACATCATAGTAGTTGGTGCTCACGTCGTAATTGCACCAGCTCTGTCTATCACTGGCAGTGTTCCCAGAGCAAACATCCCGTCGAAGCCTGGTGTGCCTGTTGTGATGGATCGAAGTTGCCGAGGCTACTCCCGCGACGGCCAAAAGAGCGGTCCAAATCTTCATGATCGCTTGATGCCGGTCAAGAATGCTACCAATTGGAACAGTGGCAAACAAAAAGAGAGTAAATCTATAGAAGAATGGGGAAAAAAAGAAAAATGGGAATAACAACGAATGTGATATTGTTGGAAATGACTGTCGGATGATCTGTAGAAAGGTATTGTAGCTACAACCCACCTTTTATCAACATATAGAATTCCCCTGGTACTATACCATTGTGATGCCTCACAAGCAAAATTGGAACTCGTCTCGATCATCCAGAGGATCAACAACCTAACAAAATCCATGACATCTGATTGGACTCGGCTTGGATGAACGTACAAGGGTGCGTAAGCTCAGAGCTAGAGTGGCCGATCCGTGCCGATCCGTGATAATCCAGAGGTTGCTTATTTGTGAGGCTATTTTTACTGCACGAGGCTATCGATCTAGAGGTGGGCCTGCACGATTGGAGATCAAACCCTAATGCAGGCGGTGGGCCTGCACGATTGGAGATCAAACCCTAATGCAGGCCACCGTCACGAATTGCGCGGCGTAGAAGTTCTAAGATAGAGCAGAGATAAAGGATAATTTCCAAACCCCATGAGAATACCGCAATTGGAAGAAAGGTTCGTTAAAACCTGTGACTATCGCCATACGTTGGGTGTACTCTCCCAATTGGGATTAATAGACTACCTACAACTCGGTCAGGGAATGCTGTTGTAGCGTATTTCCTCTTATTTAAAGAAAATGCGGCATAACCTACAGACTGCAAGGTAGTTCTAGACAAATGCCCCGCGTTCTGCCAAGTTAATTGACATCGTGGTGCCAGGTACCACGCAGGTACCAAACAAGAACCACGCGGACCACCCGCGGCATGGACGTCAGCCAACGCGCGGCCGGGGCTCGTCCACCCACCCAATTTTGACAACTCTCTACAGATCTATATTTTTCGATAAATCATGAAAATTTCTCAACGGCGATTGGGTACTGCGTGTTCACCTGAAACTTTGACTAAGCGGAGCACTGCCTCCGAGGCACCAACACGCAAAAGGACTATGTATATAGAGGATGAGAACAAAGTAGTCAAGTTCCTGCAGAATCTTGTGCAAAGTCAAACCTGAATCAACTTTCCGATTATCTACTATCAATCATGTTGCGTTTCTTAGTCTCATGCACCATGCTGTGCCTGGGAGCATCCGCGTACGCTCCTCAAGTCGCACGGAGGACTCCCAGCACGGGTGAGCAGTTCGGGCTTTATGCGTATGGAGAGGCGGTCGGTGGACTCTCTCTGTTCTACGCAGATGGTAAGCTTTAGCATTCACCGACAGAGTATATGGAACCATATTGACAAGGTGCTAGGCCAGGCTCAGATTGGCGACCCAGCCAACTCAACTGCTTCGGAGGTCTCGAGTGTATACTGTTAGTGATAATTTCCACCCTACAGTCATGATTATACGTTAATACGGGACATACTAGTCGAGTCCTCGTCCTCGGATAGCACTTGGGTCGGCAACCCGAATGGAACCACCAGTGGAAACGACAGCTGGTCCGATCAGATGCTTTACATCCCCGATTCATCGTCTTCCAGCCACCAAATGGGCTTCACGTCGAAGAATATGTCGAATGTTACTACTACGGGTTTCATCTTCTATGGAAATTGGGTGATGGTGGAATCGGATTCTGGCGAGATCTCTTCCAGCTTCTATGTTAGAGAGAACTCCCAGGGCGAAGGCATATATTCCTTGCTGTGGAATGTGTCTGATGAAACAACTGCTATCCCAGTGTCCTTGCGTTCCGTAAAGCCTTCTAACGCTTGAGATACTGGTTGCGAGGAGAAACGGCGATGCACTTAGACATCTAGGTAGCAAGGTATCAAGGTCGCAAGGCCTTGTTTGCCTGCTTGCAGTTAGATAGGTCTCTCTCTTGGTTCCCATGGAGCATATAAGGGGCTCCATGCCAGTAGATAGATTATCATCAACGTTCACTTCTGTCGATCACCTTGCTTCCACATTGTAGAGACATAGCTGAGTATGTCCATCAAACAGGGTTGGCTGCTGTGATGATTTGACTTTGATTCAAAGGGACATAATTATACATGTAAATAGCAGCATAAAAACAGCTTCCGTATTAGGCTAGTACATGCATGGCCTGTAGCACTTCTAGAATGCTGTGAACACAATATTGTCACGGCACAAATGAGAAAGAGAGATCTAGACTGTTGTATTGGCTATTGGCAGGGAGCTGGGGAAAAGAAGGGACAGAGGAAGAACAAGCTAACTACAATCCTCGCTATCAAACAGGGACACCCGATCACAACCTCATTAAAGGAGGGCTCCCGGATTAATCCTCCGTAGTCAAGACCTCCATTTCTACCTAACTAGGACTAGTGCTATTTCATACTGCAAACTTTGTTTTTGAAAGTGGGGTAAGGTTGGGCCCTACCGCCCACGTGACTACCTTAATTCGATTGACTGAATACCAAATTCCGCCTTTTGAGGTAAAGTTCTGCCGTTTTAAACACCCCTTCCATAACCCCAAACGCCAAGACCAGCCACTGTTTTATAATTTCTCCCAAAATCCTTGATTTTGATGAGGTATGTATACTGTACTCCGTAGATGCTATATATATTTTGCCGCTTGAGCCATTTGCAGGGTAATTAGTGATTTACTCGATATCATATCATGAATTATTTCAAGCTTTTAGATAGTGAAGGGAGGGAAACCGCCGAGGTGTGATGAAAAAAAGAAAATTTTTATCCCGTCTACTCATCCTCGCTCACCTCTCTATTATTATTCAACGAGCAGATGAAATTATTTTGTATGAATGGTCTGAGCCATGCTGGGTATGTATTGGGAAATGCGCCTCACTGGCGATCCTGCAGTTTCTACTCCGTAACCCGGCCCCCATTCCCTAGATTGTTTCAGGTCGCATTGACCACCGTCAGCGGCAAGAGCGAATATTCGCTATTAGCCACATTACTATGTGTGGTAACAATTTTCATATCAATTCTATTTACTTATTCCGTAGTGCGCTTATGAGCACACCTCGTCTGGGCATCAATATACCCGGAGAAAATGGAGAGACTGGCGAGAATGACAATGTATGCTAAGACAGGTGCGAACAAGGAATCGAATGTACATAGATCTATATCTTTAGGGCTGAGCAACGTAGCCTCAAATAATAGAGCCCGAGGCGACATTTAGGAAGTTGTCCATTACGGATAAGTGTTCCGCCGTGCTTACTTTGTATATGTTATGTATTCCGCACCTAGGTAGATAATTACCTATATAGGCAATGATCAATGGCCTCGACGTTGTTTGAGTGTTTACATACTGTCGAACTAGAAATATGGCCCGGATCTAAACAGGGACTGAGGTTTTTGTTATGGTCTAGTGGTAAATTGGCTGTATTATTTCCCACACCAAATTTAGCACTTTCGAAGACCCCTAACAATGAAGTTAAGCGCTATAAAAAAAAAGAGAAATTAAAAAGGATGCGTGCGAAAATCCTCACCAGTGAGCGAATCTAGACAGTTTCATAGCAGAATCCCTGCCACTTTCTTAGAACAGCACCATAGTATTCAAGGGAAGGACTGTATCACCTAAGGGTTTTTGCTTCTAGATGAACCGACTATGTAGTATATTATTCTAGGTTGCCGTCAGTGCTGGCTAAAATTACATTCGCGACCCTCTGAGTACAGGTCCAGATGTGTATTTTCATAAAATGAAAGGGGCAGTGCATGAGGCTGAAGGTAAGAATGAAAACCTTGGAAAGGCGATGAGTGGGGCCGAGAGTCAACCTTGGAACCTCAGAACCTTAGGTCCCTGACGGCCCCAGGGCAAGCCCTTGAAGACAAAACTACCCAGAAAAGGAAGTGGGTAGGTCGGTGTATTCAAATTACATACTCTCTCTCTCTCTCTCAGATACCACCCACCCACTCACACAGAACCTCTGGGTCATAGACCTTGCATTGCGTCTATTCGGATGGCATCAGAGCCTCTAACTTCAATATGGTAGCCCAAGAACGCTCTCCTGAACGGTTGGGCAACTATGCCTCTGTTGCAAAAGAGGAAAATGAGAACGGTAGCAATCGAAAATTGTGGGCGCCGTTCTTTCTACGCCGTCCGATCATGATCGTATTTTTGTTCAGCTTCCTGTCACTCTTCGGCACACTCATTGCGCTTTATGTGTACACCGAACGCCAGGGTCGAAGTTTGGGAATTAAGACTGATGGTGATCGATACTATTATTTATGGACATATGGGCCGACCGCGGGTACGTATGCATATGACTTGACTGCAAAAAATGTTATCTAATGTTGGTTTAGTATTTACGATTCTCACAGCCGGCTGGATGCAGGCTGAATACCGCGCCGCACAGCTCATGCCATGGATTTTGATGCACCGGGGTCTAACACCACCTTCGCAGAGTATCTTCCTCGACTATATGTCGAAATGGAACGTTGTATCGCTATATCAATCCTTCAAGCAAAAGCACTTTCTGGTATCTCTCTGTGTGGCAGGCTCGCTGCTTCTTAATGGCGTGACAGTGTTTTCAACGGGCCTCTTTGAACTCGATTCAGTGCCCATCACTCGTCCCTCGAGCCTGACCGTCCCCAGAGCGTTTAGCGGGGCCAATTATACGGCGACTGTTTATGACTCCCGGTCATATGCCGCATGTTCTGCATTTGCTGCCCGTAATTTAACACGTCCTTTCGGTCTCCACGAACCATACATCTACACGCCTTTCCAACCAGACAGCTCATATGCGACCGGAAACAATACCATCCCAATAGGTCCGAAATATCAGGCGGATATAGAAGTCATTGAGCCTTCCCTTGATTGTCAGAACGGAACTGTGACTTGGGGGTCCGGTCTCGTACCGTCTCCAAACTTGAATGGTACAGGCGACCAAACATACGTGAAAAGAAACACCACAATATGGTCAGGCCCGGACGGATGTACTTATAAGATTCCCGTCAGCAGCATCGAATCGATACTGAACAAGAAAAATATCAGCATTGAGATGCATCTAACCGCATGCGGAGGCGAAAGCGCCAACTCCTACGCTGTCGGCAAGAATTTGCTTGTCGACTGGACCGTTGATTGGCGAGTTTGGGCGGCTGTCATCAATACGGTTGGCGTTGAGCTCCCGAAAAATCAATCGCTGCAATCGGCATGGAATACCCCTCCCATTCACCTGATTGTCTGCAAGCCCAAGTATAATGCGTATCGCGGCCCAGTCAGAATCTGGCGTGAGCCTGGACAGAGTGCCATATCAGCAGACATCCAACCGCAGCACTTGAAGGTCACAGAGGGAATCGCGAATGTGTCACCAGCAAAGATTTTACATAGTAGCTTCCGCTCCTTGAGTCTTAGCGAGGCCTATGGGAGTGCTGTTATTTCGGAGGAAGAATTTCACTTTACCGGACACAAGGGCACTCCACAAGAGGTATATTGGAATGATATGCCGGCATTTACGGATGCCATGCAAAATGAGTTCTCGTGTCTTATGCGGCAGGTCATGCAGTATGAGCTGCTTCAATCTGACCCGCGCAATATTGAGGGGACAGAGCAGTTTACTGAGGAGCGTCTATTTGTCCGTCAGTTGTCATTCTGGCTGATGGCAGCTCTACTGGTTTGTTTGATTGCCATCGCCACTACCCTCCTTTGCTTCTTTGTCCCGGTTGCTGTGTGCCCATGTGACACTGGGTCCATTGGGGGAATGACAGCTGTCTTTGCTCAGAGCCCAGAGTTCATGACCTCATTCATAGGATCACAGCTTAAGACAGAGTCCCAAATGGCGGATACTAGGCTGGGCCAGACACTTTATACCTCAAGTCACACGGAGGAAACGTTCAGGCTACTTCCACAGAATGAATCAACGGATGAACCGGCACCTGAAGGCGTCAAATCCAATGAACATGAGACCTCTTCGCCAACATGGTGGTATCCATTCTCGACCACATGGCTCATAAAGATATCCGTGTTTGCCCTCCCCATCGCCGTGATTATAGGCCTCGAGGTTGTCTACCATATCTCCGCCAATACACGTGGTATCACCCTGGTCGACGGAAAGTCACCTTATATCCACTATATCTGGACCTATATCCCGGCATTGGTCATGTTTACCATCCGTGTCGTGTTTGCATCCGTCGAGTTTGGTGCACGAATCGTCCAACCATACGCTGTCCTCCGCGAAGGCTCTGCTCCACCACAAACAACCATCTTCGAGAACCAGCTTCGCAAAATCGCCCTCTACGGCGTATTTGACAATCTTCAAAAGAAACAATGGACCCTCGCCGCAGCCACAGTGTCTCGCCTTCTTGCAGCAATAAATCCAATTGTGGTATCCGGTCTTTATACCGCCGAAGCCTCGTGGCCCACATCGCCTATGAATATCACGCAAACTACCCGCTGGAATCTAGGAGACCCCACTCGTAGCGAGGAGTTGAAATATAGTAACGTGGTGGACTTTAATACAGACAAAACGGCCGGCCTTATCATCCATCTCAATCTATCCGAACCCCAATGGACATACAATAATCTTGCCTTCCCGCAATTCGCCCTCTTCGACACCACCCTCCTCTCAGGTGCAGGCTACATCGACGCCCGCATCCCCGCCCTCCGCAGCCAGCTCACTTGTGCAAAAACCCCAGTCAATTGTTCCACTGCAAGCACTGGATACTTCTGCACCTCTGATGACCCCTGCTATCAGTATAAGAGGGGAGCGAATCCGTTGGACGACATGACATACTTCCTTCGAGGTACTTACCTCGTCCCGGCTAAAAATGCAACCTCAAACTGCTCCACTGACAATGTACTATACGGCGTATATTCCGACAAAGTTGTGTCGACCCAATACTATTTGCTCAACTGCAATGCGACAATAGAAGAAGTAGATGTCGACACAAGACTTCAGCTCCCTTCCTTCTCCATCGACGCCGACATCCACCCCCGGGTCGTCCCAAACTCAAACAGAACAGTCTTCAAGACAACCATTGACTCCTTCCCTTCACTGAGCACAATCGAGAATTACCTCTTCAAAACGAACCCTAATGTTAGAAACATACTCCTAAGCGCTCTAACCGATGGCGTTCACGGCGTCCCCGCCGAAGAACTCCTCGACCCGACTGTCCTAGCAGCGCGTCTCAATACAGTCTGGGGTATCATCATGGCGCAATTATTCAATTCTAATGGGCGCGAATCTTTCGATGACCCGCTGAACACTACGTGGTTCGTGGAGCCTGCTACGAGCCACGCGCCTACATACGAAGGCGTCTTCCATGATGGCCGGAAGTATCTCGTGCAAAGTGAAATATCCACACGCATCTTGGATGGCGTATTGGCCGGGATGGTGATTTGTGCACTTGCAGTGCTTTGTGTGATGCGGACGAAGGAGGTTCTTCCTAAGAGTCCGTGTAGTATTGCTTCAGTTGCGAGTCTCGTTGCTGAGTCAAGGTTATTGGAACTCTTGAGGGGCACGGAGTATTCTGATGCGGAATTGAGGAAAAGGGGGTTGTTTGAGGGAGTGTTTTCAATGGGGTGGTGGGAGGTTGAAAAAGAGACGAGTCAGTCTGATACTTCGGCTTCGAGCGGTTCGAGCGTGTCTAGTGTTGAGGATGAAAGCCAAGATGGAGGGCGTCCTTCGGCGGTGGAGAGTGGTGATGTTAATGAACGGGTTGATGATCGGCGCACGAGATTTGGGATTGATATCGATGGAAATACGCCGTTGTTACGTGATGTTTCATGAGGTTTTCCGGGGATTTTATGTTATATATGATACCCATATGAAGACCATGCAGTATGGCGACAGGAAATCCAAGTCATTTCGTCAACTTGAAAAAAAGAACGGACTTGAGTCATTGACCTTTCACATTATTCCCATACAGGCTTCCAAGTCCGAGGGAAGCAGCCTTGGAAATATAGTTTGCTTACCAATAGCAGGTCACTGCCTACCTAACCTTCGTACTATTATCTCGAGCTAGCATATACATCCATACATATGGACCAGATTACAGATGTAGGTAGCTTTTCTTTTCCATTTTAGTACTCATCTCTTGTCGCATTTTGCTCACCGAGTAAAGGCGAGCACGCCTTAGCACGCCTTAAGACTCACCAAGCATTACATGTACTATGTGTGAGGGAATACGTTGGAAAGGCGTCATCATGCGCGATAGTTGCCAATTTCCCCCGCAAGAGAAACAGACCTGGCGATTGGCTCTGGCTAATCTTCGGCATTGTCTTAAAGATATAAGCATATGTGAATTTGGTGGATGTAAGAGTAAACATTCAACTAAACTTTGAAAAAAGAAAAAAGGTCTACTTAACAGTTGAGGTTGGATATTCGACCCCAGGAATGATACAAAGATAAAACATTGAAGTATCTAGCATGCATTATTCCTTTTTTATACATCTAGAGGTTTTAATGCTTAAAAGTTACTCGGAGATCACACTAGATTGATACACAAAATCTTATTTAGTATTTGGGAGCGTGATACTAGTAGATATGGCACCATCAAGCCAGTCGTACTCTAACATCAGCCAGGATTCTATTGAAATTGGATATAAAAGGCCACTGGAAACTAAATTGCGGTTGGAATAAGCAACTAGAAATCCGGGCATGATGAGCGACATTTCTAAAACGCCGGTTGTTGAGACGACTGCTGAGAACCGGGAGGAGTTCTTGGCTAGCTTCAGTCCACAAGAGAAGAAACATATCCGACGCAAGGTTGACAAGCGTTTCCTTTTGCTAATTGGTTTGATGTACATGGTTAAGCAGGTATGTCTTATCTTACTATCCCCAGATTTGACCCAAAATACTAAGAGTCAGATTGATGTGAACAACGTCTCCAGCATCAAAGTCCTGCAGGTTGGGGAGAAGTCCAATATTCTCACTGAGTTGAATATGTCTGCTGACCAGTATAACTGGGTGTCCTCGGTATACACGGTATGTCTCTTACTCCATACCCGAGAATGGTTCTAACAGGATAGATTGGGTATATCATCTTCGAGACACCGAGCAATCTGCTGTTAAAGAAGATGACTCCGAGGCTGTGGCAGACACGAATTTTTTTCACCTGGGGGATTGTTCTAGCTTGTCAGGCAGCTGTACAAAATCGCCAGGGCTTGCTCGCCCTACGCTTCCTCCTGGCAATCCTTGAGACCGGCTCCTATCCAGGAATTTTAACACAGCTTAACTCTTGGTATCCGAGCGACGAAATGGCTACTCCTGTTATGTGGCTGCTAGGCATATCCCAATGTTCATCGATTGTGGGCTCGCTGCTCTGTTATGGTATAAGCTACATGGATGGCATACGGGGACTGAGTGCATGGCGATGGTATGTATCTCCCTTCGGCACTTTGATTCTTGCGTGTGGGGTCAAGCTAACGGAGAATGGTATAGGGTATTCATCATTGAGGGTATCATCACTATTCTCTTCTCGGGTGTGATATTTCTCGTGCTCCCTGATTACCCCAAATCTAGGAGGAGTAACAAATGGCTCAGCCCACGCGAACAAGAATTTATTGAGGCTCGGCTGGGTGACCGTGCTCCTAAAACAGCCGATCCGGCCTTCAGCAAAAAGGAGATCCTCGCTGCTCTCCGATCTCCCATTCAATGGTCTTTTACATTCTCCCAAATGCTCATTAACCTCGGGATGTACGCGCTTCAGTGGTATCTCCCAACCCTCACCACCAGTTTCGGCTTTACAAAACTACCGGCCAATCAGCTACTCAACATCCCACCGGCTGCAACAGGCATAATCGGTGTAGTACTGGGCTCATTGATCCTGCGACACGCTAGGTTTTCGAAACCAATTCAGCTAATGTATGTCATTTCCTTACGTCGTGAGAGCATCGCTAACTTCTCAGGGTGTATAATGTGGGAATGATCATCGCCTTCATCCTTTTCTTCGTCGTTTCTGCCACACCCGGTCTGTACGTTGCATGCATGTTAGGCACCTTCTTCGTCAATATTTATTACATTCCCTTCATCTCATGGCGTTCGGCTACTATGAGAGGGGCCACGGGAACGGCCTTCGCTTGGGGTTTGCAGAACTCCATCGGCCAGCTTGGTGGTGTTATTGGACCACAGCTGTTCCAGTCTAAGTGGGCGTATAATAGATATAAAAACAGTTTCGGTATTGCTCTAGCGGGGGTCGTTGCTGCTATAGGGACCAATCTTGCCTGTTGGTGGTGGACCAACAAGCAGGAAAAAGAGGAGTTGGAGGCTTCATCTCAGCCTTGATAACGCCGGTTCCCTTTATGTTTTATAAATATAGCCCCGCGGGCATTCAGTTTGAGAAGGAAACACGAAGAGGGAGGCAGTTGCAAAAAGCGCTTCCGTTCAAAAAGCGTATCAGATCAAGTATAATCATTAAGACCACAATAAAAACAATGGTTCCGCTCAGACAAAATTCCTGAAGACATTCTATTTAAGTTGTATCAGATTTGTTTTTCCTCTAAAAGATTAGGCCACATCACGACGGAGCCCAATCAAGCATCATTCAAGGTTTCAGCGAAGTCATTGAAAAGAACCTGCAGCCGTTGGCCCTCTTCATCCGCAACTTGGCTGTGGGCTTTGGCACTTCCGATTGGATGGTAGGGGAATGGTCTAAGAAGTTAGCATTGAGCCCGCAGTCAGGAAATTATAGAGTACCAACCCATATTCTGGCACAAAAACAATTCTTTTTGTTGCTCCATCCTTGACGCGCGAACGGATGACATCCTTCCAAATTCTCTCAAAGCACTCTTTCTCTTCTCTGAAGACGGGGTTCGTAGGTTCCGGGCATTGTGATGCTTGTGTTGTTCCAATTCTTGCGTGGATATGGTAAACCTAGACCAGTGTTAAAATCGCAGCGTGGATTTGGGTGGGTGTTCCTTACATGCGGTATGATTGCGTCCATCATGACTTTATCGCCTTCGCTGAGGTCCAGGACTCTTTCACATCCAACCATCCAATGTGAGAAATCGGCCGTAATCCGAAGCCTATGGTAATGTCAGCACTTGTTCAATGGTCGAACGATGTAAGGCAAGGTTTTGCCTACTTGGGAACGGCCTCTAGAATGCGTCGTGTGGCATATGGCGTGAGGAGTGATCGGTTTCTGTGAGTCTCATGGTAGACACGACCAGATATTCCAAGCTCGCTGTCGATCTGAATAGTCCCTTTGTAAAATTCAATTGACTCCTCAACATCCCAAAGGTCTCTTTAACTAAATGTCAGATAGAATACCCAATAATCAAGTCATACAGTTGTCACTTACTCGCCTGATTGGAAGTTCATGGTCGACGGCTTCAATTGTTGCACCGATTTGAGCAGGCTTCGATAATTTTGCAAGTGGTGGTCTGCTTTGGTACCAGCTGGGCGGGGTCCGAGATACTGAAACCAAGATGAATGTATCCTATTACTCAAATTAGCAAGTTACACTTTTTTTCCTCCTAGAATGCTCAATCACTAACATTAACCCCAACTCTAAACCAGTCACGTTGCATAGTTCCCTCAGACGAGGGAAGTCAGTACTTGGCTCCAGCGGATGAATATCCACTTCGACACCACCTACCAAGATAATGTCAACAAAGTATTCAAAGCGTGGGGGGATGTATGCATACTGTAACCTTGAGCTTTTAGTTCTGGAAACCATTGGGCCCAGTTGTCCATGTTCGGACCAGGAGCAATTCCCCAGGCAGAGCGAAAACGGTCGATTTTCATGGTGTAGGATACAAGGCGGATTGTGTGTATTGGAGCAATTTCAATTGAACTGGAGAAACGAATTCATTTATGTTTTTATGAAAGCTCAATGTATACTTCTCCTCATTGAAAGTTCGTGTGCTTGATAGGTAAAGTTCCCCGCCCTAGTTCCAAGGTTAGGCATTCGAATCAGCTCTATCATTGGCTCTTTTCCTTTTAGAGTGACCCCACTTCCAAGGCTCGAGTGGCCCAAATTGGGTCACTTTGCGGGGGAAAATGCCATTTTAAGGACGAGACTCCCTGGAGTGATGTCAGACAATGCGGGACATATTCGTGGCGGTGGTCAAGGCAATACAAAAGCATTGCGTGATGAGGTTTCTTCGGAGGAGGAACGTGGTATACATTTCGTATCTCTCCACCAGGCTGTGATTTAAGAAACAAAATTCCTTCGTGCTCAAAGCTGAAGATGAAATGAGTACAGCCAGCATTACAATAGATGCAAGGACACACACCTTTCTAAAAGATAGTTGCACGCCTGAGGCTACGATTATTCGCCTTGTGAAATGATTTCCTGGAAGGAATTTTTGGCCTACATATTGAAGGTGCTGATCATGGTACAAATTCAGATTGAACTCGTGGGAATCAGCTAATTCTCCCACAGCATTAAACCGACCCCAAAGACCTGCTCATGGTAAGGTCGGGGGCTCTAGAAAAGGCAACATTCCCCGCGTCAAATCAGTGCGGGGATACTGGAGCTCCCCCTCATATCACTGTTTATAGCAATGCAAATGATGAAGTAAAGCTCCACGAGCTACTGCCGTGATAATTTCCTACAAATATTCAAACACCCCCGCCGAGTGTGCGCCTCAACTCCTCGCGATTTAATTACCCCACGAAACACAATCACAATGGCTACAACAACTATGAAAGCGCTGAACTACCTCGGACCTTACAAGGTTCGGGTTGAAGATGTCGAAAAGCCGAAGATGGAGCATCCTGATGATATAATTGTAAAGGTGACTACGGTGAGTAATGTGAAGACTCTAATAACTTGATAATAAAGCAAACTAATCGAGTATCAAGGCTGCCATTTGCGGTTCGGACTTGCAGTGAGTTTTCCTTCACCATGCCCAAAGCGCTTTTTTCTTCTGTGCTGACTATGATACAGTATGTACGAAGGAAGAACAGCCGCTGAGCCTGGGATCACATTCGGTATTACTTCCTTGTCTGAAAGACTTGAAAATTATTAGAAGCGCTAACCCAAGCGCAGGTCACGAGAACATGGGAATCGTGGAAGAATTGGGAGAGGGAGTTACATTGTTGGAAAAGGGAGATCGTGTCGTTATGCCCTTCAACGTCGCTGATGGTCGGTGTCGAAACTGTGAGGAGGGGAGAACTGCATTCTGCACCGGTGTCAACCCTGGGTTTGCTGGTGGTGCCTATGGTAAGACCTTAACTCTGGGCTCCAATTCTGTTGGGCTAACGAGGTCTAGGATACGTCGCAATGGGTCCCTACCGCGGAGGTAAATTTCCAGGAAAGATTCAATCTTGATACAAAGACCCCTAACAGTGAATTCAGGCCAGGCACAGTACATTCGTGTCCCATACGCCGACTTCAATGCTCTTAAGTTGCCCCCGGGTAAAGAGCATGAATCAGACTTCGTTCTTCTAGCTGGTGAGTTTGATAATTTGACGTTCGTCTCTTCGCGATTCCCTATACTAACGCATATTTTGTTAGATATCTTCCCAACCGGTACTATCAACCCTTTTATCCCTACGATTGAAGCACATCTCTGATTCTCATGATATGTCTATAGGCTGGCACGGTGTGGAAATTTCTGGTTTCCAGGCAGGTGAAAGTATTGCGGTATTCGGTGCTGGTCCCGTCGGACTGATGGCCGCGTACTCCGCTGCTCTACGAGGAGCATCTAACATTTACGTTGTTGATCGTGTTGCCGAGCGACTCGATGCCGCCAAGAAGATTGGCGCTATTCCTATAGACTTCACGAAGGGAGATGCCGTCGATCAGATAATCAGTCACAATGGGGATATGGTTGATCGCTCGGTAGATGCTGTTGGATACCAGGCTGTCGATTCGAATGGCTCTGCTGAAAGGGCGAATATCGTGCTCGAGAATATGATTCGGGTGACACGGGCTTGTGGTGGGATGGGAATCCCTGGATTATACGTTCCTAGGTATGTGAAGTGAACTAAAATATTCTTTTCCCAAGAACTTATCTAACAATTCTATAGCGACCCTGGTGCATCTGACGCCGCCACCGCAAATGGAATGATCAGCCTTAGCTTCGGAAAGTTGTTTGAAAAGGTAATGTCCTCTCTACTGTTTCATTAGACCTATCTAACCTTTTGTAGGGTCTTTCCCTTGGTACTGGACAGTGTAATGTCAAGTCTTATAACCGATACCTTCGAGACATGATTATTGCTGGCAAAGCAAAGCCCAGCTTCGTGATCTCCCATGCGATTGCACTTGCAGATGCCGAGACTGCTTATGAGAAATTTGACAAAAGGGAGGATGGGTACACAAAAGTGATCATCCACCCAAATGGTGGGTTTTGATAAATTGCCTTCTGATTGAATCTCTGTCAAGTAGCTAGAATACACCACATCTATTGCCATACAATGAATTACACTAGAGCTCTTGTCCATCTGTGCCAGAAAACATCTGCTTGAATAAACCTTCTCTGGCAAGAAGATTTTGTGGGGTGTCGAACTCGACAAGACATCCAGCATCCAATACTGTAATTCCATCAAAATCTATGATTGTGTCAAGCTGTTCAATAATTAGCTTGCGTTTAGGTAACAGGCGGAACAGGGAATACACTCTATGAGCGACGCTGAACACAGTACAGTCATGGAAAGCCTCTCTCATGACTTTCTGCACTCGTCGGTCTGTTTGGGCATCAAGACTACTCGTGGCTTCATCCAGGATTAGCACCTGACATCCACCATCACTGGTTTGTCCTTTAAGAATTGCCCGTGCCACACAGAAGAGTTGCTGCTCTCCTTGCGACAGTAGATGGTCCTCAAGAAGTGCGTCCAGGCCCCCGCGGCTTTCAATTGCTGCCCAGACGCCAATCTGCTTAAGGTGAGTGTCATACATATCCGATCCCATTGGGGGCCCCTTGATAACCCCCTCACGCCCTCCTAGCGCCCCCGGACGACCGTCGGGCGTACCCACTTAGCCCTAGGGTAACCCACGTTGCTCACGCCTTTTGTCGCCAGAATAGACGCCACGCAACTGCTTACTTCGGAGAACTAGGTAGAGATTGGCTGGGACGTACTATAAGTATATAGCATCATCTTATGTCTAGTATATTCGAGTTGGTAGAGGCAGCTGGAGCTTTTCATGATTGATGGTCGGTTCGTATAGTTTCGTGAGGCTTGATTCAATGTAGGGGAGTAAGAACAATGAAAATATGCACCAACTTGCTTTGTTCTACTAGCGTCTTGTATTCCACTTTCTTCTTTACATGATTTAAAAATCACATCAAAAGGAATAATGAATGGTATTATTATATTATATTAACAATATAAAAAATTAAAAACAAAAAAAAGATGGGCCCGAGCCCGGGATTGAACCGGGGACCTCGCGCATTAATGCTTTGGGTGAACCCTAAGCGCGAATCATACTGATAACATTGTTAGTGGAATGTACTATTGATAGTGGAGCTGAAGAGCTTCTTACCCACTAGACCACCCGGGCAGTTGATGTCGAGGACTCAGAAACAAGTATTATGTACCCCATTCACCAAAATATTATCTTGCAGCAACTATTGCACCTAGACGGTCCTTCAAGCGGTGTTGTGCTTTTTTTATTCTAGAAAAGCGAAATAAACGACTCAATTGTGTTCGCTGATCTGTTTGTGAGGCAAAAACATTGGTTTTCCTCATATCAAGCCATGTGTTAGGAAGCCAATGGGGACCCAAGCGTTCCAATATATATTAGCACATAATTATGTAGAAGTATATAACGTATTCTAAATAGTATAGCCCTTCACAAGATTAAGTTGCCAGTAGTTAAGTTAGATAAAGCGAAAATAGGGTGACCATCATTAAACTGCCATGACTGGTTGCTATGCTGGCCACAGGGGGCCACGAACTTACAAGGTGTCGAGGACAGTCTAGGGGTTAACTACGAGGCACTTCTCGAAGTTCAGAACGAGACCTATTAGTGGTCCTATGAAATACAAGGGTGTATCTCCCCGAGGACCCATACACACAATACAAGTTCCGGGGTTAGAGCTGCTGGGAAGGCCATTGACCTGTCGTAGGCTGCCATAGCTGCTTCTTGCTCTTTCCCCAAACCATCGAGATACGCAGCAACTGCGTTAAACAGCCTCCATGAATATGCCCCTGATGCAATAATCTTGACAATGATCTTCACCAAAGTGTTGTCTTTACCATTGAGATCATGTCTAGCTTTCTATCGCTGCCTACCAGTAATTTGCAAATACCGTGTTTTTTGCTTGGCCCTAAGATATATTTTGACATCATTCACATGGAGAGATCGATCACGGAGAGCAATGGAGCGAGGAATATGAAACAAGGAGATGAAAGAAATAAAAATAAAGAGGAAGGGGAAGACAGAGATAAAAGGGAAGAGAAGAGCTAACAAAATCCCAAGGTCCTAGGTAATCAAGGGAGAAGAGGAAAAGAACTGCGTCTTCAGTTTATGAACAACCCAGTGCCTGGTCTTGTGTCAGCTAGGACATGGAGCAAACAGGCATCCCAATACAAGGAAAGTAACACCTCGTCTAAACAACCCCCTGGAGGAGACCCTGAAGGGGAAATAGCGGAGGTTTTAGGATAGTCCGATGGTTCTCAATATGGCTCTTGCACAACGAGAGGACATAGAAGGTGATTATGAACGGAGAGATATCCAGGACTGACCAACGCATAATCCAGTCTGAGAATACCATCATGATGTGTTTTCGTGTTGCGATATGAAATCCTGTTTCCCGAAGGAGACCAACAATCTCAGGTATTTCCATGAACATTACATGAAAGCCAGCTGCAACTCCCAGCTACTCTGTAGTGGCATAATCAACTAGGCCAAACCGAAGCTCAAAGGGTAAGTTAAATGCACCTCTCTCACAAAGCTGTACCTTATCTCAAACATCTACACCCAAATCAGATATTGGCTTGGTCAGGAACTCGAAGCCTATCTACCTTGGACAGTATTCTGCACTAATAGATACTCATATCTTGTCGAACACAAGATTTCACTCATTGTATGTGTCAACCCCTATCATATTGCAGACACTGCACAATACCCTGCACCTGAGCAGGCTGAGGAGAAACCCCATGATTGAGTCATTGATTGGGGCTGTGGTATAATCAGATTGGAGCTGGTTCTAGACGTTCGAGACCAACTGACTCGAGGATCGTGCCCGGCCGCTTTGGCCTCACCTATTGTCAAGAGGTTCTTGAGGATTTACAACAAAATTCACTGTCAGGCAGATATTCGACTCCGGGTTCACGTATGACAGCTGCTGATGCTTTGGTATGCTTTACAACGCTACAAGAAAGCAGGGAATCAAAATCAAACAAGAGGAAATTGATGCCATGCTAGATGGTCCATAGGATTGAATTTTGATCGTGTCAATTCAGGTTGAACAGCTGACTGGTCCCTCCTGGTCCCGGATATACATTTCCATAGATTCCACTAGCTTCTGTGGCACATCGATGAACAGATAATAATTGCGCCAAGGAAATCCAACAATAAGATTTAGGGAAATTAAACTCAGTCGCACGCCCCTCCTAACTGGGAAATTGTCCTACGTAGGTCGCAATTGAAGACAGACTTGGCTATATCCATTCCTAAGAGAAATAGCTTCGTCGGCATCTTGCAAACCAAGATTCAAGCCGGTCGCAGATCCCAAACCTACAACGTAAGTATGTATACGCACATTCAACCCCAAAAAAAATATATTTCTCAAGTCAGCCACAGCGCAACACCGCATTACCGTAAGCCCGCTACAATTAACTAATGCGCTCCATCCACAAGACTTGGTACTCCACACTCGACCCGTGATCTACGAGTTTACACTCAGGTAAAGTGTAAAAAAAATCCAGTCTACTGCAATGGCTCGTGCCCGAAATCAATAATGTGCTCATGGCTCTGCGTAGCACACCTTCTATGTTGTATCCACTGTGTCGCTGTTGGAACGGGAAAGAAGCGGGAGAGGGACTCCGTTGGAGCATTTGTCCGATATGGAAACGATACTCGGGTTAGTTAGGTGGGGGTAACTTGGGTAAACTGGGGCTTTCGGGTGGGCTATTTCCACTGATAATGTATGTAGTATTTTTTTCCTTCTCCTCGGATCTGTTTTTGGGTGGTTTTTAGAGCGGGATCAACTATGGAGTTTGTACTCCATATACTCCGTACACGGAATACCACTTAATCAGTGTTGGTGTGTTGGAGGTGCATATGTAGGGGAGAGTTGGAATGACAAGGTGAAGTAATGTGGACTCGGTGCATATTAACTATGGAGTACATGTAGTATATGGGCGCGTCGGTATACAACATACGTTGTACACAACACTGAAGATGCAGACTTCCTGTGTGTGTGTGGAGAGATACATACGGAAGCACTGTATATCACATCTGTGTGTGCCTCGGTATACAGCGCTTGTGGAACGATAAAATTGTAGGCTCGATGGAGAACACGGTGAAGAGTAAAGCGGGTGTATATCTCCCAGGTACGAGAGTCGAATCGGAGGTCGGGGTGATAGGCAAGATTCTGATGTCTCAAAAGTCTTAACGCGAGTCCGGGCAATTACATTTCCTCATTTAGACTAGTCGATTAAATTTATTATGGAGAGCGCGGGAGATGACTCCTGGGCTTGAGCCCCTCTCATTTTCTAAGCAGGAAAAAAAAGAGCATGGGAAAAGATAGAATTACATTTTTGTGGATAATGATTTGTTTTGCCCTTTAAGCACTAAATGGCATTTGAAGCACCTCTACTCCGTAATCTCAGGTGGAAATATGGCTTACTCCATACAGTAAATTGCTGTGGTCCAGAAGGGCAAATCTCTATCACAGACACATGATAACTGCCGAGAGTCAAGGCCGGGATCATAGCCAGTGATATGATTGTGTTCCCCCCGATACCCTAGAAATGGTGTGCCATCTCACTGCAGCTGTTCGTTGCATATACCCCTGCCATTAGCTGCACCGGGCTTATTCTAGCGACACCTGTATGTCAAGGTATGTAGAAGCTAGACATGTCGACGGTTGGACCATTATCGTAAATAGTAATAACATACGGAGTACTCCGTATACTCCATAGTAAATAGTCAGTATGGAGCAATGTAGTATACGAAGGGCAGCCCCTCAGGATCAGCCCCTGCATGTGTACGGAGTACAGTATGGATCCCTAACCCATTGATCTTTTTGACTTTCCCT
The DNA here is from genome assembly GCA_019190355.1 of Penicillium palitans. Classification (NCBI taxonomy): domain Eukaryota; kingdom Fungi; phylum Ascomycota; class Eurotiomycetes; order Eurotiales; family Aspergillaceae; genus Penicillium; species Penicillium palitans. The sequence continues at coordinate 215,379 of JAHAQQ010000033.1, forward strand.
TGTTTGGAACAAGATCAGCGTACTAAGGAGATCAGCACCTGAGTTATGGAAAAGGGCGAGTGCATCGACCAAGAATGTGGAACTTGTGACGGTTGAGTACCGAGGAGAAACGGGAAAAAAGCTGGTTGCAAGTAAATTGAGTAAATTGGGTAAATTGGGTAGCTGAAGGGGGATTTTCGAAGGTTTTGGAGTAATTTCGATCGATTTCGGGCCAAGGAATGTGATTGGCCCAACCTCTCTGAGGAGAACCACGTTGGCTTGACCGCTAGGCGCCGTCATTGTCTCTCTTTGACTCAAACCATTATTTCCCCCCCCACCATCAACACATCCACATCCCAACAACCTGGGTGTCTACTCCGCCACCAGTCATACGTTTGACTTCAGACGGATAAGGAATGGTGGTCTTCCCCCCCTGTGCTGGTCTTGGACCTTGCGTGGCGTCAGGACCCAACATATCCGAGGATGGCAGCCTGCATTTATGAATTGCGCCCGATACACATCTTTGACTTTGGGATCTGATTATGGTTCGTAGAGTTAAATAGTCGATGACGAAGGATAACCGTGAGGCTGCAGCCTTCATCGTGCATCGTGCAGTAGACCTTACGTGTCTGTCCAGGTGTATACTTAGGTATTCCAGGGTGCTGTGTCACACGGCCCCCGAAGGTCTAGACTGGGATTGAAACAGCTTGGAAATCGCCCAGTTTTGAAGCACCAGCTGATTCCAACATAACCTATCGGGAGACGGCAGGGGCCCTCAAAAGTTTCAACCTTGAAGACATTTTGGGTATCGGAACGATAATCCCAACGATCGCCGAGTCCTAAGATGGGCCCCGCCAATAATGCTGACCAACATCTGATTTTGGGGATAGCGACCGAGAGGATAAACGTAATTTTTTCTTTCTGTACTTCTGTAGTTTTTTTTTTATTATCTACTCCGTATGGAGTACAGGTACTTCATATCCCTGTTTAATCCCATCACATTGCCCCCCCAAAAACAAGAAACAAAGAAACGCACGGGGACCAGGGTGACCAGGACATGTGCATCCGATGCTACACCGTAAGGAGCTGATGACATGGCGCTAAAGCAAGCCAAATTGACCTGGCCCGCAGCTCCCGCTGCATTCTTTGGGGCTAAGAAGGGGAACCGGGCAATCAGAATTCCCGACTTGGAACGTCTGGAAGGATGAAGGAAGCTGGGATCGGCTCCGCCTTGTGTTGCCCCAATAATAGTGGAGAGGTGGATTCGGTGAAATGGGAAGTTCGTCGCTAGTTGATTATAGAATTGTCCCTGAGTGGATATACAATACACGCCCTTTCGGAAGTTACGATTAAAGCGAAACCGAAAAATAAAATAGATTTCTGATCTAGCGCCTGGTTCTCGGACGAGACTGCTGATTGCTTTATAATGTTCCATATATGTCTGTACTAGTACTAGTTCACTATAGCCAAGTAGATTATATTGAAAATCAAAACATGGTACTGGGCCTCGGATCTTACCCGGTATGCAGGGAATCTCGTATTTGTTAAATACTGAGGTTTGTACAGAGTACGGAGTACGGAGTAGTCCGTACAACATCAGCTGAATCCTGTAGAAGATGCCTCTTTGTATGTTCAAGGGGTGATCAGACCAGGGCGCTCCTTAAAAAAAGAAATCCCCCAATGTGCCGCTGTTACGGTGTGCTCAGCCATTCCAGAGATCGGCATTTTTCAGATGTCAGCGGTTCCACTAGAGAACTCTGATCAAGACAAATCAGACACATCTGGCCTTCTGGAAAATTATCTCCAATGATTTCCGTTTTTTCCATTTCCCTTTTTTATGGGTGCGTGAAGTGGGTCTGCAAATGCGTTCCAGTGCAGGCTTGGATGCCGCGTGATGGGTTTGATGTGTTTTGCATCGAGATCGGCTCTTCTTTCATAGATTAGTGACTTAGTCTTCTATATTGAACTGAAACAATATATTTTTTAATATGTGTTCCCTTGATCTTCTCTTTCGTAAGAGATGTACGGAGTAATATTTCAATTTAAATTGTTATCTCTCAAATCCTGCCAATATAGATAGATTAGCGGGAAAAAAAAGAAGAAAACGCCCCTGACCAAAAAGGTCCGGGCTTTCGCCGGGTATTGGTTTGCTTTTGGCTTTGGCAGAGCCCTAAGCTCGATCAGATCCACCTGGCCACGTTGTGAATGGCTCCAACTCCTTTTTATGACGGGTTGGGTTTTCTTTTTTTAATCGTATGTGGCTCCCTTCATTTTAGTTCTACGTTAGTCCATGCCAAGTTTTAGCAATTGGCGCCAATCTTAGGGTGACTTGGAACTGTCTGTTCGACCTGCAATCTGCAACCGGCCACCGGCCTATATTTTTGTACGGGGTACATTGTAAAGCTGCAGGTGATATGAGATATGAAGACTCATCACATTCTAAATGCATCTTCAATCGTCATTGAAAAGAAAAACTCCGCTTAATCTGAACTCAAAATCCAAGTTCAACGGGGGTTCAACCGCTTGGGATAGCCGAGCTTCCCGCTCAGAGCCCAGTTATTTTTTTACTAGGCTTTTTTTACTAGGCTGCTTTCGAGATTGTCTACCATGGCGTATTCCCATCCTCCCATTTGGTGGCGTCTGTGATGGGGGTTTCTGTGCCACGCTCCCGATGAAACAGGCCCACAAACGTTGAGGCAATCGATACGCTACGACGTATTTAGCTATAATTTTAGTTGACGCCCCTCTTTTCTTTTCTTTTTCTCAGGTGATACGAGAGAATGACCTCCAAATGTTGATCCTGCAAAAATGCAGGTAGCCTAAAACCTCGCAAGGTCCAAGTTTCCGTTTTCGATTCAGCCAAGCCGACCTAGACGATTGGCTGTGAACCTGTGATGAAAGCCGAGTCGAGTAGTCTATTTCTGGGCTCGGAACATTTAAATGAGGGAAAAAGAAAAAAGTCAAAAAAAGAGTCAGAGTAAATGATAAATGACTAAATACATCAACAAAGATCATGGTGGCAATGATGCATCTCCTGCATCATGTACTCCGTACTCCGGGTGGTAAAAGAAGAGGAAGTCATGCAGAGAGAATAGCAACCTCACATCCGGGTATGCACGGTACAAAGGGAGGGACGACAAGTTCTTTAATCTAGACTTTGGGAAGGGCAATGACGATAATTATCTTAAAACTCCACTTACACCCCTGTCGAAATCCAAAAGGGCAGTGCGTAGTCGATCTCTCCTCCGTACAAGCCCATCACATTGTAACCCTTGCGTAACGGGCTCGGTAACGCTGTAATTGGGAAAAGGGAAGGACAAGGGAAGGACAAGGTGTCCTGTACGGAGTAGATTAATGCACATCTAGCCGCATTCTTACTATCAGAAGAAAGAAAGCGAGACAGACTCAGCCTTGGAAGTGTTGGCCGCAGATCGGGCCGGATCGCGGGTCCAATAGGTACATAATGAGCATTCCCAGCGGCTAAAGGGTCAAGGATCCTTGGGGGATTTTGATTTTTCGGAATTTGGCTTTTCTTACCCAAAGGGGAGAAACGTATAATAAAAAAAAAAGGAAAAGAAAGAAAGAAAAAAGAAAAACCCAAGAAAAACGGGAGCCCCAGTCTAAGGATGTGAGACTATTCATTGGACTAGTTGAACTTTTAGCATAATACATACTATACACACTATATCCACTATACACCCTATACTATACTTATTATACTTATACCTATTTAATTTAATTAATCTATTTCTTCCCCATGTTCGCCTCAAAAAGCATGTTCCATGTTCCCACAGGTCCGATCCCACCCCACTCTGCTATTTGCTGCACTCCGGAGTATTCCCTATGGGCCCTGGTCGAAACGGTGGAACTGCCCTGATTCATGGATTCGGTTCCAGGTTGCCATTTTGTATTTTTTTTTTTTGTATTTTTCTTTTTTGTCTAGGCTCCTTTAGTGTCAACGTCGTGTCATCTTAGCATGTGCGGTGGCATCGTAGATCCAGGGCTCCCTGGATTCCCTTATAAGCCTGCCTTGCCTAGTAACGGGATCTTCACTGGAATTAAATACTCTCACCCGTTCCTGAACGGGAGCATCGGCTCTTTCTTTTTAAAAATCACATCCACTCTTTATTCAACTCCACACTACGTAAGCTATTTGCTGTCTACCACAATTGTCTATATACTGACTTGATTCCCCTTTAGTCAACTTCCTCTCTTCAAGCTTTTACTTCTTTACAGTTTCTTATATGGCCAATCATTCCTGGCAACCTCAGGCCCCTTCAACAGGCTCTCAATGGCTTCAAGATAATGCTTCTTATAGCCAGTCCACCATGCAAGATCTAACTCATGCTTTCCCTCGACCGAGGCACACTCGCGTCATGAAGCCTCGTAGTGCAGGCAACAGTCCTTCATCAGCAACCAGGAGACGATCAACAGTGAATCAAAATGTGATGCACGGACTGCCCACTCAATATCAGTCAACCCTGGAAGAAGCCCTCCTCACCTCAGCCGCCCGGAACTCACGTCCGATGAGCTGGCATCCTTCATCAGCAAGAACTCGCGGTCTTTCCAACCCGTACATCTCAGATTTCCCTTCGAATAGCTACGCCGGTATGGGAGCCATGCCTGATCAGTACCTCAGCTCAGACATCTACTGCGACGACAACTCCATCTCATATCCTATGACCGCGGATCCTTCATTCTCCCCCAACTACTTCCCCGTCTATTCAACCATGCAAGAGGACCTGCCACTTCCACAGCACACGCCGGCGCTTATGACACAGCTCGACCCGATGGGATGGGAGGCCGCCGCCATGTCCACTGATATGTCAATGATGTCGCACCCAGCCTCCGACAACTGGAACCTCGACATGCTATCAATGGGCACCAACATCCCCCCACCAGAGACAACATGTCCAAGCTACGTCAGCGTCCCTTCCCCAGGTGAACTGAGTTGCCCATCAACACCGGACTTTCTCCCTATTCAACAATTTGAGAATCCCTTCCAGATTACCGCCGAGCCTAAGAAGACCGGAAAGGGCGAAGAAGAACTGGTCGGCATGGGCCTCTACAGTCAACCCAACGGAACACTGGCACGAGCCCCGCAGAGCAAATCAGGCGAGGGCCTGAAGCTCGAAGAAACATTCACCCCATCCGACGAAGACAAGGACGACGAAACGGACGAGGTGGAGATCATTGGACAACGTGAAGTTCCTCAGCAACCAACCTACCATGAATCCGCGCCTACCATTCGCCAGTCGAACTTCACTTCCAAGCAGCAGCCGAGACAGGCTCTGAACTTGCTCCAGCGGTCTTTCTTCTTCGACCATGATGATACGGAGCAGCAGCAGATGACTGCTGCACAGCCTTTTGCTGGTTTCAATCAGCCTTGCATGAACTATGGATATGGGTGGATCTGAGGGGATCGCCTAACGGAGGTTTTTTTTTCTGCCTTTTTTTTTTTTTTTTTTTTCTCGCATTTTTTTACTGTACCAGCGGCATAGCGTGGAGTTTTTCTTTCATCATTTTTATTTTCTCGGAGTCGGATACACGGAAAGGATACCCTGCGACGAGACAGCTCGCGACTCGCATCTAGCTACATTTACTTTAGGTGTACTATCGTACACGATATGATACACAATCTATCTCAATATTTGCTACCTATGATTATTTCCACTTTCAGTTGAAGTTAGAACCACAAGGTTGTCTCATTTTCCGAAGTATACGAATTCGCCCTCTGATTGGCTGCGGAAAAAATAAGCTTCGGCAGAACTTTCCCAAAGGAACAACAATCACCCGAAAATATTTCGCAGGGCTATCAACGAAAAGTCAAGCAAGCAAAAGGTCACTCATCCGGCGTCGAATTTAATTTCTAATTTCTCATTTCAAACTCAGCGCCGAGAATGGCAAAGGTCATTTTCACGGCTTGGAAAACCAAGTCTCAGTTGCTGGAAGTGCGGAACGAGTTTTATCCTCCGTCTGCGTACGCTGGACCCGATTTGCGTTCCCATGGCTGTGCAGTGGTATGTTACATATGCATGGACAGAATTAATGTGATGTCCAGCTGTGGATGTAGTTTGCTAACGATGTCCGAAATTAAAGGTCGAAGCTTGGAAACTACGCGGCAATGTACCGCACCATGTTGAAGCTACAGCGTTGTTGACAGATGCCATTCTCCATGATGATGCGCAGAGGAATTCCATCTTCTCAATTCGTGCTACATATTCCGCAGCTTTCTGTCGGTGAGTGTTGAACCTACCTGATTCTCGTCTTTACATTGATTTGAAAGAGAAAAAAACCCCATTCTGCATCCCTTGAGGATGATGTCTCGAATTCAAACTCCCCATTTCACAAAGCACATCCCATTTTCAAACTAACACCAGTTTAGCTTCGTAACCGGTCTCGTGGACACTAAGATCCACGGCGTTCGCCGAACAATGTTCCAGCGCGCCACAGACTTAGGCCTCCCAGCCTCCTTCGTGGAACTTCGCCACGAAGCAACCCACCGCGAGCCGCCGTCGCTTGTCGTACTGCGTAAAGCTGCACAGCGCTCGCTCGAGTGGCTGTGGGACAATTACTGGGCCGGTGTTGCTGATGACTCCGGTGCGTCTGCATTGACCCATGACAACAGTGCGTCTGTCAGGGCCACCTTGTGTGACGCTCTGCAGCCTCTATCCGGTGGATCGATGGATACTGCGCCCAAGAAGCGGAAGCGGGATCAGGCTGTTTTGGTCGCTATGCGGCTTGTCTCGGTTTGTAATATTTCGGGGACTGGGGTCAGGCTTTTGTCTTCTGTTTTGCTCGAGCGGGGATTCTTGGTGCCTAATGGGCGGGAGTGAGTTTTCCCTTCCCCCCACTTCTTTTTGCGTTTGTCTCGGCTGTGTCATCAGGGGTGCAGCTGTTGTCGGGGAGTACATGCTGACTGTGACATTTTTCTACCTAGACTTGGGGATTCGCTGAATGATACATTCAAGGAATGGAACCCGGTGCTGCAAAAGGTTGCAGAGAGTCATCCTGCATTTTTGAGGCATTTGACCGAAGATCTCGTGAATGATCTGGCTTTCAAGAATACAACCGATATATCGGCAGATGCGTCTTCCGAGGCACTGTATCTGTGGCTCGCGCATATCTTGACATCTTCTGCCTGGGAGTTCCACAGGCAATCATGCCCGCAGAGCTATGTTCTTCGAGCTTGTGATGAAAGTCCACACCACTGGACAAAGATGTTGGGAGATCAGTTAAGGAAGCACGCTAGTAAGCCCAAATCAGCTCTTGCGGCTCGACCTGCTCCAAAGAACCGAGTCTCGAAACCCAAACACGTTAGAAATGACGCGCAATACGCTCCAACTCAGCTCTCGGATAAGTTGCTGGAACATGGATGGGGATTCTTGGAGAAATGGGACAGTCGACCATTGGGCGTGGTATCAAGTAATTAGATGGGCTTAACTTCAATTCAAAAATACACACGCTGCTGGCAGCGTAGAACGCCAAGTCAATATCTCCTACACCCGTGGACAGCTGCATAGTAACGAGCAACCAATCAAAAGCGATGGTATTACTAAAAGCAGTCAAGCTAAAGGGGAAATAGTTATTCCGGATGACGTTTGTAATCCGAGAGATGGTCTCTTAGAGCGAAGATATATATATATATATATATATATAAAGATAAGATTCTATATACCTACTTGTGTAGAAAAGCAAACCACTTGTGTAGAAGAGTAAAGTACTTGCGTAGAAGAGTAAAGTACTTGCACAGAAGAGAAAACCACTTGCACAGAAGAGTAAAGTACTTGCATAGAAGAGAAAACCACCTGCACAGAAGAGAAAACCACTTGCACAGAAGAGAAAACCACTTGCACAGAAGAGAAAACCACAACATTAAAACAGATCACTAGTGACGGTCAAAAAATCCTGTGCTGTAAAAGCAATGTCTCCCTCTCCTGCTATCGGTGCTCGATCAAATAACGCAACAAATGGTAGTATAAGCGGGGCACCAATTACACAATTGGCGGTAACTTCAACCTCGTGGGCACAATATGCTTGTTGAGAGGCGGCTGGTTGCAGAACTAACGGGGGAATGTTCGGACTTTGTTGACATAGTGTTTGGATATATGTCCTCGTGAGGGGGCGTGGGCTTCCCGGTGGTGCGAGTTGCCACTTTTCGAAAGAGACTCTATCTCTCTGCTTCGAGATTGAGATGACCAAGACGATTCGGACCTCACCGGAAGAGTTGGATAGCCACCATAAAGCATCTTTTCTAAGCTGCGATAACGATTCGGACATTCCGGTTTCAATGACAAAAGTTGGCCAGTCAGGGAGGAGCCCAGGGGCAGCAGGGCGGCGGGACAGGGGAAGAAATCCCTGGTCTGGTTGTTTCCCTTTTGCTTGAGTAGGCTTGTATGTTGTTGTTGCCACCCATTTTCTGTGCGATGTGGAAATGATCCCCATAAAAATAAAGGAAACATCCAAGATTCTGGTAAACTCATCTGTGACTGAATCGTGTCCATACGAAGGGACTATTTTGAGGAGTCCGGAGCTACCTTCCCAGGAAAATCTGTAGTTGACTCCCCCTAGGCAGCTGCGGTCTTCGTCGAGTGTTCGTATAGCTGTTTTGGACAGCCCAAGGATCACGAGCCATTGGTTTTCCGACTCTGACTCAAGTGAGTCAAGAATGAGTTTGGCACAGGTACATAGTCGCTTGAAACGGGAGAAGTGGTGTACAACATATCCATCAGGAAGATCACTCATCAAAGAAGAAGAATCACGGGTGAGAGGCACGAGGTTCTGAGACGAGACAATAGGGTCTGTGGAGCCATCAGGTTGTATTAGAGACGTCATTGCTTAAGGAGGAGAAGTGGCTCTGGTGTGAAGAAGAGGATATGTTAAGGGAACAACAAATAGGAAAGGTACAGACTCTCAAGTTCTGGGTGCGGGGTTTCATCCATTATGGGTTCAATGTTGTCAATATAAACTGAGATAGAAGGAGCAAGGCAGGTACAAAGTGGGAGAAGGAACAAGGCAGGTGGGAAGTGACCTCGTAAGAGAAGGACTTGTATAGAAGAGTAAACCACTTGCACAGAAGAGCAAACCACTCACGTAGAAAAGCGAACCACAATATCAAAACAGATCACTAGGACGGTCAAACAATCCTATGCTATAAAAATAATGTCTCCCTCTCTACTATCGGTAATGGATCATATAACGTAATAAATGGCAGTATAAGCGGGGTACCAATTACACAATTAGCGGTAACTTTAACCTCGTGTATATAGTATACTTGTTAGGAAACCACTTATTATAGGACTAACGGGGGAATATTCGGACTTTGTTAATATAGTGTTTGGATATATATCCTTATAAGGGGGTATAGGCTTACTAGTAGCGCGAGTTGCCACTTTTCGAAAGAGACTCTATCTCTCTGCTTCGAGATTAAGATGACTAAGACGATTCGGACCTTACCGGAAGGGTTAGAGTTCCACATATGGTGCTCGCCCTTGAGACTCTGAAGACGGTTCTACCCCGCACTGTTTTGATTCATTGTTGGTGATGAACTTTCTAAGGACACAATTATTCGGAACTAGCTCGCGTCTATTCAAGTCACAAGTCAGAGCCATGCATATCCAATCGATTCCTATGTGTATGTTGATCTTCCGATCCCGTCATATAGATTACCAATCAACAGCGACAACCTTGGGATATTGCAAGAAGAATATTTGCTTATTCTAGGTCAATTCTACAGGGACGGGGAAGGGCAACAACTACGCCTACCTTGTGACGGACGAATCGACTAAGAAGTCGGTTATTATTGATCCGGCGAATCCTCCGGAGTGAGTTGAATCTTTAGATCGGATTGGATCTACTGAATGAGCTGAAACTGATTTTATGGAATTGCAGGGTTGCGCCGGAACTCAAGTCTCAGATTGCTTCTGGCAAGATCGACCTGACGGCCATTGTTAACACTCACCAGTACGTGGATTGAACTTTCATGGACAGGTAAAAAGAGGACAAAAATAATACAGGTTCGCTGACATTTTCTGAAGCCACTGGGATCATGCTGGCGGTAATAATGACATTGTATGCATGCTTTCTCCGGATATTGGGTGTTACGTCGGGCTAACATTTTGCACCAGTTGAAACAATTCAAGGGCCTTCAGGTCATTGGTGGTAAGGACTGCGCATCTGTCACCAAGACTCCCGCGCATGGCGAGGAATTCAAGATCGGTGATCGTATCTCAGTGAAGGCATTGCACACTCCCTGTCATACCCAGGACAGCGTGTGCTACTATATGCAAGATGGAGACCAACGTGTTGTCTTCACCGGCGATACTCTCTTTATTGGCGGTATGTGTATCATTTCCAAACTTTCCATCATCACGTCCATGTAGTGCCGTGAACTAACTTTGAAATCAGGATGTGGCCGATTCTTCGAAGGAAATGCGAAGGAGATGCACAAGGCCCTGAACGAGACCCTCGCAGCTTTGCCCGATGACACCAAGGTTTACGTATGGCTGTCTTTTCGTATTGATATGGGGCTTATGCTGACTCCTTCTAGCCCGGTCACGAGTATACCAAGGCCAATGTCAAGTTCTGCATTGCAGTGTCGCAGTCAGAGCCTATCAAGAAGCTCCAGGCATTTGCGGAGAAGAACAAGGAGACACAAGGGAAATTCACCATCGGCGATGAGAAGGTAAGAACTAGACTCAAGTGATATTTCTGGTCGAGACTGACAGACATTCAGCTCCACAATGTGTTCATGCGCGTCAATGTAAGTTCCTTGTCCTTCGCTCTTGTATCTGCCCTTGCTGATTTGGAATACATAGGACCCCGAGATCCAAAAGGTAACTGGCAAGACTGACCCTGTGGATGTGATGGCAGCATTGAGAGAGATGAAGAATGCGATGTAAATTATGAGAGTCAAGTTAGCGAGCAAATTTACTAGATGACATGTTGCGATATATATCCATGGAAAACATGCTTTGTTAAGAACAAGGTATTCGAACTAGACTAGATTGCCGAGAGAGAAAAGTGTATAGAACCCATATAAACAAGATCTCCCATAGATCAAGTCATTGAAGAGATTCACCCCGGAAAATTGGGCATGTGTTCTAGTTGTTTTCCCAATGACCTGGGGAGGATACGTGTACGTCATAGTCATGCCAAGCCCACCGTTCCCCAAAAACATATAAATTAAGTATCTTTTGTATGGGAAAGATATACAAAAGATACTTATACACAATATAGACATAACATCAATTTTCTTGTCCTTAAAGTAGTCAAGGAAGATTTAGATGTATACAGTGTAGATGAAGTCTATTCTAGTATTCTTTAGCACGAGGGTGGAGAAAAATTGAGGTTGTGTGCATGTATCTTTTATATAGGAAAGCCATACAAAAGATACCTCTTTTTGTTTGCGGCGCACCAAGCACCGGTGGTGGGGCACCAGCTACCCAGCTACCCACTTTCTTTCACACGGAGCTCGGACAACTCAACCATGACAGAGTGACCAACAGGGAAACTTCAGTACTTTTGCGAGATGGATAAGGCAGTTAAGGATGATGTAAGTGCTAATAGACTGTTTAGGTGGACCTCGGGGGTTATTATAGTGAGTGACTAATGCCATCATAGAACCATGGAGGGGCGAGCGATACGGAGGCTCAGAATCACCTGGAGGTAAGCAGTTTGACTCCATGATAGTTCCATACTAAGTACATGTTGCTACCCAGGTCGTGTTCTATCCCGACTCGAACCACCGTCGCAAGTCCTCCCTTGTTACGAAGGACAAGCCGAGGGTCCAGCCTCACCCAGCTCAGGATGACAGGACGACCGCCTGCTACGTCCACAACCTCATTGCGAGCGAGTGGACCTCACCACCCAAACACCTTAAAGATACAGAAGACACAGAAGATGTGATACGGACATTGAGAGAGGATGAGACTCAACCCGTGACAAATACCAAAGGTATCCAGCCAGAGAAACTGGTCTCAGTGGCCGACCGTGACAACAAACCGATACCCACAGTCATCGAATCCCGGCATCTCACAAAGAGACAGCTATCAGATATGGCTTGGAACGTGCGCAAGCTATCCAAGAAGCTGGGCAGTATCAAGCTCAAGCTCACCGTGAAGAATATCTTCATAGTAAGCAAGGCGCAGGACCAGTCGCTGGTAAGCCTGACTCGAAAGGTTACAAGGTGGCTACTATCCACGGACCGGGACTCTCTATACGTGGTCTACGTCGAGCGGCGCCTCGAGACGCATCCGGACTTCGGTGCGTTGCAACTAGTACAAGACGAGCCATCCGCCGAAAGCCGGCTCAAGTACTGGGATCCCAAGCTTGCCCAAGAGCAACCGCATTTGTTTGACTTTGTGATCACGCTTGGCGGAGACGGAACCGTTCTATACACAAGCTGGTTGTTCCAGCGCATCGTGCCGCCCGTACTCTCTTTTGCGCTGGGCTCACTGGGCTTCTTGACCAATTTCGACTTTGCGGATTACCAGAAGAGCCTCGATAATGCTTTCCGGGATGGCGTTTTTGTCAGCCTACGGCTACGGTTCGAATGTACCATCATGCGCAGCAAAGCGCGGATAAGAGACCCACATGCGCGCTCTCTATCAGACCGTGACCTGGTAGAGGAACTGATCGGAGAGGAAGGGGAGGACACATTGACTCATACCCCAGATAAGGTGTATGAGATTCTTAACGACGTGGTCCTCGACCGGGGGCCAAACCCAAGTATGCCTTCCGATTTCTGACTCCCCTCAGTGTTATGTGTCAGGTGTCACGACAGAAACAGACACACAGCTAACCAATCTTCGCTAGCCATGTCTCAAATTGAACTCTTCGGGGACGACGAGCACTTCACAACCCTACTCGCTGACGGAATCTGCATTGCTACTCCAACCGGATCGACTGCTTACAACCTCGCCGCTGGCGGCTCTCTTTCGCACCCGGAAAACCCCGTTATACTTGTCACCGCCATCTGCGCCCACACGCTATCCTTCCGACCAATTATTCTACCAGACACCATTGTCTTGCGCATGGGTGTGCCGTACGATGCGCGCACAAGCTCATGGGCTAGCTTTGATGGACGCGAAAGGTGAGTTTGTTATATTTGTTGCATCTGCCGTGTCATTATTGGCTTGGCGCTTGGGTTTGTTGTCTGACTGACAAACCCCAGAGTCGAATTACATCCCGGTGACTACGTTACTGTGTCGGCTTCGAGATATCCTTTTGCCAATGTCTTGCCTCCCGGTGGACAGGGTGAGGGCTGGGTGCATAGCATCTCCAAGACTTTGAATTGGAATTCGCGACAAAAGCAGAAGAGCTTCAAGTAGCCGAAGTGGAGGAAACGCTTCTTCAGCATGGCCTCTAGCTCTTTCTGCCTCTTCTCTTTCCTCTTCTATGAGCATATTTGGTGTCTATTTGGTATGATTGCTTGGGTTATAGCCACTGGTTGGTTCATTTATGGGCGTACATGCTTTTTTTTATATCAGAATCTACGAAAACGATATGATCTGGGAGTAGCTAAAATAAAAACAAAAACATTTTGAAACATTTTACTCCGTAGCTAATAATAATTAGCTATAATTAATTCCCAGCCATTTGTTTTTTTTTTTTCTTCTTTTTTTCCAAGTGGACACTTTTTTTTTTTCGCTTGAAGCTGCGGCTCCGCTCGACCCTATAAAAGGCCATCGCCCGGCCCGAAAATTCTTCTTCTTCATCTTCCCCAACCAACTTGGTTTCAAGGTCTTAATGTTGGCTTTGGAACCCCCGTTGAGCCCGACAACTTCACAAAGAGTATATGTGAATCGAATCGCATATACTCTTCTTAACTGACTTGGTAAGTTTTTTTGCAACTTTCTGTTTTCTTGCATTGCATTCCCCCCCCAGCCAACGGCCTCGCGCCGTTCGATGATGAAAATCTTCCTACATTCGCAGTTTCCACGCTAGCCGTCGCTTGAACCCAATCAAGGCGGCATTGAGCGGAATATCTTCCTTGGATGTCTGAGAAATATTTGGCTGTTCCTTTTTATGAACTCTTTTCATGTCATTGCAGTCGAGACGGTTGCTAATTGTCTTTCAGAAATAGGATGTCTTTCTGGTTACACATTCGATCTTCGATATCATACGGCTGCGGTGTTCACTGTCTGGCTCCATAGCTAGTTGCGTTGTTGATGGTTGCTGCTTTGCTCGGCTGGACGGGCTCGAGAGGATATCTTGACTCGTGCCGTGTCGAGGGAGTGGAAGTTCAACAGTTAGAACCTTTAGTACATCAGTATCAAATGAATGACGTTTCTGTCTACAACTCTCTTCCAATCAGATCTTCTGGTAGTATTGTAAAGTCCATCTTGTAGTTTCTCGTTTCTCAGCCCAAAAGGAAAATCTCGCAGGATTGCACCCGAGGGATTTGTGCTCCGCCGTACCGCATCCACTACCCCATAGCCAACGCCAGTCAACACAACTCCCATAGATACCTCAACCTGACCAGATCCTCAAGCTCCCAAGTCAACATTTCCCGGTTCTGAGTCAAATTACAATACAACGCCATTCCCATGGCGGCACCACCTCGACATGCCACGATGCAATCCATCAGCAATGGCAGCACAGCGCAAGGAACCGATAGACCACAGACACAGCAAACACAGCAAGCCCAGCTATCACAACAGTCCCCTGGGCTACGTGTACCTTCCAATCGCAAGACCATCTACGACCGACACCTGAACCGAAGTCGTAATGCAGAACTCAGCCGGGCGAGCTTCGCCTTTCTATTCGGGGAGATGGTCACATATGCTCAACGACGAGTAACAGGTATCCAAGATCTGGAGAAACGGTAAGAGACAACCCCTGATGCAAACCTGGAATCCCCTCCCCCACAGCCCTCTCAGAAAAACAATCGTCACTATGTACCTGCCCAACAACCCATAGCTAACAACCCCTCCATCCAGGTTAAACGAACAAGGCTACCCCCTCGGCCTCCGCCTCCTCGACCTCCTCTTCTACCGCTCAACCTCCACCTCCTCCTCCGCCCTCTCAAGTTCCTCCACCTCCTCTTCGCCCCCAAACCGACCTCTCCGCATCATAACCCTGCTGCACCTGATCCACGGCCCCCTCTGGCGCCTCCTCTTCAACCGCGCCGCAGATGCCCTCGAGCACTCTGTGTCCCCAGACACCCCCAACGAATACATGATCACCGATAACGACCCAATGGTCAACACATATATCAGTGCGCCCCGCGATATGAGCATGCTCAACTGCGCTGCCTATGTTGCCGGCATCATCGAGGGTGTCTGTGATGGGTGTGGCTTTGAGACGAAGGTCTCGGCGCATAATCAGCCTACGGAACTCTGGCCTAGTCGGACGGTGTTCTTGGTTCGATTTGGGGATCCGGTTATGGAGAGGGAGAAGGTGCTTGAGAGGGCGGGTGTTAAATAATGAATGAGCTTGCTTTCGGGGTGTTTGGCAGGCTGCAGGCTGATCGATATGTGCTTGTTAGCGTGATAGATCTACGGCGTGCGAGATGTGATAGGGTGGTTATGAAGCTCTTATTTCGCGGCTCTTTGGTTCTTCGGTTCCGGCACCGACATTCCATTCACGAAGTCATGCAAGTACAAATCTGGACGGTCGATATGAGGAACTTGTTAGCGGGTTGTTAGCAGTCCTTGGAATCTGCTATAGATCCGTACACAAAAGTCCTTGATTGTCGGCCAGCAGATATCATACAATACAATTCCTCCAGGAGAGGATATGCTATATTACGTACATGTACATACAGAAAGGCATTGGCACATTGGTTGCTCGAAATTTAGATATCAAGAAGCAGATCCCACCATGCACCTTGTGATAGACTGGCGCCCCAACGCCAGCAGCAAAGTAGGATATCAACAGCGCCCGCTTGACCACTGAAACCAATCATGAACTGTCCACCCGCCGACGTTTCTCACGATCATCATAAGGCGACGGACTGCGCTTCCGCCTCTCCCTAGACCGACTCCTCCCAACCCGACTAGAATCTCTATCATCACGCCTGTCCCGTCGAGGCGAACGCGACCTGGACATGCGCCGAGGTCTAACAACACTAGCATTCGCACCCGTCGGACCACGATCCCCATCATCACCACCACGACGATCAGGCATAAACCTCTCATCCGTAACACCCTGAGGCGGCCCATCCCTCCTCCTCCTATTCTCCAACCCATCCCCAAACCTCCCCGTATCCTCAGACTTGAGATCCCTATAACGCGTGCGACCCTTCTTCCCAAGCTTCGTCATATCACGAACCTGCATGTACTGAGGCAACGTATCACGATTGACATCATCCTCGAAACGCGCACCCATAAGCGCACGCCGATCAAGACCCTCAGCTTCAAGATCATCACGGAAGAAAGCACCCTTGTGATAATACTTCTGCATAAAGCCCGTCTGACCGCGCGCAGCATCGCGGTCTTCCTTCTGCTGCGCAATGAACTCGCTATCTTCGCGCTCCCGCTCTTCAGCAGTAAGGTTCCGCCGACGCTCGATCTCTTCGATCTCTTTCTCGTGGGCTTCGATCGCTTCCCGGGATCGTTGAACCCGTTTCAGTTCACGGAGTTTCCATGCTGCGTACTCGGCTTCTGGGTCTAGACCATCTGTGTCGTCGATGGCTTCTTCGTCTTCGGCTTCGACGAGCTCGTCGTCGTCCCAGGCGCGATTCGCGCTCGAGCGTGCTATCGCTTCTTTTTCCAGTTGGTCGCGGATTAGTTGGTCGGCTTTTTCTTGCCGTTGCGCCGCGCGTTGGGTTTCGGCTTCTGCGGCTCGAGCTGCGTCTGCTTGCGCTTGTGTTTGGCCTGCTGCTGTGCCTGCGGTGTTGCGCTTGTCTTTTTTGATGAATGTTGGTCGGATGAGCATGCGCCGGGGTGCTTCGTCTTCGGAACTGCTCTCTTCTTCGGAGCTTTCTTCCTCTTCTTCCTCCTCCTCCTCTTCTTCGTCGTCACTCTCCGCGGCAGTTGTGGATACAGTAGGTTTTAAATCGTCCGTAGGATGCGGTGCTGCTTTCGGTGCGGGTGCGGGTGCGGGCTTGTCATCTTCTTCGTCTTCGGTGACGAACCCTTCCTCGTCGTCATCCTCTTCAACCTTTTGGCCTGCTACAGCAGAGGCTGGGAATGAGCTCGCTTTGGGCGCTTTTGCTCGGCGCAGTGCCTCGGCTCGTCTGCGCCGCTCTTGTTCCCGTCGCGCCTCCCGTTCCTCTTCGTCATTTTCTTCCTCTTCTTCCTCCTCCTCGGATGAGGGCTCCTCCGCGATAGCCTTTCCAGGGCGGTAGCGAGCAGGCCTGACAGGGTTTTTGGTCATTCCCCGGTGGGAAGAGGGGAACGGAGGAGGCATTGTGGTCGGATGTGATGTGCGTAGAAGGAGGGTGGGTGTCGGTTATGTAGAGAGATCTAGAGCTCCGTTGCCTAGCTTACAGTTCAAAGCCAGAAAATTGCGCCCGGTCTGCTCCGTAGTATGGTGTGGTGTGGACTCGTTGAATTGACGTATCGGGCTGAAGCTTTTGCTGGAGATTGATATGTAATCACGTGATGATATCGAAAAGTTACAGAAGGGCAGAAGTGGTAATTGACTGCGTCAACTCAGTTGTTGATTTATTGTAGGTGAGTAATTTTTCTCTCGGCGCAACCCAGAGCTTAATTCCCAGTTAGAAATGCTTTTACATAGTATTGCCAGATATCCAACTCAAAAAGTCCACCTAGCCATTTCATACTAATTAATCACCACGTGACCACGCGTTTCCGCGCCTCGCGTCGATCAACCTTACTTATTCCCCGCCGTTTTCCAGCATCATACTAGACAACGAAAACCCATCACCTCGACACCGTCAAATCTTGAAATCTCAGACAGTCGAGAACACCTCCCAATATTCAACAATGTCAATCCAAACCCCCCGAATCCTCCCCTCCCACCTCCACGCCTTCCACCCCTCCAGCACTAGCTCGAACACCGTCCGCGTACTCGGCACCATCACCGCGCTCCACGGGAACACCGGCACACTCACCTGCGGCAACAATGGCGATGTCACCCTGATCTTGAAGCCCGATGGGCGTTTGCAAGTCGGGAAGTTAGTTGAGATTGTGGGGAAGGTTGCTGATCTAGAGGGTGGACAGGTATGTTCAACATTTATTCCGGAGGGATATGGACTTGATATCGTGAAATCGGGATTGGATGGCTATCGAGAGTTAATGCTAATGATTTGTTTCTGGTAGGGATACGGAATCCGTGTACTGGGCTCGACGGAGTGGGGTGACCCAGCTGATTGCGGTATGTGTTGAATGCTTTTCCCTGTGAATTGGACTAAAGACTGACTGCCGTATGTATTTGGAATTATAGATTATAAGATCTACGAGAATGTTGTCAATGCGACGCATAAAGTCAAGACCATCTTCTACGACTGATGGATCATGAGTTGAGGGATTTGAATATACGGCCGTTTTTCTGAGGGATATGTCCCGGGCCTGATATGAGCCTGGTTGTTGTGACATTGTTAGCGCCCTCTACTAGAGCCTATGGGGCATATGTCTGTTTGACCAGGCCTGGGATGCTGATGCTGTCACTGTGATTCTCCCTTTGTGATTCCCCGGCTTTTGCGTTTTACATGAGGTTATGATCGAAGCTTCTCCAAATCAAAGATTTACATTGAGCTAAACTTATCAAGTACTAAGAGTAGATCTGGATAATGTATTTCGGATGACTAGCTTTACAGAGAATGGGATCATTTGGGTAACTAGGTCTACAATTAAAGAGGATGTTATTAAACACCCCTAATGTATTCCGTGGGACTTGCCAAGTGACTATAATGCCCAAACGCTTAGCCACTTGTTCAGAGAACACAACACGAGAAAGCCCCGTTTGATTTGGGTGTGGATCTGCATGGGCCTCAACAATGTTGATGTCTCATGCATAGGCACCCGGGTTGCTACAGGACCCTCTCCCTATGATGTCTCATAGGGGCTACGGTGAGATGGTGGTCGAGAGGGAGAAGGCTGGAGGAAGAAGAGAGGAAGAAGAAGAGAAGAGGAAGAAAGGCGAGAGGGGTCCTTTTATATGGTCACATCCCAGGTACCTTCCCAAAATGGATGGCCCTTCGCTCTTGCCTTTTTTACCTCAGGCAGGGTCACTAGTTTCTTATGTATAACTACTAGTATCATTGGGTTTTGTACTTATTAACAGAGTCTACGGCAAGCCAGGATATAGTCATAGTTATTGTGATTTTGATTTGATTTAGTTTTTCGTGCTATCATAAAAGCTACACAGGAAGGGTATTATCCCAGACAAGGATCACTGCTTCCACTTCAGGGAAATACAGCGAATGCAGGTTCGGAGTTCTTTCAAGATACTCCAGGTCATCAGTTTGAACAAATAAGAAAAAGCCTTGAATTCCAAGGTGGAATTCAGGATCCGTTGGCTGTATGCAACGAGATCAACCCATAACCGAACGCCGTCGCTAAAAGAACAGCAAAAAAAAAATTTAAAAAAAAGCAAAGGTGATTGAGTGAACATGTAGGAAACACATCCATGGAGTCGCTCCCGGTCTTAGACAAGAGAGATAGCCTACTGGCGTTCTGGTTCTTCACCAGCGGGCTGGCTCTTGGGTGCGTCGGTGGTGAGTGCATCCGAACTGAAGAACCCGGAGTCGGGAATGACAACATCATTGAAGTTGAAAGGGAGGAGGTCGGGGTTGAAGTTGTCTTTCTCATTGGGGTTGTCTGAGAAAAGAGCGTTGAGCAGCTCGTTGGCAGGAGTCTCGGAAGATCCAGCAGGGGAGACATAGTCCGCTGGAAGCCACTCGGCCCAGTTTTCACCATTGAACTTGCTGTTCTCCATTTCGAAGAAAGCATCGGCCTTATCGGCGTCATCGAAAATGTCGAGCATCATGCCATCAAGGCACTCGAAGGATTCCGGAAGACTGTCGTTGGCAGGCGGTGGTGCCAAAGACTGTTGCTTAGCCGGGGACTTCTGTTGCCGTGGCGATGATTGAGGACTTCCGTGAATTGATTGGATACGTTGTAGGCGCTCTGCGGACAGTCGAGCTGGAGACATAACCGAGCCTAGATCCTTGCGTTTGTTGAGGCTTGGGGAGTTTGCGGGGAAAGAGAGACGCTTGTCAATCGCATTGATACGCGGGTTTCGTCGGCGAGGAGTAGGGCTTGCTGAATCAAATCCAATTGAGGGACTTTCAAACAGATCATCGAGGTCATCACGCGGAGTGGGTACAAGGTTCTCCTTCTGTTGATTCGGCTTGTCATCTTTTGTGGAGGCAATGCGAGGACTGCGACGCGGGGAGCAGTTGTTCACCATAGAAGAATCAAGCTCCTTTAGAGGCCCGTCATTCTGGGAATTCTGGAAAAGTGACCTTCTCAAAGGCCTGGGGGTGAGACTATTGGCGTCTGTCATTTGAGCAGAGCGGGCGTGCATACGGCTCACTGGGCTAGACTTAGTGGCGCGCGCCAGTACCTCTCTGGCGTCCTCCTTGGACCATCGGCGTCCTGGGGTGTCAAACGTCCCTTCCAACTCGGCGCTGGTGGCCCGAGGAGACTCGTTGGGAGAATAATCCGCTTCGCCGTCGTGATCATCGTCATCGTCGTTGTCCATTTGGGGAGTCTCCCCATCGGGATGGATAGAAGACGCTTCAGTGGGTGCTGGAGAGGAAGCCGAAGGTCTCTTTGGGGCGGCCTTGCTTCGAGTTCTGGCAGCAGGGCAGGACTTGGCCTGGCCCTCTCGGCTCCTCGAAGGACGCTTTTTGTTATTTTTCTTGGCCGGTTTCGCTGCCCCCGGCTTGGTCCATTTGTCTTCTGGGCGCATTTGTTTAAATTTGTGCAGCCACAGACCACATGGATTGCAGAAGGTCATCTGATCCCAATCATTATCGTCCTGCTCAAGAGCCTTTTTGTAAATCTTGAAACATTCCACTTCACCCTTATCGTTTCGGTCCACGGCCTCCCAATAGAGCATGGGGGAAGACTTCATCATCTCTTCTGCAAGGCTCTCGCCACCCTTAACTGTTTTCACCCACGCTCGGCGCCAGCTGGCGGTTTCGATGGAGCCGCAATTCTCGCAATACGGCGGAATTAACCCGTTGAGAATAGCATTGTCCAAGCGTGCCTTTATGTTCTTCGGCACCGGCTTGGACCCTTGCTTTGTCGATGACTTTGACTTCGAGGATTGCTTCGACTGCTTCGAATTGGAACTAGCTGTCTCACACGGCATGAAAGTGACATCCACAGGCGCAGCAGAGCGAGCAGGAATAATGGGATCACTAGCGGGGATTGCGCGGAACATCTGGGGAACCTCATTGTGGTAGATATGTGGCGCCGGTGCGAGGGGTTTGGGGGCCAAGCGTTGTGTGCCAGAGCTCGAACCAGGTCTGGATGTGGTAGCTGTGGGCGGACGGGATGTGGGACGGGATTGAGCAGGGCGAGAAGGGGGAGCATGAGACATCGGAGGCGGCGGCTGTTTTGAAACCTGCTCCGTTGGGTTATCATCAACGGGGAGAGGATCATTGTTGGTTCCCTGCGCAGCACTAACAATGCTGGCTGGAGAGTTTGCCTGCACGGTAGTGCGGACAGAGCACTTGTCTCGGGTTATTCCACGAGACACTGCCATTCTGGGGTCATCCAAGGGGATAACGGTTTCATCATCCATGAGCTCATCCGGTCCAGCACTCATGAAGCCGGAGTCATTGTCCAGAGACATGGTAGGCAAGACGGGGCTTGATCTACTTGGTAACCGGCTATCGAAAACTGGAGGTGATGATGGCATGTTGAAAGATGGCTCGAAGAGACCTTGGTAGCGAGTGTCCTCAGGAGAGGGACCAGCGGCGTCTGTGGTAGGAATGTCATCGCTCATACAGTACGGAGAATTGTACGAAGCAGGACACGAGGCAATGCTCATGCTCGACGACTCCCGCAACAAGCTACCCGTGGGTCGGCTTCGACGGGCGAAATCGGATGGTCGAGATATGGGGGTGGGTGGACGGACGGGCTCTTCGTGGGAATGCTCAACCGCAAGAGCAGGGTTCACGGGGGTTGGGCGGTGGATTCGTACAGAGGCCGCCGTGCTGGCTGCAACTCGAAGTGAGCTTGGTTGTCTTTCGATGTTCATACCTGACTTTCCGGGCCAGTTTGCTTGATACACCTTGGCTCTCTTCCGGGCAGGGGCCTCTGTTGATTCTTCATCACCACTGCCGTATCCTGACTGAATGGATCCTCTTCGAAGGTTGTTCTGTGAGACGTGTGAAAGTTGAGTCTGGTTGTCGCAGTCCCGCATAGAGGCACTTGAGGACGGGCGAATCATATCACTATGGGGAATGCTCTGTTTGGTGTAGGATTGATGATGAGCTGGTGTTCGACATCCACCAGGTGTTGACACTCGACTGCCAGCGTATGAGTGTGAAGGCGATACCGAGCGGACCGATCCATTGTTGTGGAATGTAGGAAACTCTCGTGGCGTTGAGCCTTCGCTTAAGAGCTGGTGGAATCTCTCAATACCAGATTGATGTATCGGAGATCCGGCATTGTCATGGTGGCTCTGGCTTCGCGAGGATTCCAGGAGGGCGGGGCTTTGGCGAACAAAATTTGTCCATGATTGGGTGTCAAAGTCGCCTGAATTGTCATTTGTCAACTTCTGATGCTGCTGCATACTAGCGAAGTACTCACTCTGAGTGACGGTCGGGACAGGCACCAGTCGTAGTTTGACCTCCAACGTCTCTTGGGCACCTTTGGAGAATAGACCACTGAGAGGGCTCTTGCAAACTCGCCCAGTAATCATAGTCTTCGACTGGCTGTTGGGTGTCTCGGGTGTCGATGAGAAGGTGGCCAGCACCCCAGAAAGCATGCCTTGCCCGACAAGAGGGGTTTCGAATTCGGAATAGTCATAGGCATAAACGGTATAATCCTTCCCTAATTGACCGACAAGCTCCGGGCTGAACAAGGAACTGGGTAAGTATGCTGTTTTGGTCATCCGGGGGTAAGAAAGTCAAACCTAGCAGAGACGATTGCCTGGATGCATGTCTTCAACTCGATCACTCCAACGGGAGTGTTCTCGTCTAGAAAGGCCGTTTGGATGTCAAGCACGTGTGGCCACCGAGCAAGGCAATTGGTCTTATTTTCGTTGTCGAATGTGTAAAGAACTTTCACTGTAGGATAACCATGTTTAGTTGCCACTCAATTAACCTCATTAGAACGGTAGTGGAAAACATACGCCTCATAGGGCGGACATCAATACCGTCCTGAGATTCCATCTCATCAAACTTTGTTGCCCACCATGCAAGACGGCGAGATCAAATTCTGGGGCTGAAATGAAGGATACCGAGCGAAGGGTATTCAAGTATGGGGAAAGGTATGAGAGTCGAGGTCCGAAAAATGTTGACAGGTAGAAAGAGGGGGGAGAGAGCGGAGCGAAATTGCCAATTAAAGAAAGCCCTTTCACTCAGGACCGGAAATGCACCAGAAGGTATTAGCGAGCCAGCCGATCAGCAGTGCATTATCTAGGATCTCGTCGACCGGGAGAATGGACAGGTTATGCAGGAGTAGGTAGTGGAGGGGTCTTTTTTTCTGCAGGCCTGGAATGTTAGCAATTGATTTGCATGTCCTCGCAGGGAAAGCATAGGCACTAGAAAAGGAAGAGAGAGAAAAAAAAAACCAATTCTTACCAATTAAACAGAAAATAGCAGCAATAGTCTCTCCACTAGCTCTGCATGAGCAGACAGAAGTGGAAGAGAGAAAAGTGAGGAAGGGATGAAGTTAAGAAGCCTTGCATGCGCGGGTCAAAGCTATCTCGAAAGATCTCCAAACAAGCGTGACGCGACGTGACGGCAACCAATCGCGACTTCGGGAAATGGCTGGGATTTGATGCCTGAAGTTTAAGGTGTTGATATTTTCCTCAGGTGTTTGTGAGAGAATTTCCACGTGACTTGAGCTCTCCGCCAACTTCAACTGTCACACTGCTGCATCAACGGCATCTCTTGACTTCAACGACCTTTTTATGCCCACCATGTCGACCGCTCCCGAACCCCAGATTCAGTATGTTACTCTATCAATGACTCATAGCTCTGTCGATGACCAATCAGCTAACAATCCGAACAGAGACCTTCTCAACAAGCCGAAGAGCGAGCTCACGTATGTACACCCGTTACATTGGATTTACCCCCCTCCCTTCCTATGCGGTCTTCCTCATTATGAGTAATCGATTGTCCCTTGAGCTCGGGAGTTTCTGCCTGATTCTCGGGCTCGCGGGGTTTGCGTACCAAGCCCGCATCTCGGAAACTTTGCGACCGACATCGTCACATTCTTCTGCAAGCTGCGCAAAGCACATATAACCGGGGAAAAAAAAAACTAATCTTGCATCTTACATCCCAAAAGTGAATATGAGGTCGCTCTCGTCGAGGAGCACGAGCTCACCGCCGGTCCCCTGTCTCTCCTCCAGACCGCCACCCGCACACACACCCAGGTCCTGATTTCCTGCCGAAACAACCGCAAGCTGTTGGCCCGTGTCAAGGCTTTTGACCGACACTGCAACATGGTTCTCGAGAACGTTAAGGAGATGTGGACCGAGAAGCCCAAGGGTGCCAAGGGCAAGGGCGTCAACAAGGACCGTTTCATCAGCAAGATGTACGTGCAAACAGTGGACGGATATTCGTCCCTATTCCCTATCTTTGAAACATTCATTAACTTTAAAATCTTATCTTTAGGTTCCTTCGCGGCGACTCCGTCATCCTCGTCCTGCTCAGCTGAGCAACTCATCACACCTTCCTCCCGCACACTTCGATTCCCACGTTGACATGATCTTGATATCTTCGAACTACGGGATGATCGATGTCCAGCTATTTGCACAGCATCTCGAACCCATAAACGTTTTCCGTGGGCGAGTTATCATGTAATCGATCTCGATACCCTTTTTTCTTTCCTTTCCCCTCACATCCCGCTTTTCCTCCCTTGCTTCTGGTCCCCGCCAGAACACTGTTGACCGATCCAACCACTGTCTTGATTGGGATGGTTACTTGTCCCAAAGTAACCATTGCATGTGCAAGACTGTTCTGGCTGATCTTGTCTTGTTTTTTCATCTTCCAAGGGGGTGGACTAAAAAAAACCTGTTGGCGTTCAGATCTTTGCGCGGGCTGCTAGACCCGTTGTTTTTTTTGTAGAGGGAATCCTCGGGCGGCGTCAACCTGGGCAGAGCTGGTTAGCAATGAATGTTAAAGAAAGATTTCATCAGACATCAGTAGATGTTCGTAAGCTAGCAAGTTACCATAGGTCTTTTGATCCAATTCCCCCTGTGAGCTCGTTATTCGGGACTGCCTCACTCTTGCGAGTTAGGGTTCACCCAGCCCCGCCCCAGCCTCAGAGATGTAGATTATCGTAGCTTATTCCACCATACTAGGCACTGCGTACATACAAGTTAGGGTTCGTCTACCAGGCCCAAGCCCAAGGGAGGTAGATATTATAGTTTTTATTCTTCGCCATCTAATATCAACCAAATAAGAATATCATTATCATCAAATGACCATATCAAGCTATATCAAGACACAATCATGAACAAAAGAGAAAAAAAAGTCAGGGCCAGGTATGTCGCTATGTATACAATCACCCCCGAAAACCCGCAACCCGCAACCGAAATACATACATAACCCTAAACACCCTCCGCAAGCCCCGTCAAAAACTCCGACAACCCAAAAGCCCCAGGATCAGGAATCTTCCCAATCCACTCCTCCTCCCCACCAACATAAACACTCCTCCCAAGACTCGCCTTCATAGTCTTCGTAGACTCAGTCCCCTGCTGCGCCGCCGCAGCAGCAACCCTAACATCCCCCGTCTCAAGCAAAGTATCCACAAACGGCGCAAGCGCATCAATAAGCGTGCGGTCACCAGGTTTAGCAGGCGTGTATTTCCCCAATGCCGCGAACGAAGACTTCAACGCCTTTGCCCACGTCTCTGTCGTGATTGTCGAAGGCGAAGATGTGTTCTGCGCTAGTAGACCGTGTGCTAGGGCGTTCAGGAAGATCGCATAGATCGCGCCGGAGGTCCCGTCCATTACGTTCTCGACGACTGTCACGATTCGTGCCACGGTGCTGACTACGTCGTTTGTTAGGGGTGGGGTGGCGTTGGTTAGGAGGGATTGGATTGCTTCGGCGCCGCGCTTTAGGCCGATGCCGCAGTCGCCGTCGCCGACGATTGTGTCGTAGCGGGTTACTTCGGCTTCGGCTTTGATTACGCGCTCGAGGCCGGCGCTTAGGGCTTTTTGGAGGATGGTTGGGTCGACTAGGTTGGGTTAGTTCTTGGTTGTTGGAGAAGATATGGTGGGTGGGTGGGATGGGAAAGGAAACTTACGCTGGAGGTTGCTGTGGATGTCTTCGGTCAGATTAGATGTCTTTAGGTCGACGGCGTCCGCGTTAAGGTTCTTTTCCCAGGTAGAAGTATTGATCGGAGCAGACCATCCAACCGCCTCGGCGGGTGCATCGAGCAGCTCAAGCATAGTGGTTTTCACTCCCAGACCCGGGTCGACCAGCTTCATTAGCGAGATACTGAATCCGAGACCGTTCAGACTGGTAAGGAAAGTTCCCTGGATCACGCGGACCATGTTGACCTGGTAGTCGCGCTGGAGCTGGCGGTAGACTTCGTCTGTGATACCGGCGATCTCGAGCGGGCTGACGCCGCCAAGGTTGTTGATTAGCAGCACGAACTGATCCTCCGGCCTACGGGTAACGTAGCAGCGGTCTGGGTCATTGTGATCGAGTAGCTGTAGAAGCATACCCTCGACCAGCTCGACGAGATCGAATTTCACGCGGTGCGAGCCAGGCTCGTTGTGAATTCCCATGCCGACTTCAACCTCGCCGTGCGGGATCGTGTCTTCAGGTACACCGCGACCTGGCACGTGAACGTGTTCTAGCGATGATCCCAGTGAGACCAGGTTTGCGTTTGCTAGCTGAGCTAGAGCGTAGACGTCATCCAGAGAGCCGCTGTGGAAGGGGATATTAGTATTGATTCGATGGCGATAAAGAAAGTGTAACATGTAAACATGCGATATGCAATGCGAGATCAACTTACCCAGCTTCAGCCAAAGCACCAACCATCTTCAAAATCAATACACCACCACCAATACCACGCCGACCGACCTTCCCACCCTTCTGACGACCAACACCGACATCATCATTGATAGCAAAGAATTCCGTCTTGATACCAGCAACACGGGACTTCTCCGTCGCCATACCGAAATTCAGTACATCACCGGTATAGTTCATAGGAAGGATCAGCACGCCGTTATCAGTGGGGACGCGATCGATCACCGCTCTGCGGATCTGCTCGGCAGACGGCGAGGCAAAGATTGTGCCTGCGACCGAGGCATCGCAGAGTCCGTGGCCGACGAAGCCTGCAAATGCGGGTTCGTGGCCGGAACCGCCGCCGGTTACGATGGAGACTTTGTTTGCTCTGCGGGGCGCATCTGGACGGCGGAAAATGATCTTATTCTGTCGGTCCAGGGCCAGAGATGGGTTTGTGAGTGTAAGCGAGTTAAGCGCTGTGAGGACCAGGTGGTTTGGGTCGGTGAAGAAATGTTTGGCTGGGAAATGGTCAGATTTGTGGGGAAGATCTGGGGGGGGATCAGAGGGTGTGGAGAGCGTACTCTGCATTGTTGATCAAAAGTGGACAGTTGGGACTAGTGGATATCTTGGACTTTGGAGTTCAAAAAAAAAAATAAGAAGAAGAGGTCACTGGTTTTTGATCGGGTTTTTGAGTGGCTTTAAATGTTTCTCCAAGTCATCCAAGTAAAGGGGACTATTCGTTTTCGCCAATGAGGATATAAAGGCTCCCAAGATTCCAAGATTTTCGAACCTAGTCGACGCCAGCGAGAAGCTCTCGGATTGGATTTGAGGGTGTTTGAAGGCGGGGAAAAAGTGGGTTTCTCTGGGGATAGGATGTTAGTATACTTGTATTACTTGTATAACTATAGTTAGCCCGGGCAAGTATATTGTTGGGACTCACGTTGTACGGATAGTCGGGGGAGAGTGGGAGTACAAGGTACGTGTTCAACTATAGAGGGCACCCTCTCCCTCTTTAAGGAATCCGAGTATGTACATCGTGTACATCGTACAATGAAGTACGTACTGTTCTTCTTTTCTTTTTCCCTTTTTTCCGCTCACATGAACATCCAAGGCCTGGATCTGCGGTTCGGCTTACCATCTAGGGATATCCCGCCAGGCACCGCATTCCAGAAAGGCGTCTTCTATCGTCCGAATGGGCGTTTTCACCGCTAAAGAACATTCCTGGAACGTAAGATTCGATGCATCCAGAGCTTTTACAATGTACTCTGGTCCACTCCTGGTCCACTCTCGTCCGAGTGGACTTTTGGTCGAACCTCAACGGGGTAGGTATGCCGGCATTCCTGGTGCACCTACCACCTCTTACTTGCTATATACCCATGGACGTTTATGTAGATTGATGTATTCCAGGGATAGCTATCCCATCTTATAGGATTAGTCTTAGCTTCTATTGAGATACTCTCGCCATAATACCTACAATATGGTATCTCAATGCCAATGCCAATGCCAATTGCCAGGGCAAATACAAATAAATACTGGGATACCGCAAGTCTCAAGTGGAGACATCATGAGACCTCGAAAAAAAAAAAAGGATCTACGAAAAAAAATGAAATGAGCATCCAGCCTCGGATCTGCTGTCAGATCCAGGGGTGTTGTGGGGTCAATATATGTATAGTTCTAGGTCATGGGGTGTTCCTTTTAATATCGTTGATCTCATAGGGTTATGCCTCTCCAATGGGGTTCGAATGGGTGATACCTGTGGGGATCAGGTGCATCCGGCTGTTATTCCGTACTTTGTACTTTGTACGGAGTAATGATATTCATCATTGATATTCATCATTCATAATATTATCCTCACGTGGTCCGTTCTATCCAATATCATCAGTGTGTCTAACGACTATCCCGAGTAGGTACAATGGTGGCACGGATTTCCTCTTTGGTCTACCCCTCTACCTGATCTCTCGTATTCTAGTGGCTTTGACTTTGGGTTTAATTAACCATCGGCCCTGGCCGAGGTCAAGTACTCGAAGTGGCTGAGTGGGACCGGAGCTACTCCGTTACTTTCTCCAAGGGTGTAATCAATTGCTAAATACATGCTAAATACATACTTCACGCACTCAAAGAATCAAACATAAACCAAATAATCTGTGCATTCAGTGAAATAAAGTACCTACTTGCAACTCTCAACATGTAAAAATTATGCCTCATGACACGTAGTTGTATTGATTAGTTCCTTCTTTGCGCTCAATGTATTCCTTCTCAATCAACCTAGAGGGGGAAACGAGGTTAGACACGATCACCAAATACGACGGGTAGTAGTAAGGACACATACTTCTCAATCTCTCCCTTAATCTCCGCAGGCTGAAGAACACCCCGGCTCTTAGTAGCATTGATAACCTCTGCGATCAGCTCGGCATGACTGAGAGCTTTGCGACTCTTCATAATGCGCACGATAGCAGCTTGCGTCTCGAAATGGCGATCGGCCGCAACCCGCTCGTGGGTCGTCTTGGTCTCCTCTTTGGTCTCCTTCAGCTGGATCTGGTTGATCTTGATGCGCATCTGCTTGTCGCTGAAACTCGTGTTGTACGAGAACTGATCGCTGGAGTTCACATCTTTGCCCTTGGGGGTCTTGGATAAGACGCGGTACTTGGCGCACGCCAGAGACTGGAGTGTTCGCTTCAATTCCGGGTCCGCTGTGTGTTATATTAGGGATTGTTCGACTCTTTGGGGGGGGGGGGGTGGTAGATGGTCCACTTACACAATCCGGTCGCTTCTTGAATCTGGGGGTACTGCATGCTCTCGCCATCGGGGATATCATTAAATAGCAGCAACACAATCGCCTGGAAGGAGCTGACTACTAGGTTCTTCTTGCCAAGGGGGAAGTTTGCTGTCAGCTGACAATGCGCCAGTTGATGTTTCCAGGTGAGCTTGCGGCCGGTATGTTTGTTGTGGTAGAACGTCTCGAATTTGTTGATCGAGCGTGCAATCTTTGCGGGAATCCGTACGGGGACATCGGGATATGTCGGCCAGGAGGCAGCAGAGAGCACGTTGACTTCGAATTCAAACCCGCCCTTCCGCTCCTCCTGTTGCGACCGTCTAAAGGCCGTCATTTCATCGTTAGCAGTGTCCATGTCGTTGAACATGGACTCGAGGTTATGAGTGAAGTTTGACCCGCATTCTGACTAGACATTAGCCAAAGCGCATACAAGTAGAATCTTCGATGCGACAAACCGTTCTTCAAACGAGTTAACATGCTCTTTTCCGCATCGTTGCTCGCGCTTCGTTTCATCAAGAGACGCCGGGCAAGGTCGTTCTTGTAAAAGGCCTCGAAGACGGCCTTGCCATGTACAAACCGGAAGAGGTCGAGAACTTGATCAAGCTGCCGGTCAAGCTCTGCATCGTCGGACATCAGGCTTATTTCCTCTGGATTACGACCGGGTGGCAGCTTGTAACCGCCCTTGAGCAGCCTATCCACGTATTTGGCGATCATTTCACCCGACTTGGGGTTGTCAGTGCCACCTGTAGAGTCCATCTTCTTCCCGCGGTTCATAAAGGTACCAAAGGCTTCGCGGACCGTGTGACCCAATTCCTCATTCGAGTCAAAGGAATTGGCGCAGATATCATCAACCTTTTGCTTAAATTGGAGCAGGTGAATGACCATGTCAGCCTCCCTTTCTTGATCAAACACAATGCCCTCGCCCTCCTCGATGATGTACTTCCTAAATGCAGGCTTCAATTCGAGACTAAGATCTCGCCGGTCAAGCAACCCGTATAGTTGCTTCAAGGCGGTCTTATTTCCGGCTCGCATCAAACTCAGCACTTCACTTTCGCTGGTCAACACATCCGTTTGCTGTGTAACTAGAGTCTCATCCAGGAGCTCGGACAGTTTGAGCTTCGTGCTTCGATTGAAAGAGAACAGCCCGCACCGTTCGACTTCACGTTCGATCAACTGGTGAGCATTCTCGACGTATGCGGCCAGGGTTCCTGCTGCTTGTTGTTGAGACCACTCCTTGACAAACTCCTCGGACTTGGCCATAAATAAAGGCTCAAAGTCACTCCCATAAACATCGAGGCTGTGGAAAAGCTCCATGGCCTCTCTTAGCAGAGATGCATCAGCCAATGCCTTTGTAAATCCGCCTCGATCCGCCTCGATCAAATCATATGCTCCTTTCAAAATCTTTGGCTTCAAACTGGCGTCGGAGAAGATGTATGACCGGAATTGAATCAATCCCATTTCACGGATCACCGGTTGTTCTTTGGAATGCAAGAGGAATGACTGGTCGAGATAATAGAAGATCCAACGAACAGTAACCTGGAGGAGCGGAAAAGTTAGCTGTGAACCTCCTCCATTCGAGATATTTCCTTGCCACATACCAGCCTCGAGTGCCATGCCGACCATGCTTCAATCACTGTCCGTAATGTACCAACATCAGTGCTACCTCCAGCTCTGGTAACAAGATTCGTGCGCATTTTCCCACTGACAAACTCTCTGCATCGATCCTGAAGCTTCTTAGCCAACAAGGCCGCCCGCTCCTGGCGGCACACGTTCTCCCCGCCTTTGTAGAGCTCTTCCAGCGAGCTCTCGGGTTTCCTGCCATCAAAAATAGCGGTTAAAGCCGCATCCAACTGCGACCACACCTTATCGAAATATGATTCCTGGTTCAGCCGTGGTCCGGTACGGAGGTTCTTGACGACGAGCTTTTTCGCGCCGGTGTGAGGAGAAAAGTTGTTTTGGCGGGTATTAGCGTTCAAGCCTTGGGATCTGATGGGACCATTTGGCCCAGACAGTCCCCGACCAGGCGCGCCATTCTTAGGCGGGGAGCCGGAAATCGGATACATCTTATGTGGGACGGTTTGTGTGGAGGAGGGGCGTGACGGAGACAGCGACAGGCGAGAACGCTTATTTATTTGTGAATCGAGGCTCCGGTCGGGTGAATATCGTTGGGAGAGGAGCTCGGAGATGGTCTGTTGTGCCGGCTGCGATGGCTCTCCTTGATCAGAAAGCTTCCTCTTGCCGATCGATTGGCGCTTACCGCTCTGCTCGGTGTCGCCTCTTGAGTTCTGCGGCATCTACCCGGTTCAGCCCGACTGGGATTTTTGGGTCACTCTCAAGATGTTGGAGATGATGGAGAAAAGTGGATTCGAGAGACGAGGGGAATTGACGTTGCGCGCTTGGACTTTGGCTCCGCACGGCGATAAGATACGGAGCTACCAGCCCTGATGAACTGGTGATGAACTGCCCAGGTGGACTTTTAGGAGGGCTTGGATAAAATAGCTGACTTCTACTTGCTATGCCTTGACTCCTTATGTCTCATTAGGTATGTACATGTATCAACTTGCACATTTGCCTCCCAATGACATCCATCACCTTACAAACAGTACATTGATTGCAGTCTGGTAGTATATTATCTGATATATAAGAGGAATTCAATTTCTAGGGTGGTGAATCCTTGATTCTGGGTATTTACCGCTTACATGCATGGTGTAAACCGCAGACAGCTTGGCCATAGTAAACCAGCCGCCCAAGCTAGGTGCTCGATCTGTACTCCGTACGGAGTATACGATTGATGGATTGAATCCGGAATGCATGAGGCACATAAGAGTCGACATGGCCCCTATTTCCGATCGAGATTATCACTTTAGGTAGATTGACGCAGAAGGTGCTCCGATGATAGGTGATCATGCGGATCGCACGCTATCCATGGAGATGCCTGAACACGGTCAATAACCATGTGGGTAATGTCGGTGTTCAGTGCTGATATCTATTGTTTTTGCCTGAAGGTCAAGACCAACGAAGACCATAGAGACAAAAACAAAATACATGAAAATGAAAATAAAAGGACGTTGACTCAGGTAGGTGTGATAGAAAGCAACTGAGGGACGACCTCATTGTCACCTGGGACGGTCAAACAGATCCCTCTTGTCCGTTCAACTGGTCCCTCACCCGGCGATGGGCCATAACCCTCCTCTGGTCAATGGGGGGGAATGGTAACGCTCATGAGCGCCTCAATGCTCGCCCCAGCACTTGGCTCCATAAGCACCGACCTCTCAATCACGGAAAGCGAAGCAAACATGGTCGTTTCAATCTTCGTCCTAGCCTTTGCCTTGGGCCCTATGGCTCTCGCGCCCCTTGCCGAAGTCTTCGGCCGCCGCTGGGTCTGGATCCTCTCGTCTACCTGGTACATCCTGTGGAATACCGTCTGCGGCTTCTCCCACACGCGGGGTCTACTCCTCGCTGGTCGGATTCTAAGTGGTATCGGTGCTAGTGCTGAATATGCCATTACCACGCCTGTGCTGGCGGATTGTTGGCGGGCAGAGCAAAGGGGTCAGTCATTTGCGATTGCGACCTTTGTGCCATTGCTAGGTCCGGCGATTGGGCCGATTCTTGGCGGGATTATTACGGAGAAGATTGGGTGGCGGTGGCTTTTTTGGGCTATCGATTTTTGATGCGGTGCTTGTTGTTTATGCGATCCTGTTTTTCCCGGAGACGTATCATCGTCTCTTACTTCATCGAAAGGCGTTGAGGTTGCAGAGGGAGACGGGACGGTCGTATCGGGCTGAGTCGGTGGTCCTCATATTCTACATGTGTACATAGTTATTTCCACGTGCTGCCATATCTTACCCTCACACCGACTTTCGACCCTATAAGGGGCAGAGCAGCCAAAGATCCAATGCCTGATTTTGCAGGGTCAATCCCATTCTCCAATACGCGTCCTCAACTGCCAGCTGCACTAGTGCAAATAATAATAACAGCTTGGGAGTAATCTTGAAACAGCCATCTGCTTGAAAATGCGCCAGTTATCAAGATGTTTCAGTCCATACTCGAAGTCATTACCCAGGAGGATGTCCTCTATAAGTGATAATCCTGATCTGTTTGAGTACACCTCCGGGCGCTTTTTGTGAGTCGTGACGACGGTCAGCTGCTCAACGCGTCAATCGCGATAAACTAACCTGCTACGTCAAAAACTAGATTTAACGAAGAGCTCCGTCGCGCTGAACGCCATATTAAATTTGACGTGGATGCTCTTGCAAGGGCGGCCTGTGACTCTGTCGGTCGACACCTGAATGACCTGGCCTCAATTGCAAAACTCGCCGAGGGGGGCTTCAATCGTATCTTGCAAGTGACCTTCAATGACGGATATGCAGTTCTTGCAAGGTTGCACTATAAGACGACTGTTCCGAGACATCATACAGTGGCTAGTGAAGCGGCTACACTCGCACTTCTGCATGCCCATAGAGTCCCAGTCCCCAAAGTCTTTGCGTATCCTCCAGATCAGACAAACGCCGTTGGAGCTGGATATATGCTACTTGAAAAGCTTGAAGGCACACCCTTAAGTGACCAGTGGTTCTCTATGGATACCAAAACTCGGGTCAAAGTAATGAGACAGATTGTTGATATGGAGAGACGGTTTATGAGCATCCAGTTCCCAGCAAGCGGAAGTCTTTATCACCATCGTGATCTCCATAGCTCACAGCACTTTATCCCAGTCTCGGACGATATCGTCGTTGGCCCAACTGCACAGCATGAATGGTGGTATCGAGAACGTGCCTCTCTGAAGGTTGACCGTGGCCCATGTAAGTCTTCGTCCAGGAATGCCTATATTCATTAGAAGTACATGTATTTCTAGGAGTGTCTATGTTTATTAGAAGTATATATATTAACTTCGAACCAGGGAATACATTTTCTACATGCTTCGAAGCACCCGCTAAGCGCGAGATAGAATTCTGTGAAAGATTTGGTAAACCACGCCTACACGTCGAAAGATACCTACGAGAAATACACCAATTCCAAAACCTCTCACCTATTCCGCGCCAACATCTTCTTGCCAATTATTTAAAGTTGGCGCCCTATCTCGATGTCCCTCCCGGCCACCGTATGTCTCGACCGACTCTTCGCCATTTGGACTTTTCACCTAGTAATATCTTGGTAAATACGTCTAACGACGTGGTAGGAATCATTGACTGGCAACATACAGTCATCCTACCCCTCTGTCTATGCGCTGGAATCCCCGACCATTTTCAAAATTGGGGCGACCTATTATCCGAGACATTATCTAAACCAGAGGTCAAATTACCAAACAATTTTGAT
This sequence comes from Penicillium palitans, assembly GCA_019190355.1. NCBI lineage: Eukaryota > Fungi > Ascomycota > Eurotiomycetes > Eurotiales > Aspergillaceae > Penicillium > Penicillium palitans. Next base: position 250,502 of record JAHAQQ010000033.1, read on the forward strand.
CAACTCAGCCATGAAGAACAGGAAACTATTCAAGAGACGATGCTGAGACGAATTGTCCATTTCTATTATACTGCGTTGACCATGAAATCCCTACCGGATCATTTTGACGCCATCAGATCCGAAAACTGTATGCTTCGAGCAAAGCTTTTTCATCATACCCAGGCTCCTTGGGAAGGAGACTCTGTCTCGTTGAAGTATACCATATTGCAGGTTCTTAGGAATTGGCCTATGTCGCTGGATGAAGGAGCACAAACGAGGGCTGTTGAGTGTCCAATTCGCTTTTCCGAGGAAGAGATACAGAAATGTTCAGAAGATTATCGCCAAGAACAAGAGAAACTACAAGAACTAGGCGAGATGAGGGATCTAATCGGGACAGATGCCCTAGGCTGGATTTCATCTGAGGATGAGCTTGAACGGTGCAGGGCTGTCATCCGGAGTATCAAGGATGGATTGATGGAATATTCAACTACTGAGATGGAGAAAACTGCGATTATTTCCCATTTTCCTTTTGATGATCATGAGGAAAATGCGTGATAACTTTTCATAGTTCAGCTCTCGATGATAAGTGCCTTCCCAGGATGGTTCGGGCCCCTGGTTGAGATAATGTATTTATACGAAGTTCCTACGGACGTGATTAAAAATTTGTTTCCTATATCTAGTTTCACTTTAGAGGGGCATTTGACCTTCGGCCGCTCTGCTCCTTCGCACCCCATAGTCATACATTACAGAACAGACTTGGCTACTTATTGAATGACCAATGACCGAATTCGAAGATCTAATCAGGCTTCAAACGGTGAATTCTATCCAGGAGTCCATCAAGAAGTTTATTAGTAGAAATAACACCCACTTTGAAGGTTATTATGTAGTTCATGATACGCATTCAAGTAATGCAACGCTGGTAAGTACACGATCGTCAATGTAATACCCATATGTTTTTGATGAAGCTTTGTCTTCTGAAGAGGAGAATCTGAGAGTGTGCAAGGGAACCATAAAAAAAAGGCGTAAACTCATAAAAAAAAGAAGCAAAGAAAAAAAACCAATCAATCAACACGCGGAGGACTCCTCGATTTCTTCCCCATAGGACTGGCGCTTGTTCTGAAAAAGAATTCCAATATTAGCATCTTGCTTCTGTTTCCCTACTGCACCGTGCAGCTAGGTTGATCACGGGTGACATACGATCGTCGGCGCTCGCCTTCTTTCCGGAACCCTTCGATAATCTTGGCCATCTCTTTGCGAGAAGCATTGGCATCGACCTTCCGCCCTCCGAGACTCATACTCACTTTCTCGTGTGCGCTCGCCATCAGCAACCGCTTCATGAGAAGATGTCGCATGTTCATACACACGTAGACGCCGCAGTCGCTGCCGCCGTCTTGCTGGGGTGAGTCGTTCAGATGGAGGAACCTAATGGGCATGTTTAGGAGGTATCCGAATTTGCGAGTCACCGTGTCTGCCTCCCAGACGTTTCCTTGGTATAGCGAGTCGTAGTGGAATGCGATGCGGTCCACGACTGAGATCAACAGGAGGGACCAGTGCGTACCTCCTTCTGCTTGAGAGACGTTGCGACAGTCGTTGATGGGGAGGAAGACGTGGGTGGCTCGACTGAAGTCCGGAAGTGCTTCGCGTAGAGTGCGTGGATCGGGGGTCTGAAGGATCATGAATGACATGCTGGGGCGGAGAAGGATGATATTGGAGGATTGGTATTTTGAAAGAAATTCATGTTCGAGATATCTAGAGCAAGAAAGTCGGAGATCAGTGCCACGTTCGGTACTGTGAAGTATGTTGGACCGGCTCTAGGACTTACTCCTCCCAGAATGAAATGATCTATGACAAATTAGCTTATATGTCCCAGCTGGAAGGATTGTCTCGCCATTCAAACCCACGTTATCTGTGAGCCAGTCGTTCTTAAGAGTTTGCATATCCTCTCTTGTCACTGCGTTGTTCGTTAGCCCACCAACCCTTTCTTGCTTCGGGGATTGATTCCATACATCGCACGTCGTAATCTGAGAGCACCCAAGGACGACTTGTAAGTAAACCGTATGCGATCAGCAAGCAGATTCTATTCCCGACACTTACAACTCAAAAAGGCATCATCTGGATTCAGCTGCGCAAGTCAGTATTCGCGCCGCTAATGCCGAATCGCGCCAAACTCACCTTATCGCCAAACCGCCCGCGCACCTTGCGCAACATGATGGCGATATGATATGTCGAAATTAATCACAAACCCAAAGTCCAACCGCTAGAATATGAACACCGTGAAAGGTAGTGGCAAGCTATACACTGCGCCACAATCGAGAACGCGCAATATGTGCCGGGTTCCCTAAGTTCCTCAAACAGCCAAGCCAGACCCCACAATTCGCGGTTGGGATAAACGGGGCAGATCTTTGTGCAGGACTTGAGCACTTGGGGGTGCCCCCGCGCACAATGTAAATGGGATGTAATCTGCAACCTCGTTACAGTGGCAAGAGGCGAAAGAGACGGCAATATCCCGAGTGAGAGGCTCGAATGTGTCCCCCCCCCGTTTCTGCACTGGCGGAATGGCAGTGGGACCGGTCGGGACCTCGGGATTGGGCGCTTCGGAGGGGGAGGCCGTCAGCCTTATAGGTGGCGGAGAAGGGAGGAGGATGGATTGAATGCTTGAATGCCGCTATTTTCAATTGCACTTTATGAACAATGAAGAGTTATACCAAAGGTTAAGAGTTCAGTAGATTAGGCAGTGGTGGAAGATCACCCGAGTTGGGGAGGTTAGGCCGAGGGCCGCATACACCATCACAACTCGTAGATTTAATAGAACCTCAACCCCTGCCAGATCCCTCAACTTGATCATAATCACAAGTCCTGGGCCATTTGTCATGGCACAGCTAAACACGGCGGATTATAAAATCTTGGATGTGCTCTATGGGGTAAAACCACCGGGTAACATCCGCCAGCACGAGTTGGGCCACGGCATCGACGCCAATATAACCCTACAAATTGAGTAAATATATAGAAATATGTATCGGATTCCCAACACTTGGTTTGACATCTATTAGCATCACGGGCAAGGCAGGCGGTTCCTCATCGTAACGGCCCAGGTAGCCTATGCCAACTGCCGTTAACGAGACCCAACAGGCGCTGGGGGACTTGGCAGCGGATTTCCAGGCTGTGTGGGAGAGTAGTGTTGGTGGCGTGACCTATCTAAAATAGCCATCAAGTACGGAGTTTATCCTCTGTTGGCTGCTTGGCTGTAGCAGACTTATAATTTGGTATAAAACTGCAGGGTTTTTAGGATTTTATTAAAGAATTTAATTCGTAATAAAGAGGGGTATCTAAACGTGCCTCCCAGAGCTCCAGTAGAAGAAGAGGTTCAGACGATGCAGTGAGATGGGAGGAAAGGAACGGAGGTCGAAATGGACAGAGAGATCAGATAAAAACAACGGGGAGAGGAAAAGCAATTGAAATGAACAGAAACAAGAAAGTGCATAAATCATCAGCATGAGATGACGCCGAATGAAGTCAAAGCAGATCAAAGCAACAAAGCAGCAACATTGCAACATTGCAACATTGCAACTGGTGTAGTCACTTTTGTTTTGCCCTAGGTCTTCAGGGGGTATTATTTTGAAGAAATATGAAAACAGATCATGAAAAAAAAAATTCAAGTAAAAGAAACATGGAATATCATCCTGTAATATCCTGTAGTTAGTATGGAACCTTTGGTGTTTTGTTTTGTGTTCGTGCAGACTTTTGAAAAAAAAGAGACATTTGGCGAATACATCGAAAACATGGCGTGGGGTTTGTTGATTCAGCTGCCGAGTCGGGCAAAATGCTTGTTCCAAATCCACCCGACTGTTCTGGTGGCATCGTCCTGATTGCGGGCAAGCCAGAGCTCGCCCTTCTCGCCTATGACGTCGAAAATATCTCCGGAGGCGTAGGTCAGATAGGGATATCCACCCTCGGTGCGAGTGTCGATGTTAAAGTCATAAACACTCGCCGCGCAGAACAACGCCGCAGGGCCCATGGGAGGGGGGCTGCGTTCAAAGTGCCCATCCACAACAGTATCACTTGGGGCATCCGACATGGGCATGGCGGACGAGAAGAATCCCGAGTATCGATCAGTCGGGGAAGTTGGCGCATTGCTCGAGTGCGAGGAGCTGTTGATCACATCCTCGAGGAAAGGTGTGTCTAGACTGAGTCTCGGCAGGCTTGGGAAAGGCTCGATGTCGCTGGCCCTGACAGGGGCGGGGGAGCTGGTGACTTGTTGCAGCAGTTGGCTGGGAGTGTCTGGGATCATTCGGCCAGATAGAATGGAATCAGCCCGGTAACGGCTGCTGCGGCTGGAGTGGCTTTCCATCTGGGGAGACTGGAATTGCTGGCTACCGACGCTGAAATCCCGGGACATGTTTGGGGAATCATCGGTCATAGACCCAGGTCGCGCATTTGAGCTGTTCACCGTAGAAGGACGGCGAGGCGACATGGGGTTTTGCTGCTCACTCGGGGAAAGGGGGACCAAATTGAGCGAATGAGCCATCATCGATCCGTTGCAGGAGCTTAGCTCCCCCATTCGGGCCTCCATCAGAGTGTGGTCACTATTGAAGTCGCTGATGAGCCTGTCAAGGTCATTGGGGAACAATTCCACATGAGCACCAATCTTTTTCTGTAGAACACTGTACCACACAGATTGAATTTCGATGAAATTCTTCAGACATGCTGCCATCAGTTTGGAAGTCAACGCATATAGTTTGGGCAATTCATCCTTCAAAGTATCGTTCAAAGCTAGGAACTGCTCGCCCTGCTCGGTGGTCTTCTTATCAGGTTTGTCGCCACGGTCCTTGATGGCTTTGTAGCGTGCATATTCCGGGAGTCGCTTGTCGCGCTTGCGCATGACTCGCTGGGGTGCATTGTAAAGTCCTAGTAATTCAACCATCGGATCGATGACCGATTTGCGGACGACAGCGAGCTGAAATAAACGTTAGTATTCTGTTCAAAATATAAGCACGATACAACATACATGTTCTGGGAGAGCAGTCGACACAAGTTCCTGAACTGTCATCTTGAACTGATGCCACTTGCTCTCCAACTGTGGATATGGAGAAGGCGACATGCCAATAATATCTTCGATCGAATCGGCATACTCGTTGAACTGGTTCACATAGAGCTGCACATCCCGGGAATAACTCTCAGCGTCACGCATGACAACCTGCAACTGGAAATAGCCGTCGCTAAGTTTTTGCGCTAGCGAATCATAGGTTTTGTCTTCAAACAAATCGGAGAGGCCAACTTGCTGTCTGAACTTCTCCGTGCGGCGACCAAAGGCTTTAGAAAGACCGGTCCGAACATCTGACTGGTTGCGCTTTCGACCGACAGCTTGACCAACAAGGTCTACTCGTTTTTTCAGTTCGTTGATACGATGAGAAACATTTGTCACCTCTTCCAGGGCATTGGCAATTGCCGCTCGGTCCGGGTGGTCGTTTGGCGTTGACTCCAACAGGTCGCGGAGAATAAGGGGATACTTCAGGATTCTTTGGACCGGTTTAACGAGCAACGAGTCCAAATCCCAGGCGGTCGTGAGGTCCATGGCACCCTTCTGACATTCGCTCAGCCAAAAGCCCACTTTTGGACTACGCTGCACGACCTGAAGTCTTTTGTTTGCGGCATCATGATTCTTCAAGTAGTCGGTGTACACCTTTTCCATCTGCGCCAGGTGGGTGACAAAAATCTGACCAACAGATGTCGCACGATCCTTTTCAAGCTCAGACATTCCTGCAAGCTCGGCTACTTCATCGGATTCTGGAGTTGTGGACTCGGCAGGCTGATTGTTGCGCTTTCGCTTGCTGGTCCATCGCAGAGCCTTTGGTATGACGTAGATGCTTTGAGCTGCTTGCTTGAGATCATACAAGAACTTGTCGGAGAAGGCCGCGACCTGATCGGAATTGCCGAAGAGAACCTTGACATCATCGGGATCCAATACCGTGAGCGAGGTCCTCTTGTAGATGTCCTCAATGATTATCATATCATGACCAAAGGTATGTTCCGTATCAACAAGTTCTTTGATTATGTGGCGCCGCTTCTTGAGACGTCGTTGTTCTGGAGAAGGCGAATCCTTCGGCTCAACACGGAAGGTTTGCTCGGTGGATGGAACAAGGGAAGTAGCGGAGGAGTCAGCGGCCACGGTAGATTGAATAGACTCCAAATTTCGGAAAGAAGAGTCCTGGCTGCTGCCCGGGCTGTGTCCCAGACCTCTAGGAGCAGCCTGTGTACTGCGATTGAGTCCAACGTAGCCCGATGGCTGACCCCCAAGAGGCTCATTATCGGCTGAGTGCGTTGTTGGGGGCGGGAGGAATGCCGATGAAGAATAAACATGAGACTGAGTCTGCTCGTTGGAAGCTTGGATATCAACCGAGACTCCAAGGCCGTTGTTCGTGCTGGATGCACCAGCGTCGAGGTGTGCCGAAGGCACCAGACGGGGTGTGAGCACCCCTTCAGTACGCATGCTATCGGTTTCGGTGTTAGGAGTCAAGACCTCATCTTCAGCCGCGACCTGCATCCAGTCCATGATGGAGGGAGATGCATGTTCCCAATCATCACGCCCAACCAAACTAGCTGTCTGTGAGAGTCTATCTGATGTTTGGAAATCCTTGAATCCTGGCACGACAACTGGGTCGTCAGTCAGACTATCGGGTCGCCCATCTGTACGTTTATCGGTGGGATGAGATCGAGGCTCGGATGAGGGGTGGATTGATGAGCCAGGGTGGTGACTCTTGCCTCGCGTCAACTCCTCCAGGTAGAGCTGAGTGACGCGCTTCGAATCCCATCTACCCAATCTAGCCAAGCTTGGTGGGGTAGAGAAGGCATTGGATCGAAACTGCTCAGATGTCTGAAGCGTATTCGGTCCCATTACGCCGTGGTCCTGAATTGGAGCGGGTGGTTCATCGTCCGCTATTGAAGCTGGCCTTGTTGAGACAGCTGAACAAGTTTCAGTTGGTGGTTCTGTTTCACGGCCTTGTAGGAGAGAATCATCTCCACTCTCGTCACACTGCTCGTCACAGGTGGAATGTTGGTTTTGTCCAGAGGACCATGAACTCATGCTCCACCGGTTGTGAATATGAGTCCCATTTTGAGCCTGGTTCATTGATACACGCTCAGGCTCTTGGGTATTGGTGCTACTAGATGAGTTGTAGTAAGTCGTATCTCCAAGCATAATCCGGATGGACTCTCTGTCGTCGTTCTCTGAAAGACTGCAATCAGGTTCGTCGCACGAGTCGTCACTCGGGCTGGACCCGCGGATTTGCATTATTTGTTCCAGAATAGTTCGATGAGAAACGCTGGGATCGCCCTGGAGCAGCCCGGACTGCGGCTCCGGATCAAAAGTAGTGACATGGGTACCGTCGGAGTCCGATGTGGCACCCGAGTGTGTCGTGTCTTCGTTGGCAGGCTGTCCCTCGCCTGAAGTCGTTGAATTCACACCCTGTGGAAGGCCAAGAGTGGGAGAGTCCATTGTTGTGTGGGGCGCTGCCATATCCGAAGCCGGCAAGGCAGTGTTGAGATGCAACCTAGGAACGGCTTGAGCTCTATCTTCCTTGTAATCAACCGAGCCGGTTGACTCTTTGATCATCGTAGCCATCTCATCGGATGTCAGGGCGTTGGTCACAGGTGGGTTCGGGGTAATTGTATGTTCATCCATCAATTGCTTGGAATCTATATGCGTCTCCTGCTCTCGCACCAAAGCGTGACGTCGAAGCTTTGCAGCAGCTGATCTGTCCGGTCCTCTGTCATTCTGGTTCTCTTGATCGCCTGGGTTGCTTGAATGTCGGTTGATTGCCTGTTGAATGTGCCGGCGACGAGCGTCAAAATCAACCTTACCCAATTCAGGTAATTTGCGGTCAGGACGAGACCGCGAGTTGCTGTGGGTGGCGTGTTTTTGTAAATTCAAAACTCTATCTCCGATTTTGGATCGTGGAGATACCGCGGTACCATGTGAGACCGGTTGTCGGGGTCGTGAACTGCGCAACGGAGGCGACTTTTTAGCCGGTGGCTCAGCGATGTAGGCCTGAAGTCGCCGACTGGATTCGGACAATTGATTGCGGGTTCGGCCGATTGTTAGATCCCGCCTGCCACGCGAGGTTGTCGCGAACGAAGCGGGATCATCTGCTGGCATGCGGGGAGGACTTTGCTTAGGTGACGGAATAGGAAGGCGGCTACTGCCCTTGGGCGGCGAGGTAATGGCGGCGGATCGGCTGCTGAAGGTTGGATTGGAGGATGGTGATAAGCTTTCGGCGCCGGAAGCAGTGACGAGACGGTGCGAGGAGACAGGAATGCGAGACTTGGAATTTGGACTGCCCGGGGGCGATCCATGATCGGGCTTGGTCCGCAGCAAGGGCGCGGGTACCGCCATTTCAGGATTCCACGGTTCTGCAAGGGGTTCTCTTATTTTATCCAAGTCACTTTGAACGCGGCGATGTTTCCCTGTGGTATTTATCCCGGCGTGGACTGCCTCCAAAGAAGTGGTGTGTCCAAGGTACCATGCAGTAGGTGTGAGTGGCGTTTTTGTGGGATATTGATCGCGATGGTCAAGGAAGGCTGGGTTTGGGCTTGGAATACTTCCATCCGACCCGCGGCGTTGTTGTAGACGCGATATGACTCCGTTGTTCAATTGTGTGTTGATCGGCAACAGTTCACCAAACAATGGCCGACGAGAATGCGACTCTGTGGTCCGTTGGAACAGCGGCGGCGGAATAACACTCTTTGTGTCTAGGGGCGGACCGAATCTATCTGTCTCTGGCGACGATGGGGTTGAATCAACCAGCGCTCGAGGATTGCTGGTGATTGACTCTGGTAGAGAATCACGATACTGACGACGACGTGGCAACGCCCGATGTCGCTCTGCGTCCACACTTCCGGAAGGGCTCGGTGCCCTTGAGGTTGGACGAGAAATAGAGGGCAAAGGGAGGATCTGATCAGAGGTTTTGTTGAACTTGTTGACAAGATCTTTGAATGAGGGCTGTCGTGACCTTGTGTTTGCGTGTAATGGGGGTATGTTGGCCGAGGGAGCTCCTAATGTTGGAGAATCTGATGTTGAACGATATGGTTGACGTCTAACACGCGATGACTCCAACATGTTTGTTGGCAGGGGTGACACTTTGTCACCGACTGCAGGATAATCGGCCGCAGCCATGCCCGTTCTTACATCGCCGAACCCCTCTCTTACATTGGATGAAGTTCCTGGCAGGGATCCACGCTGGCGATAATAGTCAGCAGGGTCTGGAGACTCCCCTCTACAATCTTCCAATTGATCGCCCGAGAAATGATCCGTGGAAGTGGAGGTATTATGGGGTCGAATGAAGCCCGACGGTAGTGGAGAATACGTGGTCGATGCTTGTGTCTGGGGGGAGAAAGAGACGGTCGGCGAGTCACCTAAAGAAGTGGTAGTGTGACCATTGACAGATTGACCAAATACCGGAGCCGACGATTGTCGCCCAAACGGAGGCGGGTCGCGATACCGGACATCAAAACCCTGCTCGTCACCGCCAGACATTTTGCATGCTTCAGGCCGACAGGTCGACGTGGACTGGTCGCGGCCTTTCGGTTCTGGGCGGGTTGAGCTGGTGCGTTGTTCCGGGATGGTCGCCCAACGGGAATGTCGCAGGTGAGTCGATTCAGGCTACAAAGCAATCCTCTCGGGTGGCGCACACCCATTCAGCATTCATATTTGAGACACTCGCAAAACAAAAAAAAAATTCCTGCGATATCGAGGGGATAAGTCCCCCGTCGAAGCTAAATCGAAAAGGATTGAATGGAGTTCGGATCGGAGGGATCGGAGAAGGGTAAAGTGGTGAGATCGATGATCGGCCAGTTGCCGAAATTACACTGTAGCGAGGGGAAGGACAAATAGGAGGGTCGAGCTCAGGACTGACGTTTTGTCTCGCAGCAGCGGACGCTGATAGGTGATGGGACCTGGTAGTTGAGGGGGGGTTTGAAAGCGAATCCTAGCGGTGGGCCGGTTTGTTAGCTCTCCGGGCCAATCCGTTTTGACCGGCTGACATACACTAGTGACAATGTGAAGTTACAGTGTCGATCTATTTTTGACCTGTGTTGAATAAATGAAATTGACGAGTTCGAAAAGAAGAAAGAGAAGAGATGAGAAGAAAGAAATTGGGGGGGTGGATAATAATATGTTTTAAGGTGAAACTGGATTTGGGAAGTGGATTTTTGTGGATGTCGTGGATGTCGTGGACGTCGTGGACGTCGTGGATTTGGGATTTCTTTGTCTTTTGTTCATTGTTGTAATTTGTAGGGCTGTACTGTACGTACGGAGTATGATATGGGTAATTGTATGCATCTATTTTCTGGTATGTACTCCGTATTCCTGTTTACATCGTAACTAGTGAAAATACTTCCACCCTATTTCTATAACACCTACAATACTGTAACTAACTGTATGTCTACTAAGGTACCTACCTAGGTAGGTAGTGTCTTCAGGAACGTGAATTAATTGACCCATGGATGACGCAGTGGAGACGCAATGGCCAGGCATCTAGACCGCCCGTTCCATGGTTCACTCTGATGTTTAATTGGTAGCCTTGATTGGTTCCTCCAGGGCTTGTCCTGTTCCTGTTTCACGTGAAAGCTTTTATATTGTATACCCGGGTTTATTATACCTAGGTACTTCTATGTATACTTCAGAGACATTCAACAGTTGATGTTTCATATGTAAAAAAAACTAATACTGGGAAGGTGCCCGGATTTGAGAAAGGGAGTACTCACACATCCGAACTTCCTGTTTGCTGCGGAACCTTGACGCGTCGCGCGCCAGGGAACTCGTCGCCTAAATCTATCAACACGCAATGGAGTAAAAACCGACCTGGGAAAACCACAGGGATCTGAACAGAAGTTACACCTCAAATCGCCTAACATGGGCAAAAAGCGAAAAAGGCCCATCAAGAACGGGCCCACGTCCTCGTCTCACATGGGTATCACCACATCTCCCCGCCGTTTCAGATCCCCCCATGCGCCAATTTCCCTGGGAACAAAAATAAGCCATCCCGTTATCTCCCTGTACTACCAACATGTCGTACCCTTGCGGGAGTACCTGCTCCAGCGACTTCCCGTGACCTCCAAGTCGCGTCGACGTCGCATCCTAACATTGGGCTCACGTGAAGACCAAGACCCCAATGCACAGTCTCATACATCTCAAACATTGGCGCAACTGCTAGACTCCACCCTGGTGGGTGTGCTGAAGGAATCTTCTCCGACCCTCAATTCGGAGCGACAAAAGCAATACTCATCTTTTAATGAGTCTCAATTGCGGTCGAGTCTCGTCAGCACCGATACGGGGCCGACCTGTCCGCAGTCTGAGGTGCGCCCATGACATGCGAAACATTTCTAGGTATCCGACTGCTAACCCTTGTTGCAGGTGGTTGATTTTGTGATCTGGAAACTCTTCAATCAGAGCAATGGGTCTTACCAAAGGCCCGAGCATTTGTTGACGCATGGCTTCCATCGCCCGTATAATGGGCAAAATGCTCAACAATTCCCGAATCAGAATGTGCGAGTTCTCAAAGAGGGTCCATGGGCAAAGGTCCTCGGCTTACTCGGTAGCAATGGCGAGGAAATTATGATGCAACTCCTGTTTGATTGCGGAATTTTTGCCGCTATTGACGCTCGAAAGGGAATATACTACCAACTCAGTGGTATGGTTTTGTCAAGGTGTGGAGAGGGACTTGAGCCTAATTAGCTGATCTTTCTCTAGGTCTGCCGCTCTCAGTACTCGAGCCTCTGAGCGATGCATCCTCCGGAGCCAATGGGTCTGCAGCTGCAGCACAAGGGCCAATTCCTACCACTGATCAGAGACATCCCAAGGAGAAAGCCGATCGCAAACGGAATTCCGATAAGACACTCCAGAGTCCGAACAACATTGTGTTTCTACGACGGCGTATTCTCTATGGACGCGTCGAGTCCAAAAAGAAAGTACCCTCTGGACTAGGACAGACACGTACGTGCTTCGCCGTTTGAATGTCAAATTCTAAACCTAAGCTAATTTCCACTCTAGATGTTCTTAGCCGGTTCTCATCGCTTGATTCAATGGCGCAAACAGTCCATGTAATGAAGTACATCTTTCCCCGGCAATTTGGCCTGTTGAATGTGTTTAAGTTGGACTCGGATAGCCGCAACATCTCGGATGACTCGAAGACTTTCATGTTTCGTGAGAGTGAGATATCTCGTTTGGAAGAAGAGAAACAACGCCAGCGGCCCCAGCCCAACAATGAATTCGCAGACGCAGATTATGCCGGCGTGAGAAGTGTCAAGGTACCTAAGAGGCTTCGTGGAATTACTATAGAGCTTGTCCGGAAGCTCCGGACCCGCAATGCACAATGCTCCTACGGAGAGTTGCTGCGATACTATTGTCCAACCGAGGTGAGACACTTTGGTTTACAATGGCTAGGATTGTGTAGCTGACCTTTGGCAGCAAACCGGACCTAGGAGACTTGGCGCATTTGCCTCCACACCTGACGCCAAAAAAAGCGAGCCTATCTCCTCTCTCCGGTCAAATTTAGTAACACAGGTGGAAATTAACCACCCGTCGTCAAGTGGTAGTTCGGCGCAAACCTCAGGTGATGTCTCGAGATTAGCACCACACAGGGCTGTCGACGCATCTTGTGGAATAGATGCCGAGAAAGCAGCGACTCGAAAAACTCAAGTCAGTCTAACTGATTATGCGACTCCGGCGTCTTCTGTCTCAGCTTTTTGTCGAGCGGTGATCCAGAAATTGATCCCCCGACAATTTTGGGGGATTGGTCCGGATGGTATTTCGAACTTAAAGCTTGTTCTCAGACATGTTGACCGGTTTATCAAATTGCGCCGATTCGAAAGTCTAAGTCTGCACGAAGTATGCAAAGGTATCAAGGTTTGTCATCGTTTGCACTGGACTGATCGTCTGAGACAAAGCCGTACTGATCGACACGCTAGATAACAAGCGTTCCTTGGCTAGAGCCACCCCAGGTCCAGACTACTTCATCATCTGAGACAAGATCGAAGATCGCCTTGTCTGACTTGCACAAACGCACTGAACTATTTCATGAATTCATGTTTTGGATTTTTGATTCAATTCTTATTCCTCTCATTCGTTCGCACTTCTATGTCACCGAGTCTCAGACGCACCGAAACCGCCTTTTCTATTTCCGTCATGATATGTGGCAGCAGTTGACCCAGCAACCTTTCGGGGAGTTGAAGGCAAGGATGTTTGAGGAGCTCGAACCAGATCAAGCTCAACGTGTGCTGGCACGGCGATCTCTTGGGTTCGGTGCTCTCCGTTTGCTTCCCAAATCTACAGGCCTCCGGCCCATCTTGAATCTTCGCAAACGAGCTTTGAGGCAATCGTCATGGGGGAAACGGCGCATGTACCTTGCCGCCAGCATCAATACAAATATTACACCTATTTATAACATGCTGACCTACGAGCGACAGCAAGCTCCTGCCAAATTGGGTTCGTCAATGCTCTCCATTGGAGACATGCACCGCCGATTGAAGGCGTACAAAGAACAATGGTCCAAACGGCTCCCCTCGGGTTCTAAATCTTCGAAACCCAAGCTCCCACAGATGTACTTTGTCAAGCTTGACATCAAAGCTTGTTTTGATACCATCCCCCAGAAAAAGTTGCTTGATCTGATCGAAGAGCTGGTCTCTGAAGAGAGCTACCGCATCTCAAAGCACATCGAATTCCAACCACCCGCCCCAACTACGCAAAAGGGGAAGCCCACACGACGGTTTATGGGCCGTGCTGCGCCTGCGACGAGACCGCAACACCTACCCGATTACGTCAACAGCGGAAACACGGCGCGAAAGCCTAATACCGTTTTTGTTGACTCTGTAGCTCAGAAAAATCATGATACTGATAGTCTTATGGCCCTCCTCGATGAACATGTTCGACACAACCTCGTGAAGATAGGCAAGAAATATTTCCGCCAACGCAACGGCATCCCCCAAGGCTCCGTACTATCCAGCATCCTTTGCAATTTCTTCTACGCTGAGTTAGAGCGAAAGGTGCTGGGTTTTATCAAACCCGAGGATTCTCTACTCCTGCGACTCGTGGACGACTTCCTCCTGATCACACCAAATGCAGCCGTGGCCATGCAGTTCCTGGAAGTAATGATCCGAGGCCAACCAGCGTACGGCGTGCAAGTCAATCCAACCAAAAGCATGGCCAATTTCAGCGCAACAGTTGACGGGATTTTACTCCCCAGACTAGAAGGGACGCCTTTATTCCCGTATTGTGGTAGTCTCATCGACACCCACACGCTAGAATTCCACCGCGATCGAGATCGCATCCTAGAGGGCGGCGAATCAGCTGCTGCTACTCTCTCCAACACCTTAACCGTTGAGGCCACCCGCCTCCCCGGCCGCACCTTTCACCGTAAAGTGCTCTCCTCATTCCGTCTGCAGCTACATGTCATGTACATCGATGACGGGCACAACTCGCGCGCAGTTGTGCTATCCAACCTCTACTGCAGCTTTGTCACTTCTGCCATGAAGATGTACCGCTACATGAAATCACTTCGGGGCCGTGCGCATCCCGGCCCCGCGATCATAACACAGACTATCCACGATCTAATTTCCCAGACGAATGGCACAATCCAGGCCCGGCGTGCTGGTAATTCGGAGTGTTCATTCTCGTGTTTCGTCCAGCGATCCCATCTGCAGTATCTGGCTTCTGCGGCGTTTCGGTTTGTTTTGAAGCGCAAACAAACGCGGTATGTGATGGTGCTCCGCTGGCTCGACGCGCTGATCAAAGATGCTCGACCCACATCAGATTCCGAGGCTTTAAGGATGACGCAGGTTGTGAAGAAGGGAAATGCGATGTTTGAGGAATGGCGGTTCTAGAATAGTTCTGGAGTGCTGGACTGTGGAATGTAATATCGGCGGATCCAAATAATTGGTGTAATTGTACGATCGATTGCCTCTCAACTTGTACATTTGTACGGAGTACAATCGTACACTTATCTCCTAGGGCCAATTAAACACTGTAGTGTGTGTGTACACACTGTGCCACCTGTGGACATCTATTCAGCCCGTCTTGGGCTTAAATCCGACTTAATCCGACTCAAAGTGACCATGGTTCAGGGGTTCAGGTCCATATATCTGTGTTCAGAGTCTTTCCAGGCTGTGTAAGTCTATCCCTTCCCATCTAGGTAGAGATCAGGTTTATCTCCAGCAATGTATTGAATACTTAATCGGTACTTCCACATAACCCCTTTTGTACTAGTGTCGTGAAGTATCGCCGAGGTACCCCCCTGTTCTCGGCCAGACCGAGTGCGGCACTGCCTGAGGCTCTCCGCTTGCAGTCTTGAGCATCACGGTTTCTTCTTTTTCACTTTCTTTTGGAAATTTCTTGTCTTCGTCTCTCGTTTGAATCTTTTACTTCTTTTCTACTTACTTCCAAACCTTCACACTCATTTCTTACCTTTTTTGTTTACACTCTAAACCCCCTGGCCCCCAATGGTCACCCCGTAATCTTCTCTCCTGATCCCTCTTTACAACGATTACACCTGATCTGGATTTCATCAGGCTGCGGCTGTGCCTGCAATTCGCTTCTACATTAATCGACCTCTATTGCGGTGTTATTGTTTCCTGTCTGAAACCCCTCGACCACTCTCATCCAAAAACCCCCGATCTTCGCATTCGTTGTTGACCCCTTCCGGCCATCCCGTTGATTTCCTCCCACGCTGTGTTTTTTTTACCTGGGTAGATCAGAATTGTGGGAGATCAATACGTCTGAATAATTACATGAGATCATGACCACCGTTTTACCGACACCCAATTCTCCCCCCGAGCTCTCCGGGTCCAAATCCTCCAAATCCTCCTCGTTTCATTCCTCCTCCCACCTGGACGGTCCGGACAGTATCTTTACCGATATCTCGAATTTCGAAGACATTGGCTTGGAAGATGATGCCGACTTGTCATACGCAGATCCACCAGGCTCCTACGGCCGGTCTGGGGCAATGTCACGGTCGCCCGCCCCCAGAATGTCAAGCAAAGTCCCTGCGACCTCAACTCGCGACTTGACCGCGACCCCAAAGCCTCGCAAGCGAACCCCCCTACCCCCGATTCACAGTGGATCGGCCAATGCGTCGGCAGGCTCCCTCACTGCGAGAGCAGCAAACCGGACACATTCGAACAACACACAGCAATCACTCGGTTTGACACCAGCGCAAGCTCGCCGTTCACGGTCTGTCTCACCACTACGGCCGACATCCAGTCGCTCCACCTCGAGCACCAGCCTAGGTCTGTCTCCGGTATCCGCACGAGTGCCCATCCAGAAACAAACCTGGCAACCGAATCGCAAGTCGCTTAAAGACCTAGAGGAAGAGTACCATGATTCGGACGATGAACTACCGGACGATGCAAGTCTGTGGAACATTCCTATCTCTCCGCGGCCAGCCCAAGAACGGGCTCCATCACGGTCTACCAGTCCAAATGGCCGCAGCCCCGGGCGGCGACCTCTGCCTATCCAGCACACCGTAGCGGGAAGCGATAAGCCAGCGTCACCCGAAAACACGGCTAAGGCATCCCGCATGAAGCGTATACAGCGATCGAGCTCCGCAGGACCGGAGCGTGGACAACTCTCGCCACGCAACCCTCGCACCTACTCGTATAACAGTTATCTATCTGACTTATCCGAGGAAGCAAAGATCATCACTGAAGCTCTGGAGCTGCATGCTGATGATAGAGATCGCAAGCGGGAGGAGCATGTTCAAACTGGTGCTTCGCGTAAGTCCAGCGAGGACTCGCATCGCGGCTCTCGTGATGCTGTCGCTTTACCGCCTCTGCAGAAATCAAATATCATGATCGATCCGCTGCCAATTAGCAAGGAGAAAGAAAAGGTCCTATCGCGGACACGCCCTAGTTGGCTTCCGCCTAAGGACCAGAAGGAGGAGAAAAAGCACCTGAGGCAGTATCAGCAAATGATGGCCCAGTCTCGAGAACTCGGTATGTGCTCAGACAAGATCCCCGAAGTATTTTCGGCCTTCTAATTGGTATTTCAGAGAAACGCAAAGCTGCCAAGGTTGCCAATGCGCAGTGTGAAAAGGACAACACTCGAGCAACACTACAGAACATATGGGATGAATATGTGTATCCGAATTGGGAGCTCGCTCTCCGCGAGCCCCGAATTCGCGAGTTATGGTGGCGGGGAATTCCGCCTCGCAATCGGGGCGCTATATGGGAGCGAGCTATTGGCAATGAACTAGGACTAACCGAGGAAACCTTTACCAAAGCGCTTCAGCGAGCAAAGGATCTCCAAAGCAAGAAGGATGGAGAAAGCGAGAACAACAAACGACTACTAGACTGCTTTGAGGCAATCGAAACGGACGTACCCAAAGCCTTCCCAGATCTGAACATCTTCCAAGAAGGCGGTCCACTACGGGAAACCCTCATTGACGTCCTGAAAGCATATTGCATGTACCGCAGCGACGTAGGCTACATCCACGGCCTGCACACCATCGCCGCCCTCCTCCTTTTGCAATTCCCCACTCCCGCTTCTGCCTTCCTCGCCATGGCCAACGTGCTCAACCGTCCTTTACCCGTCGCTTTCCTCACTTGGGACCGCGGCGCCATGGCTCGCTCCTACACATTGGCCTCAGACACCTTGCGCTACAAGTTCCCTCGTCTGCACACTCATCTGACGGAAACCCTCCACTTCTCCGAGGCAGAGATCTGGGAGCCGATCTTCCGCTCGCTGCTGACAAACGGCCTGGACCTCGAGCGCATCTCCCGCGTCTGGGACTGCTGGGTCTTCGAGGGCGACCGCATCATGATCCGCTCTGCCGTTGCCGTTCTGGGCTGTCTCCAGGCCCAGCTGTTCTCCTTCCACCAGACTGATGACCAGTCCCGCCTTGCTGTGCGCGACGTGCTGGGCTGGGGTCCCCGCAATCATGGAGTAAACACCCAGAAACCCAAAGAGCGGCATAGCGCCCCTGCTGCAGCTGGCTTTGGCGGTGGACAGATTGAGAACCCCGGCGTTGGTGATTATTGGGTTCTTACTGCTGCAGGCAACGAGGATGGGTTTATGAAGGCCGTCCGAGAGGCTGGGAAGGTGCGCCAGCCAACTCAGCCAACTGAACCAACTGAGCAAGCTTAATAGGCCTGCTGGGTACGACACGGGCTGTATTTGGATGCGCCTTCCCTTTAACCCCAGCCTTGTATTCTTTATTTTTCCCTCCTTGCCATACCCCCCGCGATACTTCATCGATCTTGATATCCACTCGCTATCCCAGAGGATGCATAGCACGACATCGGGGACTAGCCAACATATTGGCTTGTCTTACTATCTATTCTCTGCCCCGTATACACACATGTCACTCGCTGCATAGCCGCTTTGTCTATTCTCTATATCATGGACTGCATGAGAACCATTCGTTTCTGTCTCCTCATTATACTATCTTCTTTTTTTTTCCCATCCAGGAATCCCAATATTCTTAGCTCATTGATTGGTCTTTTCTCACTTCCTGCTTTTCCTACCTCTTCATCTTGTATTTTTAGCCATCCTGACTTTCATGCCCTGGTGCAATCATTGTTTTTCATCGTTGGTACGTACTTGTTTAGTGGTATTACAAGCAATCCAGGTCTTTTGTTCAATCTTTGCATCATTTTCATTGGTGATATATATATTACACCTTCATACCTTGGGAGGGTGGTGGTGGTGATTGACTGATACACCACATCCATGCCTTCCCCCCTCTAAATTGTGCATTCCAAAGAAACCCAATTGCGTCGATCCTAAAAGAGGCGACTAATATATATATATATCCAGCCCCATTGACTGGGGGAACAGAAATGTAACGACGGCTGCATGATTCGAATGCGCCCGCGAATGGAATTGATAATAAGGTGTTGATTATAAGAATTGATTATAAGAAATATGTCATAACGTTCTAATCAATCACCTTATTGATGTCTTTGGTTTCCACATTGCGCTTCGTGAAGAAAAAAAAAGAAAATTCCTATATGAAGAGTTTGAAAACAGAAGAGGAAAAAAAGAAATCGTGGTTCCAGAGGGGGTCGAACCCTCGACTTTGACGTTATTAGCATCACACTCTAACCAACTGAGTTATGGAACCAGCTGATATATGATCATGATGAAAATTTACAACTTATAAACCTTCTGCGAGATACCTGGGTATCTAGGCCTCGTTATTATCCCAATGTTAACACTCTGCCGTTGATACCATACTGTATTTGCACTGATTTAGCAAGTTTGTTTATTATATTGTCTTCATGACTTATAATTTACCCGGTTAGTGGGACGCGAAGAACCCCATCGTTCAAATCAGCTGCGATGATGGAATGTGCCTACGGAGTCACATCAACTTGGGGGAGACAATGACCTCTCTTGCTATAGTTACCAAGGCCGGTGTGGACTCTGCAAGTCGTCGTCGGTGTTAGCAGCTACGGGAGATCATTCAAAATGGCTTTTGCTGGCTGCGACGGTCTGAAGTGCAAGTTCACTGGAGGTACTCCGGAGACTAGACTCAAATACCAAAAGGGAAGGATGCACTGACATAGCGGGCTATATCTAACACCGAGATATTAATAACATTATCGGCAGTGTGCCAACCCGCACCAAGAGGGGTTCATCCAATACGATGACCAACAGCCTCAGCATGAGGGGCTCATCCCCCGTCAATACACATTTCGTTGATGCCGCAGCAACAGCAATATAATATATTGGTCTATGACGACACCGGGATTCTGAAAGAGCCACTTCGCTACTGATATCCCCCCCTCTTCTGAAATACAGCTATATCCGCGTAATGCTGTTAGTTCAATACTAATAGGAGATAATGCACATAGAGCGATGTAACATCTCCCCACATGCGAGATTTGAAAGCACAACAATCCGACAATCTCGGTGCCTTATCACACAGGGATTACAGGGGCCTACAGGTGATTTTGCCGCTAGTAATGGTATTGTATCCCATTTAGAAACTATTCTCTTGATCAAAGGCTTAAGTTTAGCGAATAAAATCCCTTTACATAGCAAGGAAAAACAAGATCGGCTTAGCATATATGCAAGGCCAATTACCACTTCACACATCCGTCTATGTAGACTCTCCAAAGAGTTGTAGATAGCTGTCTCGCCATTTACTAGGTACATCGTACTATTGACTTAGTCAGAATTACAAACACAACCTTGGAAAGATACCTAGGTAGGCCCAATACAACTAGTATGTAGTCCCAATAACAAATTCCGGAGTGAGATAGGCCACCGCATGTGGCAGCCCGAACTGGCAGTTAACCCTTTTTCTTCAACACCGCGAATACATCTCGCGTAATTATTCTCTCTCCTTCTATCTTCTCTCACTAATAATATCCTCAATTGTGAAGATTCAGGACAGCCTCATTCAACCATGAAAACCACAACGGAACACCTTGTCACCCAAGAACCGCCTATATTCAACCCAACCCCACAGTCATTGAAAGAAGAGGCACTGAAAATCACCAATACCACCACCTCGACCTGGAATTTAGTGGTAGCCGGAGTCCAAA
Source organism: Penicillium palitans (assembly GCA_019190355.1). NCBI lineage: Eukaryota > Fungi > Ascomycota > Eurotiomycetes > Eurotiales > Aspergillaceae > Penicillium > Penicillium palitans. The sequence goes on from JAHAQQ010000033.1 coordinate 271,016, forward strand.
TTCTCGACGCCTCCTTTGAAAACACAATCTGGCCAATTATCCAAGACGAAAACGCCAAGTTTGAGAAGAAACGCCTCTTACTCTTCTACGCATCAACCTATCCAGCCAAAGACGTGCGAGATGCATCAAACGAAGTGTCCAACATGCTTACTGATGCCGAGGTCGAACTATTTTCCCGACGCGACATGTTCCTCCTAGTTGATAGCGTAGTAACCAAAGCAAAACACCAAGACTCCACCCATGATGACGAGTCCCATTATTACCTACAGAAACTCCACCAACGCTTCCTGCAAAATGGATGTGGTATTACCGGAAATGCCCTGAAGAACGAGTTCAAAGCAAAGATGAAGAGATTGAATCATCTCGAGAGAGATTGCAACAGGAATCTTCACGAGGAGACCACGGGCCTCTGGCTCACTCCGAGTGAGCTAGAGGGCTTGCCTGATTCTATCTTAGGTCGACTCAAAGAAGGCGAGGGCATACAAACTGGCCAACTATGGCTCCCCACCAAAGTCCCTTTCAGCGGCCCGGCCATGAAGAACGTGAAGAAGGAGTTGACGAGGAAGAAGATTTATTATGCCGTTGAAAACAGGATGGTAGGTAGCGTCCCTCTCTTCCGAGAACTTGTTCTTCTCCGCGATGATACAGCCAGGATACTTGGGTATCCGAACCATTTCGCGCGGAAAACGAGTGACAAGATGGCTCAAGGTCCTCAAGTGGTGGTTGATCTGCTATCGGAGATTCGGGAGGCGGTGGCTCCTCTGGCTACGAGCGATGCAGAGGAGCTTCTCCTGCTCAAACAGCAGGAGGAAGCTGCGTTCGTAGAAACCGCAAACAGGCTATTTCACTGGGACATTCCGTACTTCACACAACGGCGCATTGGACGGACTGAGACGCGGGAGTCGGCTGTGTCCGAGTACTTCGAACTCCATATGACGCTTCAAAAACTGCTTCAGATGTTTGAACATCTCCTCGGAGTAGAAGTCCGAAGAGTTGATACTGCCCACCGTGAGGGTCTCATCTGGCATGAAGACGTGCATATGTATACAGCCTGGAAAGTTGATGGTGAGACGGACGAATTCCTCGGTTACGCCTATCTGGATCTTTTCCCTCGAGATGGAAAGTATAGCCATTCCGGACACTATCCATTGCAATTTGTACGCATTCCATCGCAGGCAACAATTCCGAGCTCTGCTCAATTGCCAATTTTCTTTACATCTTGAAGAGATCTATTAAAACAAAGGACTAATTTCTACAATAGGGCTACCAGCGGCCCGACGGAGGTCGTTTCTATCCATCCTCAGCCTTGATCATGAACTACGTCAAACCGTTGCCCGATCAACCCACTCTTCTCAGCCTGGACGATGTTCGAAAACTGTTCCACGAACTCGGACACTTATTCCACGCCCTATTCACAAGGATTAAATATGCAGGGCTCTGCCCCGTCGACCGCGACTTCGTTGAAGCCCCAAGCAAGATGTTAGAGCAATTTTTCTGGGTAGAGCGTCATATCAAAGACATCTCCTATCACTATTCATATATCAGTCCATCAATGATGTCTGCTTGGATGACTAGTAATGGAAAAACCGAAAACCAACCCCCGAAGCCACCGCCCGTTCAACTCGATGATAAGCAAGCGGCAGCTCTATCCCGAAGAAACAAAAACGGAAATATCCGAGCCCAGCTGAATAACTTATTCTTCGCCACATATGATATGCTTATCCATAGTCCTACTTCGAGGGAAGAGTTGCTGCGGACTAATCTCACGGAGCTGTTCAACAAGACGCGCTCGAGTATCTCCGGGATTCATGGAGGGGAGATACTAGGGGAGGGATGGGAATGGGGCCATGGCCAGACGACTTTCCGAAACGTGATTAACAGATATGATGCTGGATACTACAGCTATCTATTGTAAGTACTCTACTGCGTGTTTTTTTTTTTTCCCGACCTGTTTTTAACTTTAGAAAACTGACGACATACTCAGAGGCACGGTACTTGCTTTTGATATTTTCGAGACTGGATTTCGTCAGGACACAATGAGTAGAGAGGCTGGACGACGATATCGCGACATGATTCTTCGCGTAGGCGGGAGCCAGTCTGAGATGAAGACTTTGAGAGATTATCTAGGCCGCGAGCCGACTACCAGACCCTATCTTGAGTGGCTAGGAGCTAGACCTCGACGCACATAGTATAGCTACATAGGTATATAACAAAAGCAAAGCCCCGAAGAGGATAGATTACATCTAGGAAAGGGATATGTGTTAAATATCACATTTTGACAGGTGATTGTGTTCATTAAATCTATGGGCAACACGTTCAATTGGCATCTTTCACGTTTTCTTTCGGTAAAGCCATGAAATCATCGTGACAACGAACTATCAACATGGAAATATTGCTTGTAATTACAAATGGTAAAAAAAGAAAACATCAAGTACCCTGAGGTAGGGGGGACCAGGCAATGAAGCAATCTAATATGCTCCATGATAAGTTATGTATGATGTGACCAATTTCCTAGTTTGGATTTGCAGCCATCTTGGTTTTCTTTTTTGGTGGGTTTTTTTCATTTTTTCATGGGCAATCATTTTCAAAGACCCGATTACCACGAAGCCCAGGCCACAGGTCCCTTGGGGAACATCCGGACCAAGACCTTGTGCAGTTCATCCATACAGAGGACACCCAATGCAAGACCAAGCGGGATGCACCAGAACTCGATTGGGACTGAGGCAGTGCTGAAGAGATTCTGGAGGCCGGGGACTTCAGTGACGAAGATAGCGATGATGAACGAAATGAGCATCGCCAGAGGCAGCCATGGGTTGCGACGGGCTGGACGGATCGGATCGGCTTGGAGGATGGACATGCGCTTGCTGCGGACAGACAAGACGTTGCCCCATTGCATGATGACCAGAGTCACGAAGTAAACACACTGGCCTACGCTGACAAAGTGGTTCAATTCGTCTGCGGTATATCCGTGGAAGCCTTCGGCGTAGCCCTCGAATGAAAAGATCAGGTCGGAGAAGGGGATACCGGCGTGACGCCACATGTATAGGAAGAACATGGCGTGGGCGCTGAAGGCTTCCATGACACCAACAAACAGGTACGACTGGCCGTAGATGCGGAGGTTGATGAGATGGTCCTTGGTTGGACGGCGTGGGGGGAGGCTGAGGAGGTCGAATTCTTCTTTCTCCATGATAAGTGAAAGAGATAGGAACAAATCGGTAAAGACACAGACGATGATCATGAGGAAGGTACTGAGTGGAGAAGGGCAGCCGAAGAAGACGTTCATGATCACGGGCCAGATCTCTGACCAACTACCTGCTGGGAGAAGGTAGGCGATGACCTTCTGCAGGTTCTGGAAGACCAACCGACCAAGGCGAATGGCCTCAATTATAGAGTCGAACTTGTCCAAGAGTACTAGATCAGCGGCCTCAATTGCCACATCGCTGCCAGATCCGACTGCAATACCCACGTCTGCGGCGCGCAGGGCTGGGGCATCATTGACACCATCACCTGTCACAGCAACCACGGAACCACGAGCTTGAAGTTCTGTCACAATGCGAAGCTTTTGCTCAGGGGTGGTGCGAGCAAAGACAATCTCATCGTAACCGCAGACTGTTTCCCAGTCCTCTGAAGCCAACGCCGACAGGCTGGGTCCTTCAAGAAGCAAGCTGTGTCGTGACTTGGTAACTTTGACTTCCATTGATGGGTCGAGGCCATCCCTCAACTCTGCGATGGTATCTGGCTCAGCTTGCCCATCATATATTCCAATCTCACGAGCGATGGCAGCCGCAGTCAATCCGAAGTCACCGGTAACCATGAAGAAACGGATACCCGCCTTGCGGCAAGCTGCGACGGTCGAGGCCGTCTCCGGGCGTGGTGGATCAACAATTCCAAAGATACCGAGGATTGTGAGATCCTGCACACCGTGGTCTAGGATCTCATTACTGAAATCGTTGGAGCCAGGAGCAGAGTGTGGGATGTAACGACGTTGGCAGATGACAATCACCCGCTCTGCGCGACGTGATAGTTTAGCCTGGAAGTTGGAGAATTTTTCCCGCGCCTCGACATCTAGTGGACGAACTGCATTGTGAACGGCAGACCAATAAGTGGCGCAACGATCCAGCAGCACATCTGGTGCTCCCTTAACGTAGAGAATAAACTCCTTGGTAGATTTGGGATCACGATGCAGGGTAAGCATCCACTTGTTCTTTGAGTTGAATGGAATCTGATGCACACGTTCATATGGCTCCAGGACAGCCGGTGAGGTTAACCCAACACTGTCACCCAATCTCAAAACTGCTGCATCTGTAGCATTGCCATTGACGGCACGTTCATCAACGGGCAGATTCATCGTAGTCGGGTCGAACATGGCGTCATTGCATAGAACAGATGCTCGCAGCATATTTTGTAGGCCTTGGGGAAGATCGACAGTGCCGAACTCGCCAGGAGCTAAATCACCGAGGCTGTATTCCCAATCAACCATTCCGAGCGACTTGACAAACATGCGGTTTTGGGTGAGAGTGCCAGTCTTGTCGGAGCAGAGTACATTCACACAACCCAGAGTCTCAACGGTTGAAAGTCCCTTGGGCAAAATGTTGGTATGTTTCATCCGCTTGGCAATCATCATAAGGGTCAATGCGACGGCGACAGGCATTCCCTCAGGGATGAAGGCAACAACACACCCCATGACATTATTTAACATGGCTACAACACTCATGTAAGAAGGGTGATCCTTGCGCAGCCATCCTAGCCAGGTGAACAGGATCAGTAAAGCCAAGAACACTGTAAGGACGACAATAATTGTGACGAAGCGATTGATCTCGCGTTGGATCAAGGTTGTCTTCTGCTTGACACCAGCTGTCATGGACGCAATACGGCCCATCACGGAGCGAGAGCCGGTCAAAACGACAATTCCAATAGCATTGCCATTGGTGACACCGGTTCCCATAAGGGCAATATTGCGAGTTTCCAAAAAGTTGGTCTCGGTGCAATCAACGGCGCCTTCAACCTCATCCGACTCGCCTGTCAGAATGGCACGGTCAAAGCGAACATCGCCCGAGCTGGACAAAATACGCATGTCAGCTGGGACCTTGTTTCCAATTCCAATGTGAACAATGTCACCAGCGACCAGTTCCGTGGCAGGGAGATGAATGAGTTTTTCATCCCGCAGCACCATGGCTTCTGCGGGGAGGAGATCTAGGATCGAGTTCATGACACGCTTCGTGGACCAATCCTGGAAAGCCGAGAAGCTTGCCTGCAAGGCAATGACGATCAGAATGAGGACAGCCAGGGACAGGTTTTGAACCGAGGGGGGATTGCTGAGAGGTTTCCAGCAAATGAAGAAGATGACGACTCCGACCCAAAGAACAGAGCAGAATCCACCAAAGACGTAGAAGAAGATCTTCTTAAGATAGTTCTCCCCATGATGGGCAATGACATTCTTGCCGTCTCTCTGCAAACGTGTGGCCGCCGAGGCCGAGCTCAGTCCAGTACGCTGGTCGACATTGAATTCTCGACACAGGCTGTCGGTGGATATAATATGGAAGTCCAAGCTCTCGAAGTAGTCTTGGTGGGGCTGCTTCTCCTTTGTTTGGACAATCGCCTCCTTGGGGGCGTTCTGGGATTCCGAGATCTGGATGGAGATAGTTCGGAACTCAATTGGCAGTTCGGGCATTCCCTGGACGCTGCTTCTGGTGCTATGGATGGTATCGCGGCTTATCGAACGGGTCCGGTTGATCTGAGTCGGCTGGTAGATAGACCGAACCCCCTCTGCGGAGTTAGATCCCTCGAAGGTGATCTGCCTGGAACGTCCAGTGCGCTCATCATCTTTGAGCGTATCACCTTCTGACTCGACGTCAATGTCGGTCTTGCTGTTATCTGAACTCATGGGCGCCATGAGTTAAACAGAAGGTGTGGAGGAGAGGATGGACAGAGGACGGTAAGAGAATGGGAAGAGGAAGGCGTAAAGAACACAGACACTAAATCAGAGCACTGCAAGAATGACGATAGCCCTGGGGGGAAAGCAGAGACTAGATAGGTACACCGATGAAGAAAGAGTAGTTGAAGGGTCCAAGGCGAAAAAGAAATGTGCGACCCTCAGCCTTTTATATAGGCACCAGGGTGTTCGCAGGTGGGAGGCTCCGATATGTCTAGACCCAAGCTGGTTAAGCTCAGGTATGAATTGGGAAGGTTCTCCCTGACGCAAGAGATGTATCACGCAGCCACGCGAGACCACGAGGAACCTGCCGGTTCTGGGAAATTGAGGGAATAAAGGGAAGATCCCATCCATACATCCATCCATATCCATACCATGTTAGGGTCCACAGGTACATGGTCAACTGCAGAGATTTGCATATTAAAGCTAGGTACCACCCGACAGACGGTACCTTATATATCGACACACCCATCAGCTGTCATCGAGCTATATATATTACATACATATACAGGATTTAGCGTAATATTACCATAAAAAATTGCCCCATGGCCAATCATTAACCAGGAAATCTAGACATGTGACAATACAAAACACAGCCCTAACTTTTTCCTCAGCCACAAGTTTCCCTGGATATGAAACAGAAGAGATTTTTTGTTTTGGAGTAAAACGATGAGTAAAAAGATAAGAACAAATGCCGCAGATTTCCTAAAACAGGTAAAGTCGAACAAAAGAGAAAAAAGAAAGTACACAGCCACCAAAGTGCGGTGTTAATCCCCGGCCATGAGGGACCATGAGGGATTTTTCCTCTCCACAGATTTCAGTGCAGACTCAATTCCGACCTCACACTAACTCCCCCGGAATTATACTATGCCCTTCCGCAATCGAATTTTTTTCTTTTCAATTTCGCTAAGAGCGGCTTCGAAGGATTCGAAAAAAAAATTTAATCGCTCTTTAACTGAGCAGTTTGTCCTGTCCAATCGCAGGATATCCCAATTGACTCGAATTGAATCTGGTCTATGGATGATGTAGGAGGCATTGGAGTTGAACATTCTTCCCCTCCCTGTGCTACCCTTGTTGTTCTTCTTAGATCTGTAAGGGGGGAATTCACTCATTTACTCTAATTCTAGTCTATAAAAGGGCATTGACTTGATGCCTTGTTGAAAATATGATGTTTTTCTCTGTTCAATTTTTTGTTCTCCTACGCAGTAACCACCTCAGCTACATACAAAAAGGAATATGACCACACTTGTCCAATAATTGCCATGCGTCCTCCAGCCCAGACCGTCGATCATCACCACACCTTGATACGAGGGAAGCTCTCAGCTGAACACCACCTGTCCAATGGTAGCGCTATCAAAAACAACAATCTACCCCTGTTAGAAGCCATCCCAACAGAGGAGCAACCCTTGTTAAGGCAGGACTCAACGCCATCAATATCTACCCAATCACAATCAACATTCCCATCGCCAAACCTCCCCTTCATAGACAAATACGGCCGTTATCGCCATATGGTGCATTATGGCTGTAACAGCACAACCCGTTTACATGAAAGCAAAACAAATAAAGCAATCGATAACCAACTTGTCGCGATCAAAGTATACCGACGATCCATCCTCAGAGGTCCCCCAAGCTCTTCCCACTCAACATCCCTGCATCCAAGCCACCCAAACATCCTGCCGATCCTAGATATCCTCCACAACGAACGCGCCGAGCTCTGTCTGGTCATGCCATACTGCGCCGGTGGCGATCTAAACACTCTCCTATCCCGCAAAGGTCCCCTTCCAATCCAAGAAGCGGACTGTATAATAACCCAAATCCTACGCGCGCTTGCCTTCCTACACGATCACGGCACAGCACATCGTGATGTCCGCCTCGAGACAATCCTGCTCACTGCGAACGGAGCTGTGAAGCTAGCCGGGTTTGGCGACGGACATGTCCGGCGGATATGGGAGGAGTCTGCTAAGGCCGGGGAAGGAGGAATGCTTCCCCCGCGACCACAGCCACCAACACACAGCGCATGGTCGTTTACGCTGCCGTGGCCGCTGAATTCATTATGCCGTCAAAATTCCGACTGTTCTTCTGGCAATGACAGTCAGGCCGTCATTGCGAACTCGCCCACTGCTTCATTTGTGGGTATGAGGCTCCCGTATATTCCCCCAGAGGAATTCAAACTTCATTTCCAGTCGCATTGTCATGATGAACATGGCAATCGTGGTGAGTGTGATTCTCGTCCTGCTGATGTATGGGCCACTGCTATGGTTTACATGGCGCTTGTCACCGACCGGATGTTGTGGCGTAGTGCGCGTCCTGATCAGGAAGACGCGCGGTATCTGGAGTATCTTCATTCTCGTAGCGGGGAGGATGGATACCCGCCAATTGAGACTCTGGGGCAGGTATGTTATAGTGTTATTTTTTTATGACTCCGGCACAGAAGACAAGTCACTAATATCTGGTCTCTAGAGACGACGCAACGCTATATATGCAATGCTGCACCCCTGTTATTGGAAGCGTATCACAACCACGAAGTTATTGCGATCAGAATGGATACATGGTGTGGTGGTTTGCGAAGCGGGAGCAAAAGGATATTGAACAAGGCTGCAATTTGATACCCCTTTACAATGCGTACTTGGTGGTTTGAAGATGCTTCCTTTGACATGTTCCTAGCTTTCCTTCATATACCCACAAACAAAGAACAAATTTGTTATACACCACTCCTACCATCCAACTCCCAATCACACAGACCCAGCAGCAAGAACATACCCCCCATCAACAACAACACTCTGCCCATTCAAGTACTGATTACAAACTGCAAAAAGCACAGCACTGCCCATATCCTCATCCCTCCCAGGCCTAGCAGCAGGAACCTTCTCCCGATACTTCTCAGTCGGAATATAACTCTTCTGCATATAATCACTCTCTCCAGCAGTCATCTCGCTAGGGAAAACCCCCGGCGCAATATGATTAACCCTAACCCGCAGCTTCGACGAACTAACCTCATGCGCAAGCATCTTCGTCAAATGAATCGCCGCCGCCTTGGAAGCATTATACGCAAAATGATGCTGCGAGGCCTTCACAATCCCCGAGATAGAAGTCGTGTTGAGCACAGTGCTGGACCAGCCATGTTCGACCTCCGAGCCGCGCTGCAGCAGCGGCAGGAATGCCGTTGTCATGAAGAAGATCTGTGAGACGTTTGTGCGGAACACATCATCCCATTCGTCAAATGTCGCGGATGGGTCGTCGAAGAGGGACTCGCGGAGCTCGGATGCGTCTTCCGCCTCGGTCTTTTGCGTTGGGTTGGATATTCCGGCGTTGTTAATTAGGATTGAGAGGTGGCCTTCGCGTGTGGAGATCTCCGAGACTAGTTTCCTGATCTCGTCTTTTTTGGTTACGTCGGCTGGGAGCGGGATTATTTTGCCGCTTATCTCGTCGTTGTCGTAGAGTGTGGCTACGCGGTCGAGTTTCGTTTCTGTGCGTCCGGCTATGTATACTTTGGCGCCGTTCACGGCTAACGCTTGCGCGGCCATTAGGCCTATTCCTGAGCCGCCGCCTGTGATGAGGGCCACTGGTGTTGTTAGGATATGGTGGACAGGTGTGATTATATATTGCTCACCTTTGTTCTTCACATTGAACAGGTTTTCCAACTTGAAGCTTTGGTTACTTTCACTGACTGCCATTTTGATGTCGTCTGAAACGGGGGCTTTTCTGGTGGGATTTACTCCGAATTGACGACAATGTAGGATAGGAGAGAGCTTGGATGCTCGGATTGATGGAATTGATGTTAGAACTGTCTGGCTCTTGCCGATAGTTGGTTTGTAAAATCGCGACATGACGAACGGCTGTATATATAGACGATTTAAAATGGAGATAAGCCGTGTATGACAAAAGCTCAAACCTGTTCTAGTCATATTTTGCCTGTTGCGTCGATGAATCACTTGTAGGTCATCTGTTACTCCAATCAATTGCTTGAATGCTTTTCAATTCCTGCTAAATCTTGAATATCAAGGTAGATGAACGTGGTAACCGGGGCTCGTATATATCAGAATGATGTCACTTCAATTGTACACTCACAAAAAGACTCAAGTTATCGACTACCTATGTAACTAGTTACCCATAACTACATGTAACTAACCTAAATCTAATCTTCCTACTTAATCTAATTTTATAACAGTAAAAATATTCGATGACTCGGTAAGAGAGATTGATGGAATTTTTAACAAAAAGCAAAAAAGAAATAAGCTGGTTCCAGAGGGGGTCGAACCCTCGACTTTGACGTTATTAGCATCACACTCTAACCAACTGAGTTATGGAACCGATTATGGTTGATTATTGGATTTTGCCATTATATTCCAAAATCAAGTTTTAATCTACTAAATCAAAAAACTGGTAATCTATAACTAGACAGACAACAGAGAACAAGAAGAAAAGAGGCGGCTGTTGGGATATGTTTTACTATTTAATATTAAGCTAACTTTGATTGGGAATATTTTTGAGATTTGCTCAAGCTGGAAATATATCTAGTACCTAGCTAATAGACAAGATCTAATATGACCTGCATCAAAAGCATCCTATCATCAAAGACACGAAACCAGAAATACGCGCTATCGATAGATATACTCAGAGCTTGGCCTTTGGAGCCAACCCCTCGCTGATCGGTGCCACCTCAACCATCATCTTACCGGTGTTAGCACCAGCATAGAGATCAATAAGACCCTGAGGCGCTGCCTCCAAGCCACCAGGCACGATATGCTCTTTGCGCTTGAGCTTACCCTCAGCTAGCCAAGAGCCGAGCTCCTTGAGCGCAGCAGGGTATTGCTTCGCAAAATCGAAGACAATGAAACCCTTCAAGGTGATCCGTTGCGACTGTCATCAATTAGCCCGATGTCCCCAAAAAAAGAAAACACCCCAAACCCAAGAAGAACTCACAATCACGCTCATAAAACTAGCCGGACCCTGCGGCTTAGCAGCATTATACTGACTGATAGCACCACAGATAGCAAAGCGCGAGTTCTGAGCTGCTCTCGCCAAGCAAGCATCAAGGATATCACCACCGGTATTATCAAAGAAGACATCAATGTACTCAGGAGTAGCAAGCTTAAGCTGCTTCTTCCAATCGGGATCCTTATAATTGACCGCCGCATCAAAGCCCAATTCCTTAACCAAGAAATCACACTTGTCCTTACTCCCCGCCAACCCCACAACACGCTTAGCGCCCTTAATGCGCGCAATCTGGCCAGCCACCATGCCCGTCGCACCCGCAGCACCGGAAACAACAACCGTATCGCCCTTCTTCACCTGCGCGATCTCCACCATGCCAAAGTAGGCCGTCAGCCCGGTCATGCCAAGCACGGACATCGCATCCGTGGGCCGTCCGCCAGCCGGCACGGTTATCTTTTGTGCTTCTTTCGCGGTGACCACCGCATATTCCTGCCAGCCGGAGCCGGCGACGACCCAGTCGCCCTTGGTGTACTTGGATGTCAGGTCGCTGCCTACGGCGAGGACTTGGGCGATGCTCTGGCCGCGCATTACAGCGCCTTGCTCGACGGGGGCGATGTAGGAGCGCTTGGCGGTGAGCCATTGGCGCATGGCTGGGTCGAGGGAGAGGTAGTGTACGCGTACGAGGAGCTGGTCTGTGGGGACATCTTTGGGGATGGGGACGGTGTTTAGGCGGAAGGTTCCCTTGCTGAGAGAGGGGTCGATGGCCGGGGCCGGAGGGGTGGTGTAGATGATTTGTTTGTTGGACATTTTGGAGGATGTTTGGGGAATTAGGAGTTTAGGGAGAAGCTGTGCTGTAAAGAAGGGAGAAAAGGCGGAGATATAAAAATATCTATGTAGCATCGGAGACGCTCCATATTAGGAAAACTGCTCCTTGGACCTCGGCTTTACCCCAGCTCAAAGAAGGAGTTGTTGAATAATCAGTTTCTTGGAGATGCATTATTTGCGTTTATTTGGACATAAAAGGGATATATGCATATACAAATGTACCTAGCCAGCTCTGTGATATCTCCAGCGCTAACAGAACGATTGATACAATCTGTATGCCTTCATCATGACGTCATTGTCCAGGAAGTATGAACCGAAGAACTACGAGAACACTCAGATTATATTTCCCATAATAACACCAGACCAACAAATAAATCAAAAATATATACAATCATGTCACGAACTTACCAAAGCTACGAACACGCCGATCCGACCCAAATCTCCCGCGGCGCAGTGGGTGGCGGCTCCTCAACCGGCGCCCCAGGCCTCCCAACAGGCCTGCACGATACACGATCCCAGTACGACGCAACCAAGGGCTACAATCCGGCTACAGGAGCCAGTTACTCGCGGTCCTCAGCGGGTGGACCAACTCAGACCCGCCAGCGACCACTCTCACCGTCGCCGTCTCGCAGCGATGATCGGATTGTAGAGGATGCACCGCTCCCGCACACGGCCAGTACGGCGCAGCGGGCGGAAATAGAGGATTCTAGAGCTGCCCGGGCTGGGGAGGGGTTCGGAAATAAAGTGAAGGGCGTTGCAGCGTCGGTTCATGTAAGTTGATATATTTTTTTGATCTTGGAAAATGGGGTTCTGATTGTGGTATAGGGTGCTGGAGAGTCATTGCGTGGGGCATTGAATACGGCTGTTGATCGGGCTTTTGGGTCTAATGAGGGTGCTGAGAGGAATCAAGAGATTGCGAATAAGGGCGCGGAGGAGATTCGGACTGGTCGGTTTGGGAGGGAATAGGTGTATACGAATACGAGGAGCTATCCTAACCTTGGAAGTTAGCCCTGGAGATAAGGTGTTAGCTTATTAAACAGGCTCTATCTCCATGGATTCTCACATGCAAAAAAAGATAAAATGTAGGACATCCCCCGGATTCAATAGGAATGTCGATCATGCATGTACATAGTTGAAAGAGATAGGTTCATAGGTAATCCATGTAATCCTAGGTACCTTGTTAGGCCAAGCATTTGGTATTTTGCTTAATTCTTGACCATTTTTTTTTAGATATCCAATACGAAAAACTAAGGACAAACCGGAATATCATAAACTTCCAAGGTTTTTGTCAACATCCGACCGACCCGAGAAGGCTGTGCTGGTGGAACCCACCTGTTTCCGGCTTTTATGAACGCATCTCTTCGAAAAATAAAACAACATTGAACACTCTTCTTCCCAAATATACCTTGTACAATACCTAGGTATACATCAGGGCCAAGCTCTTTAAATTCTTGCTCCACGTGCGGCCCACATTGGTGCATCATCCAGCCAATGCCAAGTGTTGGGATAGTTACACATTCGTACGACCTCATGCTTTGAACTGGTTTCAGAGCTTTTCTCTTTTCTCGGCATAAATCGCCATGGCCTCAATCCCTGCCAACCGACCCTATTCCTCACATCTGGCCCCGGAAACCGCTGCAGCGGCGGTCGCCTCAACACACCCGCAGAACCAGACATTGTACTCATCGGAGACATCCTCGAATCTGGCCGTCTCAGACTCCCCCTCCCATTATTCATCCTTCTCCAGCTCCGATAGCGACGAACCAATCCCGCACTCGATCGAGGTCACCGATGAAGATGCCGCCGGCGACGTGGTGGGGGTTAGCATTGGGCGCGAGCAGAGCCGCATGAAGGCCCGAGCGACCCCCGTGGAAGAGAAGAACCGCGTGCTGGAACATCAGGGGTCATATTTCACCACCATACCGGATACTATTGGCGAGGATGGCCTATTTGCATCGGAAATCACGGCCGAGCCGGAGTCAGAGGAGCCCAAGATCGAAAAAGTACCAACGCCACCATCAGCACCATCACCGCGCGAACGGAAGTCCGGACATAAGCCTCGGGCATCATACCCCTCTCCGCAGTACAAACAACCTGAACCAGGCCTCGCGCATGGCCCTCGAAGCGATCTTTTTGCCACGGCCCCTGAAAAGGCGGGGTCGAAGGATTCAGCTGTGAGCCAGCGGTCTGGCTTTGTCGGGGCCTTATTGAAGAACACATTGCCTCGGCGACCACGCGCCTGGTCCGGCGAGCTGAAGAAATTCCTCCCTGATCTGACCTCCTTGAGGAAACGGCCTTCTCTCTCGTTCCGTGCGCCCAATGGCCAAAACCGAATCCGCAGCCAGACGGTAGCTCCCGCGGTCAAAAAGAATTCGGGAGTGCCGAAAAGAACTTCATCGCTGGTCCTGCGCTCGCCGCCGTCACCTCTTGCACCAAGCAGCTCTAGCGTTGATGATGACGGAGAAGCTGCTCAGCCGATACCTGAGCTGCGCTCGCCAGATGGAACCTCCGCCGCGAAACACTCCTTCATACGGAGGCCCAGTTCAGCGATGCCTGGTCGACCACCTAGTCTGCGGAGGTCCTCGTCGGATCAATCGCTGTATCTACGTGCGTCATCCACGGCATCGTCCCTAGAGCAGCGACCATTGTACGAGAATGTGCATACTCAGGTGAACAGCCGGTTCAAAGCAATCAAGGATAGTCTCCAAGACTCGAGTAGCAGGCTGCTCAGCATGCCGAATCTCCATTTACAGGATATCCGCAATGATTGGGGCTCTCGTCCGTTCCTGTCAGATCTTGGAAACAGTTCATCAGGTAACAGCAACGGTGTTAATGGTACTGCCAAAGGGGAACAACCACCGCGGGCTGAAACCCCACCGCTAACTCCGCGGAACAATCCTAACATAACACATCCAGTATTGGAAGAAGCAATGGCAGATCTCACGGGCGATGTTGTGATTCTAGGAGGCTACCGAGGATCAATCCTGCGGTCCGCTAAGCCACCCCATCGTCAACTTTGGGTGCCGATGAAGGTTGGTCTGAATCTACGGAAAGTAGACTTGGAGGTCGGTCTGCACCCGGAGGACGAGGAACGCATGGAAGAGACCATCATTCCATCTGGGGTTCTCTCCCACGTTGGCCCGGTGGACGTCTGTCGACGATTGATGAAGCGTTTGCGGAAGAGCGAAAATGCCCTGCGTGGCGACATGCGTGTCCACGATTACGGCTACGACTGGCGCCTAAGCCCCGAGCTGCTTTCACGCAGGCTCATCGCCTTCCTAGAGAGCCTACCATGCAATCAGGAGCCTGCACCGGGTGAATCCCGACGCGGCGCTACAGTCATCGCACACAGCCTGGGTGGTCTGATAACCCGGCACGCGGTCAACGAACGACCCGATCTCTTCGCCGGAGTCGTGTACGCAGGCGTACCCCAGCACTGCGTGAACATCCTCGGACCCCTCCGCAGCGGCGACGACGTCCTCCTCAGCTCCCGCGTTCTAACAGCGCAAGTAAACTTCACCTTCCGCACGAGCTTCGCCCTCCTCCCAGAAGACGGGCACTGCTTCATCGACAAACAAAGCAAAAAAGAATTCCGCATCGACTTCTTCAACCCCCAAACTTGGGAAGACCACCGTCTCTCCCCTTGCACGGGCCCAGCTCTCCCCGCACCCCCAACACCAACAACCCTCGGCTTCAAAGACATCCCCATAATCGGAAAGCGCTTCTCTATGGGTCCGCGCGAGGACTCTGACGAATTCCTCTCCCAAGACCTACACACCCACCCGCATGACGGACACGCCATCGCCGGAACAGAAAAGGACATCTACGCCCGCAATAACTACATACCGCACAACCCAGCCTCGTACGCCGCGTATGCAGCCGAGAAAGCCCAGAATCCGGCGGATGGCTTAGTTGGACCAGGTGCTCACCCGCGCAGCAGCGCCGCAACCAATAAAATAGCCACGACGAGCACTATCCCGCTCCCCGCGGCGAGGGAGTATCTGCAGCGCACGCTGGCAGAAACCAAGCGGTTCAAGGAGAACCTTGCGTTCCGGCCGACGCACCATTCCGAGAACAGATACCCGCCTGCGGCAGTGCTGTACGGGAAGACGTTGCCGACTGTGTATGGTGCGCGGGTTGTCTCGCGTGAGAGCATCAAGCAGGTTGATGCGTATGATGATCTTGCGTTTGCGGCTGGGGATGGTGTTTGTCTTGCTTCGGCTGCTATGTTGCCACCTGGATATAGGATTATTAAGGATGGATTGGTGAAGAGTGAGCGTGGGCATGTTGGGTTGCTTGGGGATCTTGAGGGGGTTGGACAGTGTCTTAGGGCTATTCATCGGGGGAGGAAGGAGGGGGTTGGATTGGGGGAGAAGGAATTGTGATGGGGGTTTCTTTTGTTTTTGGCGTTCACCTTTTCTTGATGATCTTTTGATGATACCATTGCCATATGTTTGATGATTTTTGATTGGTTATGTGGTTTTCGGCAGGGTTTTGTATATGGCATTATGTAGGGGTTTAGCTGTATCATACTGGCATGCATCTGGTATATTTTCGTTTTTATAGCCGGGGAGGATGAGGCTACTTATATAGAAAGAAATACATAGAAAGATAGACAAGAAAGCTAGAGCACAGCTCAATATACGAACATGGATAGATCTCCTTGCACACACGCTATGTAATCCTATCCCATTCTATGTATGTGCTTTTTGTCAGTCAGAAGAAAAGGAACCAGTATCCCGGAAAAATCTATCACAGTATATAAAGTAAAAAAAAAAGATCATGAGAAGAAGGATGCTATAAAAACCCCAAAAAGAAAACAAATGTCATCATCAAATCTTTAATCCGTGCGCGAGTTGGCAATGTTCATAACCAAGATATCACTCGCGCCAACCTTAATCAGCTCATCCATTACCGTAGCAATGCGCTTCTTCTCCACCATCGAGCTGACAGCAACCCATCCCTCCTCCTCGAGCGCGGTGATAGTAGGCGCACGCTTACCGGGGGTGATCTTAGATGCGACGGGCAGCTGATCACGAGGGATGTTGTATTGGCACAGGACGAACTTCTGGGCGGTGATAACACCACGCAGACGGGAAGTGAGGAGGGTGAGGATGTCGCTGTTGGACTGGCGGGACTTGACCAGCACGGCGGTGCTGGAGACGACAGTGTCAATTGCCTTCAGGCCGGCGGCCTTCATAGTCTCACCAGACTCTGAAAAGAAGATTTGAGTGTTAGCGACGGATTCCAGTATTTCAGTTTGACTAGCGCTTATCACAACATACCAACAAGATCAACGATACCATCCGCGACGCCGAGGGCGCAAGCAGCCTCAACACTACCGCCGACATACTTGATCTTCGTGGTGAGCTTCTGGCCAGCCTCGGCGCCTTCCAGGTTACGGAAGAAAGCCTCGGTGAGGGCAGTGAAGCTAGTCACGACGTTGCGGCCAACGAGGTCCTTGGCCTCCTTGAGCTCGCCCTTCTCCGGGACCTGCACCTGCAGCTTGCAGGCGCCGAAGCCTAGGTCGAGGATTTCCTCGACGCCGGAGACCTCGCCGGCGGGCAGGGTGGCATCGTGCTCGGCGACTTGGTCGCGGCCAGTGATTCCGAGATCGACGCGGCCTTCGCCGACGAAGGTCGGGATGTCGGCGGCGGGCAGGAAGATCAGCGCGATGGGAAGGTTCTTGACCAGCGCGATGTCGAGGCGGGTTTCGCGGCGGAACTGGACGTCACAGCCGGCGAGGAGATCGAGGGTTGCTTGTTGCAGACGTCCTTCTGTATAGTGGGTTTGCGTCGTCAGTCTTGGGTTCTTTATCTTTGTTTCTTGGTTCTTGGTTCTTGTGGGTATCGCTGCTCGCAGAGGTCTATGAGTCACGATATGGGAGCGAACTTGCTTTTGGGGACGGCGAAGAGGAGACGGCCTTCCAGGCTGTTTATAATAGGTGTGTTAGTAGGGATCTCAATGCGGTTTGTAATTGAGGTTGACTCACTGGTTGACGAGATCCATGGCGATAGAGCGGTGCGGCGCGGGGTTTTCAAGAGTTTTTGGTGGGGGAATAAGCTGATGGGGGATCAATTGACAAAGAGGTCAAGTCAATTGAAATTCTGAGACGGTGAATATATATTAGAGAGAAGGTAGAACAATTGATATAGTCCGGAGGAGTCAGAGGGAGAGAGAGACCGGAGCTTCTTGCGGCAGAAATTGGAGGGGCAGATTGCTCCGGTAGACTAGTGACGGGACCAGAGGAGTATGTACCGTGTTCGCTGGACAGTATGAGCCCACGTGATAGAATTCTGTGGTATATGGCTATTTGGATTATCTACAGGATATGTTTGGTGTAGTCTTCAATGAGTTTTTTAATTCGTTTTATGGGATAGTTGGCTGTGGAAGCCAAAATTGCCTAATGGTGATGCTGAACGATATCGGAGTTCAGCGAAAATATGTTCTGCCTTAATTTGCCTTAATCTGCCTGATGGCCTAGGTGTCAATTTTATCCGCTGACTCATATGATGCCTGACGGCTCAGGTGTCCAGCCCTGAGCCCTCGCGTAATTTGCACGAACCCACACAGGCCCAAATTCCACTTCAACACTCATTTACCTTCAGTCCAACCAACTCCAACCCTCGAGCTCAACGCCCTCTCCAGACCTCCAAGATGGATTCCAGCAAGCAGCCCGTTAAGCTCGTCAAGGTGACCCGTGTCCTCGGCCGCACCGGTATGTGCTTTCCCAGCCTTTTGAAGCTCCAAAACCCACAATTCGATATTCGATATTCGATATTCGATATTCGCGGGGTGCACCCATTGCGCCCCGGATCGCCCGAAACAAACCGATAAAACCAGACATTTGGAGGGATAGCAATGGCTAATTTGTGGTCTATTCATTTAGGATCCCGTGGTGGTGTCACCCAGGTCCGCGTCGAGTTCATGGACGACACCTCGCGTTCCATCATCCGTAACGTCAAGGGCCCAGGTATGCGACATTGATTTCCCTGAATCCGTTCGTCTTTTGGGATCACAAGAGGAGGAAGCACACGGGGGTCTATATATTCATTCTACAATGAAAAGAGGCCCCCATGTTGAAATATGCAATTTTCGAAAATCGACCCAAAAGACGAAAACTTTACCGAACCCCATCACTAACATCTATTCCTCCGCACCAGTCCGCGTTGACGACATCCTCTGCCTGCTCGAGTCCGAGCGCGAGGCCCGCCGTCTCCGTTAAAATCCACCAAAACGAAATTTCGCTCGCGTCGTCTATTTTGTCTCTCTTCTTCTCTCGCATATCCCTTACGACCGGTTTTTCATGATTACTCTTCGGCCAAAATCGAGTCCCCCGCTTTTCTTTCTTGCCGTACCTTCAACCTCCTATCTTCCTCAGCCCTAAACCGCCGCGCTACTCAACCCATTGCCGCCTGCCGACTCGCGGCCGTTTCTACGATTTCCGACGTTTCGACTGGAGGTGATGGTTTGGGTGGATTGACTTTTTGGTTTTTATAACGCCGAAAGTCCCGGAAGGTCGATTATGGAGAAACGATCGTGAGAGAGAGGAGCAGAGAGCGCAAAAAAGATAATAGAAAGCCTTTTTTTTATTGATACGAGAAAACGAAATAAGGTTCTTGCGCGAGGGCTGGTTAGTGGACTTGTGGCACGGTCTGGTCTGGTTTCGATCTTGGTGTTTTACTACATACACACGTCAATCTAGGCGTGCTTGCATGGGCTCAATGCGACAAACGAGGTTGTGATGTTGTTTCCTCTCTTTTCTTCCTCGTACCAGATTCCCCCCATTACTGGTACTTAGAAAGGACAACGCAGATTCGAACCGGACCCCGATCGACAAAAAGAACAATGGAATCCAAAAAAAGTTTGAAAACTTCCAGTTCAGCCTTGTCGAGGTCGAGGTTTGCTAAGCGTTCGTAGAACATCTGGCCAGTGTAGTTTATGTGGGTTTCTAGATCAGATATCCCGGGGTTTGACTGCTGTCTGGGGTTCCCAAGGCATGTCTGCCAAGTACATACATGGACGTAGATGGTAACTGTGCCATGTGTCTTGGTATAAATTGGAACCTCTGTACGTTCTACGCGCCTGTTCGTCTTTCTTCCTATGCAACCGAGAAGGTCAAAAGGACCTCCAAAAAGACGTCGTATTTATATTATATACAATGTCCAGAGACATGAATCAAAGTAAGAAAAGAATGACCAGCATTGGGAACTACATCAAAGCCCGGCTAGCTCTTCATCCAAATACCAAGCCAGGAATCGAGCTCATCCTTGATTCCGTCTTCAATATCGCATATGCTCCCAAACTCAATACCACCGTGGAGTCAAGGTCTCCTTCATCATTCACCCAATACACATCGACATATTGGCGATTCCGATCAATGTGCACGGAATTTCCATGAGAGTCTGAAAATATTTTGTTCGCGATCTCATACACAGATGCCCTGACACCGAAAGCTCAGGCAATGCCTCCTAGCCAACGACCGGCATCGTAGGCGTCCGACAATATTACGCTCATTATCACCTTGCGGAATTATTCCAGAGCGCTTGGAAAAGATCGTTCTGTGTCGATGAACATCCCGTCGCTTAGTCCATGTTTGATTAGGTCTTTGAGCGAGATGTTGTGCTCCAGGTAGCTCGTCGGGATTTCCCGTTCGAACAAATACTCGTATTTAAAAGCATTTGCGTCTTTGCTGTCCATGAGCTGCTGTTAAAGTTTGCGAGGCTTCGTATTGGCGTCATCCGGCACGCATATTATCGCGATCCATATCCCCTCTAGGTGCTGCGGAGCGTAGCATTTTCCCAAGGCACGGTATAGCGCTTCAACGGGGCGAACGGTGACAGATATCAGTGCAGTGGGGACTTTCTGTCTTCGGATCATGTGGTCGCTGAATTCACGAAGCAGCTGCCCCTGGGATAACATCCTAGGGACGTGAGGGTATTTTCTATATCTTAGCGCACCGGCACTGGTTGAAGAATAGCAACGATAAGATTATCGACTCTTGAGCGAAGGTTTTGTGCTGAAAGTGAGGCCTTCGCTGTTTGGGACTACAGATTATCTTATACCTTCTGTCATATAGATCGGGAAGGGAGAGGAAGAGGAAGCAGGGTACATATTTATACCCTGAATTTGGCAAACAAGCCTACACAACCAGGCATCAATGGGATGATCTAATACATGCTCAGTCACTGTCTAAATACATAGGTGCGTACATACATAAGGTTCACTGGTGTTGGATTCCGTAGCTTTCCCCAAACTCACAATAACACCAGCTTCAACAACGACGCTTCCTAGGAATATCTTAGAGACCGGATATAGAAGGGGAGGAAAGGAAACAATAGAGCCCACAGATTCCGTGGAGTGGATCAGTCAACTAACCGATAGGGGTCCAATGGGGTTTTTTTTGCATGTCTACATGTATGTACATAGGCTACAGCTCAAGTCAAATTCCTAGAGCTAGGCAGGACGAATATTCCGTTACCATGAACAGAAAAGTCAGACTAAGACACTAATCTACACTGGCACATCATAAAACTGGAGGTTTGGGATGCCCTGAGATAATGTAAAACCAGAAATTGAGGAATGGTATGGTATCGTGGATGAGAGAACTCGATGTCTGGAAGATGGTGTATATGTAGCAGTATATCCCGATTTTTGGCCACAGTTGCGATTTTCCCGACGGAGGTGCCGCCACTTTATAAGGGCACTCATGGTCCTACTCAGTAAGATATTTCATAGCATAGGGTGATCACTTAGTGGGAATCTAAGTACTTCCAACCTTGAAAGGTCGGACTATACTTAGTAAGCATACGGACCTTCCGGTTGCGGCCTAGAAATAAAAGCCCTACAACAATCCAACTATGTACTCCGTACTCCGTAGGTGAGGTGGGATTAACCCACCTCCACTGATATATTTTAGCGTATATTTTAGCGTAGTATTTAATATGGTATTTTACAGATGCATACCACAATATAGGGCAACGCAATCACGTGATAAGTGGATCCTATATCAGCCGTCTATTCTGTGATACTAGCGCTAGCAACTAAACCCTACTCGTAGGCGAAGACTGAAGTAACGGCGGTCCTCAGTAGAAGGCACCCAATCGATAGGCGGAGGTCACCTGTATCAAAATGATATTACATCCCTAACAAATGAACACCGGTTTAGAATCAGCAGGGGAAAGGGCGGTAACAGAAGCTATTCAGTAGGAGATGGATAGGGGGTTAGAATACCAGGTTCTATACGGAGTACATAGTACCATAATAAAGTACCAAAAATGGCGAGGTACTGTAGTTCTTACAGTACCGACAAACAGTACCAAAATTTGCTTGGTGCTGTAGTGCTTGTCAAGGCCTAGGCAGTATAAGAATGTATCCATAGATATTCGCTTGGATGGTAGGTATTTTTATTGGTCAACACTAGCATGATTTGTGTCTACATATTCTGTTTTCCAATGGTTTAGGCTTATAATGCATAATATTTCCGAAAATAATCACACAATCGGGTTCCATAACTCAGTTGGTTAGAGTGTGATGCTAATAACGTCAAAGTCGAGGGTTCGACCCCCTCTGGAACCAGCTTATTCTTTTGTTTTTTTATGGAAATCCCATCATAGTCTCTCTAACCGAGTCATCAAATATTTTTAACCGTGCCAAGCAACACACACCCCTGTGTATTGGCGCCCCAGTAGATAACCATTTTCCATCAGATAACCAATCTACGGTTAAGTATTTTGGTACGGGAAAGTCATACAAGCGATACTTATATACCTTGTAGACACCATACAAAATCTCTCAATTCTTAGACTAGATAAAGTAAGAGAAAGGGTATAAGTGTATAAGATAAGTCTAGCTTAGCTTAATCAATTTAATGCTAGTCTTGGTTCTAGATATCTAACGTACATAAAGGATAAAATTTTAAAAACGACACTACGTTATGAAGTTATATAGAGAGATATACTACATGCTTTTTCTTTTGAGTTTACTTCATGTGATTAAATGAAATAGACTTCCTTTAAACTATATATCTCTGCTTATATCTTCCCTAACTAGTTCGAAGGTTGAGAAATTTGGTATAGTGTCCACAAGGTATATAAGTATCGTTTGTATGACTTTCCCGTACCAAAATACTTAATTGTAGATTGGTTATCTGATGAATAATGGTTGTATACTAGGGCGCACCAATACACAGGGGTGTGTGTTGGGCTTGGCACAGTTAGAGCCTCACCCATCCTCGTTTAAGAAAAGGGAGGGAAAGGCAAAGAATTTTAGATAAAGGTGGTACTACTCCGTATAATAACTAGCTGGTTATAGGCAGGTAGATGTTATAGATTACATGCGTATTTTGATACGTATTTTGATGAGTAATAGATAAAAATATGGTTTTCGAACATAATGGCAAATATCCACAATCAATCATAATCGGTTCCATAACTCAGTTGGTTAGAGTGTGATGCTAATAACGTCAAAGTCGAGGGTTCGACCCCCTCTGGAACCACAGATTCATTTTTTGTCATTTCTTTCTTTTTTCTGACCTTACCTAGGGAGCGTACGTTGACAAACGTCATTGAGAAGAGCCCTGGAGTCTGGGCACCAGATGAAGACCGAATGGGGGAGATAAGCACTTTAGCAAGCAAATTTAACCTTCGACAGTCAAGAATCTGCCTTCTTCTCAGTTATAAGACATACTAGGATCAGAAGATTCTTTGGCTTATACAACCGAACTATAAAGAAGTCAGCAAGAGAACCAGCCTCAAAGCTCCGATTAAGCTTTGGCATAAGCGTTTAGGCCATATTGGCATTGAGCGTATTGTCAAATTAAGCGATATGACAGGCGACATTACTATTGAAAGTAACCCTAGCAAAAAAAGAGTAGGTATGCGAGGCTTGTCAATTGACAGGCAGATGCTTTAAAGTAGATCCTGAGAAGAAGAAAGAACTGGAGAAGCCTATGGTGTATTCGTATTCGGTAGAGTACACTCCGATCTTATCTAGATGTAGCCTGCGTATAATGGCTATGTCTAAATAATGCATCTACCTAGATAGTATTATATGTATGCCACTTTGTATTCACTTATATGAAGAAGAGCGAGTGCCAGATGGTGGTAAGGAGATTCATTACTTTTCATTACTTTGATCAGAAACTGGCTAAATGTTAAGATCCATGTATTCCACTATAATAACGAGCGGAGCGCTGGGAACGAGGTCGAATCCATGGGCGAAAATGAAGATTGTATTATAGAATATGCTTCACCTAGTTAACTAGGGATGAATAGCCCCGCGGAGAGATCGGGAGGAATGATCGTCCGTACCGATCAAGCCCTAAAATCCGACACTAAGCTTCCGAACGAATTGTGGCTAGAAGCTACATAAGCTGCTGTATATATGCTAAACCGGACTCATACGAAGGTAAATGGTTGGTGGATTATACCATAGAAGGAGTTGATACACCCCTAATGGAGTCAAAGATTAGATCGTTAACCTGTCAAATCTGACTATATGGATTCTTAGTATAGTCGAGGATCATCAAGCGGGTGCAGCCAGACAAGTTGTCACCAGGTGTAAAGATCGAATATCTGGTTAGATACGTATCCAAAAACCTGTATAAGGTATAATTCCCACACAAGAAGGCACAAGATGTTGTATTTAACTATAGTTGTTGATATAGACCGGATCTAGACCTGTAAGAAGATTCAGCGAGTAGTAGTCTGATCAACGATGAAAACCCCACAGTTCTCACTTGGGTAAAGCACAAAGTGAAATCTCAGCGATACTGAATATACCGATGTCAGTAGGAAGGATAGCTTTGCAAGATTAAACTGAGCATACTAAGCAAGGCGAAGCTCCAGATGCAAATGCAGATCGATTGGCGGGAATATCAAAACAACTGCCGCTGGCATTTACATGCATATTCTCTGGCCCCCGAATGATCCCCAGCATTTTCGCCTGTACTTTGGCCAAGCAAAATACTCGGGAAACAGGATAGCCGATCACAATGATAGGCTATATCGCAGAAAACATCACAGCCTTCATTATCCCGTTTGGGATCCGCAAGAAGACATGTGTTCTGAGTTCGTTATACTTGCGGTGTTTAACGGTGAAGCCGAAGGACAGAATCTATCTAGATATGAACAATGCCCACTGAACTTGCTAGAGATGTGGATGGCCTGTTTGTTCAGAACCCTCACTGCCAAGGACCTCGACACATATCTGCCTCCATCTGCGGACCGTTCATCCGCTGGCCGCCATCTCAACGTCGTACCGCCCATATGGCAGAGGTTTCATGGCTAGAATTTGCCGGTAAGGAAAGAAGTTTTTGACCGAGCAGAGCTCGAGGCACTGGTACGATCAGATGACCCTGCTGTTTGATCATAGGCGCGCTAAGCCATAGCTTCGTATAACGATCTCAGGAACTCTCCCGACCCGCGGCTACGCCGCTATTGGTTTGAGAACAATCAGAGGCAGCTCTAGCAGGCTTGGGATGCCAACGAAAATAGAGCTATTGGTAGGATGAAAGTCTATTAGATCGAGGGCAAAGAGAGAACTATACGTTGTGCTCTAGGCCGCGATCGTGGTTATTTTATATATGGGAAATTTAATATTCCTCTACCTCAATCACTTAGTATGTCACCCGAGAATAAAATTTCTATCCAATTTTAGCGGTTTCTTACCGCTACGCGTCTGAAGCAATGCCCTGCGATCCAGCGAGTCGACTTGTAATATCGATCAAAGGCTGCAATTCTTCCGGTAATGAAGTCGATAAATAGATTTAAAGCTCTGGGAGCAAGGCCGCTATAGAAATAAAAATGCTAGTTAATATGTTAGAAGGTATTACTCTCACTGAGACTCGCTCGTTTGGTCGCTGTTGGGATGTGAGTTATACGGAAAAAGGTGCACCGCGGAAGACCAACTATACGAACAAGTAGCGCTGGTGTAGAAGCAGATATCCAGTAATTACATATTTACGACTAAAGTGAGCTGCACAGAATGGCCATATTATACCGATGATTGAATTAGGAGGTTAATAAAGTCGTCAGCGGAAGGAGAATGCTTTTGTTGCACTGAGCACGTTAGCTAGATAACTAGTTGACCACCGGTGGCTAGCGAGTCACCTAACCCACTAAGTCAGGGTTTATATCAGTAGCTAGTGACCCTAAGGAATATCATCATTATCTTCCGTATTAGAGAACCCTCTATTGTGTAACAGCTTTCAATCGTCGAAGCCGAGGTTTTGAAAATATACAACCTTAAACAGGAAGATTTACCTAGTTATAGCTATATATATATTATGTTCTACTAACATCAAAATCGAATCACTAGCCCAGTACTCCGTATAATATATATCCTTAGTCTATGCTCCGCCTCACTCTACTACTTCACCAACTAGGAGATAAAGTACCCACCGTCTGTTAGATATATAAGAATATGAGGCAATAACCGTGCACTACCGGGTATTAGTACGCCCTAGGTAGGGGATTGCGTATATCAATTCTGCCTATTTAAGATATGCCTTCTGGTCCCCGAACTCCAGTTTGGCGTGGTTATTCTGGCGAATACAGCGCAGACCTCTAATTATACAGCCCAGCTCCTCGCGTTTCATATTCTCGACAAACGTCTCGGGATCCGTAGACAGCAGAGGCTCGATTGGAATCGAAGAAACTGGTCACTGATCGAGCAAGGAAAACAACGGGTTGCGGACAAAGTCAACTATCGTCCGCCGATTGTTCTCCCGCCCATGTTACCTTTAGACGAATACACTGGCACGTACACTCACGCGGGCTATAAGAATATCGCCGTGTACTTGGAGAGAGGTGTTCTGCGCGCTGACCGGAAGGATATAACCTGGCCAGAAACGATTAGGTTCCAGCATGTAACTGGGGGGCATTTCCTAATGCTTTCGACACACAATGAGGATTTTGGGGCTTTTTGCCCCGAGGTCTACGATGCTGAGTTTCGAATTAGCATTCAAGGGAAGCTCTGAACCCTGGGAGAGAGCAATGGGGGGTGAAAAGATCTGGTTTGTGAGAATCTAATACTCATACTGGGAATATACCGTTATCAAAATTAAAAGTACAGCATAGTACTATAAAATAGATTGAGGATCGGTCTATCTCTCAGAGGGCCATGTAGGGGACCTTAAATTCAATGAAAACATCGATATAACGAATATTTACCCGTAAAGGCAGAATGCCCATATGGCTATGAACACTCAGAGCTCGTCCGAGGCCGTGTCCTCCAATGCTCCATAGATTAAGTTATATAATAAATACTATTATATACTAGTCATAGATATGATCTTCCTACTTAGTCTAATTTTATGGCTGTATAAATATTCGATAACTAGGTAGAGAAACTAGTTATGATAGATTACAAAAAAAGAAGGAAAAAGAAAAAAAGAAACGATGGTTCCAGAGGGGGTCGAACCCTCGACTTTGACGTTATTAGCATCACACTCTAACCAACTGAGTTATGGAACCCGATTGTGTGATTATTTTTGGGAATATTACGCATGATAAGCCTGAACGATTGGAAACCAGACCAATTTATATATCGTTTTGCAAGCCATCTAGCTTCAATTCGAACAAAACTAGGGTTATCCTGAAAGGAATCCCCTCGAGCTGTTATTCGAACCCCTTCTCCACTCCCTGAACATATTGAGGCCTCTTATAGTAATTGTATTTGCAATAAATTCTCCCAGTAACAATACATCAGTCCTTCACAGGGTTAGCAGTTAGGAACGATAGGTACTTCTATTACTATGTAGCTCCCTAGCAAAATGAAGTCACTAATGTTTTCCGCTAACCTCACCAGTCTACTCAGTGAGAAAAAAGCGGCACAGGGTGAGCACAGAAGCGGAAAAGGAAAGCCATCTCGGCCTAAAATCCGATGTATGTGGATGTAACTGTACAACCGAAAATGCCCAATGGCCCGCATGATGTAAAACTACAGTTGTTCCGCACTAGCCATAAGCCTATTAAGAAGGCTATCAGCACCAGCAGAGTCTCCATCGAGACCACTCTTATCATCAAGCACCCGACCAACCGCCCCAACAAGCCCAGCCAAGCGCTTCCGCCGGATAGACTCTTCCAGTTCAGCACTCTTCTGGCGGGCGACGTCAATAACAGTCGAGGGCAGGTTCGCCAGCCGCGCAACGTTCAACCCGTAACTACGATGCGCAACTCCCTCAGTAACCTCGTAGAGGAACGTAATCTCCCCCTCCCCTTCCTTGTCCTTGTTACCCGTCTCCGTGAACCGCATATGGACATTACGGAGAGCCTGATCCGGGAAGGAATGCACCATCCGCGAGAGATGCTGGTAATGCGTAATGAAAAGGGTCAGGGATTGGATCGACCGAACCATATAATCCAGCACGGCCTGCGCAATAGCGACACCGTCATGCGTCGATGTACCGCGGCCCAGCTCGTCGAGGATAACCAAGGATCGAGGCGTTGCTTGTTTGAGGATATCAGCTGTTTCGGAAAGTTCGACCATGAAGGTTGATTCGCCGGCGAGCATGTTGTCGAAGGCTCCCATGCGCGTGAAAACGGCATCTAAAAGACCGAGTCGGGCGGAAGCTGCTGGGACGTAAGATCCGATCTGGCCCATGATTGCGATTAGTGCTACCTGTCGCACGTAGCTGGATTTACCGCCCATGTTGGGACCGGTGACGAGGAGGGCGCGCGTCCCCGCGTGTTGGAGATTCGTGTCGTTGGGTACGTATGTGTCTGTGAGGAGTTGCTCGACCATTGGGTGTCGGCCTTGTTCGATGTGGAGGCCTGCTTCTTCTGTGTATTCCGGCTTGGCATAACCCGGTTGCTGGGCTATGTCTGCGAGAGATAATAGGCAGTCGAGGGTTGCGAGGGATTGAATGCAATCCCGGAAGGACTGGTACTGCGCTGCAATATCAGCTAGGAGGGTTTTGTATGCTTGGTCGCAGGCTGCTGCTAGGGCTTCTTTGTACTGATCACGCTCGCGGATAAGCTGGATGACTTCTGGCGTGTGGAAGCGGGACACTCTTTTTGTGCCGCTGACTTTGACCCACGATGCTGGCACACGCTTGAGTGCTGGGGAGTTGTTTTCGATCTCGATCAAATACTCAATCCCAGAGACTGTCGAGTATTCGACTTTGCCTCTCCCGATTGTGGATGCTGCCTCTTTGCGGTGTTCCAAGAACCCGTGTTCAGTGCTTCCAATTTGCAGCTTGAGTTCACCGATCTCCTCTGTCTCCTCCGCTTCGCGAAAGAAGGTATATTTGTCATTGGTTCGCGCAGCGTGCATGTTGATCTTATCCAAAAACTTGACGACTGACGCTCGAATCGTGGGCAGGGAGGCGATGGCCTCTCTCACTAGCGATGATTGAAAACCCGTCTGGGCAGGTGATTTGATATCTGCAAATTCCATTGCAATCATCTGCATAGTTTGTAGAACAGTGAGAAGTTCGGGTCGCTCGCACTTGGATAAAAATTAGTACAGGTGTGGTCATCGCAGAAGTATTACCTACCTTTCCATAGTAAATGCGGATCAAACTCTTTTCAAGATCACTCTTGACTTTGTGTAGCAACCCTCGTACTCTTTCCACCGGAACCGCTCGCGCAGGATCAATAAGCTCTTCCACGGCATTCGTCCGCTCCTCGAGGCGCACTTTGTCCAGCAAAGGTCTCCCAACCCATTGCCGTAACATACGTTGTCCGAATCGCGTGTGCGTCCGATCTAAGGTCCAGAACAAACTACCCTTTGTCGAGAGATCCGTCTGGTTTTGGTAGATCTCTAGACTAACCAGCGTGTTTCCGTTCAGAAGCATATGCGAACGAGCCGAGAAGGGCTGGAAATACTTTGTGAGATCAAACACATGTTCCAACCCATATTCGGTCATATGTTCGATCATAGCAGACAAACAGATAGTCACCTGTTCCGGGAGGCCAAGGACGTTTTGAAGCAACTTCGCAGCTTGGGTGTCCTCCTCGGTACTGGTAGCCTTCATTTTTCCTGCATAAAATCCCGATACATGGCTGTGTGCCTCGGCGGCGGAGGTTTTCTTCTTCTGGGCGCGTTCGAGGCGCACGGCGTCCCCAAAAACATTCATTTTGCTTCCAGATAAATGCTGCACGAGCTTTTCGCTAGCTCGAGACATTTCCCCAACAATCAAAATCTCACAGGGAGCGATATGCAATAGTCGTGTCTCGATCTCGCTCCGCATGAAACCATCCTCAAAGTCATCGTAGATAACGTCACCTGTGGCCGGCTGGACAGCGACAATGCCGACATGGACTCGCTCGTCATTCCCGGGGCCCTTGGCATTGGTCTCCGTCATACAGAGCATGTACCCGGTGGCAGGGGAGGCACCTCCCGCCGCCGGCGCAGGACCCTGCAGGCCTTCCGCATCATCGATATAGGTTCCTTTCGTGTAGAGGTTGGTTAATTTGCGAACAAATGGCGCATTGCGATTATCACCCGCAGCCTTGAGCGCAGCCGTCTCGATCTGTCGCACCACGCCGACCTTGTGGCCGGCTGTAACGAGTCGCTTCACATGTACGTGTAATCGGTGCACGGGGATACTAGCAGAAGCAAATCGGCCGATGTGTGCCTCGGATGGATCTGCGGTAGGTCATGGCATTAGTATGTTTTCGGTATGGCATGCAAGAGGTACTCACGTTCGTCGAATCTGAATTTCCCGGGGATACACACGATGCCCAACTCCTTGGCCGCGATGCGCGCATCCTCTCCGAAGAACCGGAACTTGTATCCCACTTCAATAACCAACACCGTATTCATATTCTGACGCTTGATCTCAATGACCTGCTTCTCCATGGGTGTGAGCTTGCTCGCGGCCTTCTTCGCACCCTTGCCTTTGGTCGGGGGTGGTGGTGCAGGCTCATCATCTTCCTCGGCCTCTGCAGCTTCGGCCTCCGCGCTGGCTGCATCGCTCACTGCGATTCTCCCAATCCCAACCTGGCAGTCTGACCCACCGAGCTTCCGGACGAACTGCTGGTGGAGTTTCTCTTTCTCTTTTTTCCGCTGTTCCTGCTCTGGATCTTCCTCCTCTGTGTGGACTGGCGCAACAGCAGGGGAGCTCTGGAACTTGAAGATATCAGTACGTTGGCTGCTGCTGCTTGCCTGAGAGGTGTGCTCAAAGTGTACGCTCGTCGCAACTCGGATTGGCTCCTCCGCGTCTGGGCCGGTGGTCTTGGCTCGCTTCGGCGCTGGTGCTACGATATCCTCGTCGTCATCGTCATCGTCATCTGCCAGGGCGGTATCGTCTTGCTTCGGCTCGATCTTGTTGACTGGCGACACTTGTCTTTTCTTAGGCGCCTTGGTCGGGGTCGGTGCGGAGTCTTTGGGCGTGGCCGAAGATGCGGGTTTCTGGGTGAAGAAGCTGGAGATGCTTGCTTGCTTTCGTTTCAGCGATGAAGAGGGTGCGGAGGACTGCGAAGAATGAGGTGCCATCTTGACGAAGGATGATTCCAACTGCTCCCACCACAAGTATGCGAAGTGGCAGTGGCGTTGGACGTATAGGTTCTGGGTTGTGGTGGTGGAAGACGGACTTCAATGGAATTTAATACATGGGTATTTCATCTCAGCTTGATCTCAGACTAAGAATACTTCCAATCGAGTTCCATGTGAGTTCTCCGCATTTTACTCGGAGCTCGACGCGTACAAAACGCGCTGGGGCGTTAATTGGATGCTGACTCAGCACTAGTATCAGGTGGACCTCACCTGGGGTCCCTCCGGAGGGCGTTCTAAGATCATCATGCTTAATCTTCCAAGTTATCAGATATCAGACAGAAATGTGCTAGGAATAAGACACTATTCACAACTTGAAGCATTGACTTGAGCATCTAAGGCTATTTGTATGACAGTCTCATTGACTATACCCAAGGGGTCCCATCTCTAGCTCATCTGTATCCCTAGTTCACGGTGGGAATAGTTTAATGTATTAACTAAGAACAACTTGAGTCAAGGTTGTGCTGTAGGAAGCAGAGTATATGTCTATAGGTCCATGTAGAAGGAGTGGGAGTCGATAGGATTAAGGTCCACATGAGTGAATGTGTATTGTTACTGTTGAGAACATCTACGACCCTTGAAAGAGAGAGGGGGGAGGGGGGGTAGGTGTGTGAGTGGGACAGGAGTGACTGATAGCTTGACATGAATGAGAGAACTGCCATGAAGCCATCTGTATAGCTTTATTTCAAGTACTGAGTGAGCGCAACAGTCATCAAGCATGAAGCACATATGTATTCAGAGGCAAGAGACACAAAGTATAGTCATGAAGGGACCATGAAGGGACCATGAAGGAACCTTCAAGAAAGGAGAATGCCCTCAGAGAATTCCTCGGACAACAGAGAGCTGTCTCTGTACGATAAGTTTCAAAAATTTGCCCGTGCTCAGAGAGCACAGAATTCAGCTCACAGGAAGTGGAGACTCCTGGAAAGTACGGTCTGTATCCACAGAGGTCGTGGGGGGAACGAGTCCGGGCCACGACATGCTTCGTGCCATTAGACTAGAGCCGAAGCCCCAATCTATTTTCAGACTAACCTGGACCGCGGCACTTACCCCGCGGCGGGATAGAGGGGACCACGATGTGCAATGTGGACCCGGGGTGTCGAAGAAGGAAGGAACAAAATGAGAGAGGAATGGGGGGGAGAGGGTATTTATGCCTTCCCAGTGGCCGAAAGGCGATGGGGGAACTGCCCCGGTGACGACTTGTCCGTCACCCAAAAAGGGAAGGAACCTGACCGGACATCTACGTGACTACTAGGCAGCTTTAGGCAATACATATGTGTATGTGTGACCCTTAAATTACTTTAGACTGTTATCTTATTCTTTCTATTCATCTTCTAAGGCATCTAATGATATTCACTTTAAATGCATATGATGATAGAGAATAATATTCATCGTGTCTCCTCTGGACACAAGGCTCATCATTACCACACCCTCCTTCCCTATCCATGATACTCAGCTTTGAGATTGACTTACCTAGATGCACTTAGCTTCATCCGCGGATCTTTATGGTTTCCCTAAAGCAGCTTAGTACAACTTAAACTTATGGCAGCTCAGCCGCCTTCCGCCTTCCTACCGGGTTATAGTACGAGTAGATCATGCGGATACACCTTAGACAGGTGCAAATGACGCCTTGCTGAGGTACTATCAGACGATAATCACATTCAGTGGGCCGTGCTCAATCAGCTCGGCTCTGCTTACGATGGTGCATGCTTTCCAGTGGTTTATCATCCTGTAGCTAGTCAAAATATTGGGTAGATACTACTTTCCGGGGTCTTATCAGCTAAAGTTACTGTATGATCCATGATTTGATTGAGATATAGGTAATAACTGGTTGTATATTTACATGGATGTGTAGTGCATACTGTATTCACGGTCATTATCACTCTTGTGGTTGAGGAATACGGGACCAAATCAGTATATATAGACATATAAACACAAGAATAGCACTTTATATGGGACTACATGTATATCTCACCGTCCGAAGCCATCAAA
The DNA here is from genome assembly GCA_019190355.1 of Penicillium palitans. NCBI lineage: Eukaryota > Fungi > Ascomycota > Eurotiomycetes > Eurotiales > Aspergillaceae > Penicillium > Penicillium palitans. The sequence continues at coordinate 304,200 of JAHAQQ010000033.1, forward strand.
ACCGGGAATAAGCGTGGGGTTGTCTTCAGATACTGGGGATATGTTATTGCCATAATTGTTAGCCTGGTCATTTAGGATCTCGTGGCTGTGGATACCTCAAGACGAGACACAAGAAATTGGGAGTAGCCTATTTGCTCTTCGAAGGTTTTTTTTCCTTTTTCTTTTTTTCTTTTTTTTTTTCACCTTGTGAGGCACTTCGGCGACGTCCCCAGGACATGAATCTTTAAAGGACTCGACCATACTGAGCTTGAGTACAGACTGCATCATCGTTATAGATAATGTCGAAGAATAATCATAGATGGATGATATTCGTCGAGGGCCAAGGAGCGTTGATTTGAAGTCAGAACACAGACCCAATCATCTCTAGGCAAGTTGGATCGTAGTCAATGCTCGACTGTCGACCATAAACTCTGTAGCCTATCTTTTGGCTAATAGAAGTTCTGTGAGTATTATCATTATAGGAAGTACGTGATTGGAGTGCAAATCCGCTTAATGGCCGGTGCCGTATGGTAATTCTGGGTTGAGACACCAAGAGAACAGCTGTTTTATTCTCCCTGCAAAGTCGGGACTTATAAAGTGAATGTCATAGATGTGTATATGAGGTTAGATTGTGCGGCATTTCGAGATATCTTCGGGATGTATTTCTTTGACGTAGAGTGAAATTAGGGTGCTTGTACATACAGGGAGGGACTACAGATGAAAACCGGGACAAACAGGGCCGAAACAGCCTTAGAGCTACACGGGACAGGATGACCTCCAAGATGAATGGTCTACAGTGTCTACTTTTTTAAATTGTATCGTGGTCTCTCTAACGGAGTCACCGAATATTTACACCGCTATGGAATTAAAAAAAACGTATATAATCTATATATCCACGGCCGATGTATAACCAGCTATTATAGTACCGCCTTTATCCAAAGTTCTTTACACGATTTCTTGGAGGAGGATGGATTAAGCTGTATAATAAATGTCATTGCACACTAGTTCTCAAATATAGATATTGTCTACATGTATTAGCTTGGTCCTAAATATATTTCCAGCTTGAGCAAATCTCAAAAACATTTCCAATCGAAGTTAGCTTAATATTGAGCAGTAAGATATATCCTAACGGGTTCATTTTTTTTGTTTCTCCCTCTCTTCTTATTCTCTGTCGTCTGCCTAGTTATAGATTACCAGATTTTTTGATTTAGTAGATAAAACTTGTTTTTGGAATATAATGGCAAAATCCGACAATCAGACATAATCGGTTCCATAACTCAGTTGGTTAGAGTGTGATGCTAATAACGTCAAAGTCGAGGGTTCGACCCCCTCTGG